>CM042177.1:16414112-16434112 GCA_023376005.1 Doryteuthis pealeii | reverse complement strand
CATTTTTTGTATGATTTTTTTTTCTCAATCTGATCTAGCCTTCTTAATTATGGGTTCCCATATTGTATTCATTTCTATGCTAGGTCTACTTAAAAGCCCAGTACAGCCTATCATATGTGCTGATTCTTTGAGGCGTCTTCTCTTCCAATGTTCTTCTCTATCTATTATTCTAAATTCATCCCATAGTGGCAGATGGTTTCCCTTTTCATTCCATATATGGTCAGCCATACCCGACTTTTCTATTTCTCCTCGAACCACTGCTTTACGATGTTCTTCTAGTCTTACTTTCAGTTATATTCTGTTGGGGGCTTGACTCGGACGAGATAAATAACAATGAAGATGTGGACAATAGTCCGAATAATGCAGATAATACTAATCATTAAGCTTCATCTCAAACATTCAGAGAAATAACAAACATAAACATAACGATAAACATTACATGTGATTGCCACCATATACTCTTTAGACTGAAGCTGTA
The DNA here is from genome assembly GCA_023376005.1 of Doryteuthis pealeii. Lineage (NCBI taxonomy): Eukaryota > Metazoa > Mollusca > Cephalopoda > Myopsida > Loliginidae > Doryteuthis > Doryteuthis pealeii. Next base: position 16,433,634 of record CM042177.1, on the reverse strand, counting down.
TTTACCAAGACAGAAATGAACAACGAATGAAACGTTCATTTTCTTCAAAATACGAGATGTATTTAAAACATATCGAGACTGAAGCTGTATTTAGCAGGACGGAAAGGAACAAAAAATGAAACGTTGTTTTTCTTCAAAATACGAGGTGTGTTGGAAAAGTATCCAGATTGGAGCTTTATACCCCAAAACAAAAATATTTTATATATATAATATATATATATATATAATATATATATATATATATATTTGGGAATAAAAGGCCTTAAATACCATGGGTATTGTGGTTATGAACCATTTCCACTCGCGAGTATGCCCACGAGCTTCTTCAGACCACTGATATATTTTATTTAGACAGGCACATGGCCAAATTCATTTTATATTCATACATTTCACCTCCCTCATTCAGGGGTGGTCATATTGCATTTTCTTCTTTTTAAGTGTCTTTTTTATTGGTGGAAAATTTATTTTTCTTCATCCTTTGCCTGGTTGGCGGTGTTGATATATATATATATATATATATATATATATATATATTATATATATATATATATATATATATAATAAATAGATTCGAAGGTGGTTGTCACTTGACACTCAGTGTCAAAAGAAATGGACAAACACATTTACTAATTTGATTTCCAAATTTACTAATGGGTTAATAATTCAGGTTGGCCATCTCAGTGAGTTTCCAAACTGTCTATCATAAAGAGGAGGAAAGTGTTTGCATCTTTTAAAGTTTCTATTGAAAGAAATCAAACAATTCTCCAGGTTTTCAAGTCCTATTTCTATGATAAGAAATAAGAGTTGAAAACCTAGAGCTGGAGATAGAAGGAATAGACTAATACTGATCAATAGTTGGATAGTCTTTTCTTGGGCAAGACGGGCGGTTGGAGAGGACCCCTCCGATCAATCGGCTGGTCACATCAAGCCCTAGCACCTATATAATTTTCCCAACCCTATTGCCCTCATGGCAAGCCCTAACCCTTTTTATCATATGGGTGATAGAAGGCGGTGGCTGAGGGTCTACATGTCCTGGGAATGACGTTAAACTCTATCTGATAGTGAGTTTCCAGTTCTGGATGTTTGGGGAATGTGGAGCACCCCTTCATCACCTTTGCTCCCTGGTTCACTCTGACCCGGAGTGGTAGTACCTGTTAGGGTCCCATCTATGGGTTAAAAAGAAAAAGTGTGTATCCATTAAGAATGAATTTATTTTAAAACTTTATCGGCATTAAATGACCCACTGAGGTTGATATGCCGTAAAACAAACCAAACCAAACCAAATCTACTATTTACCCATAGATCGTGGAGAGAACACATGAATACATTCTTTTCCCAAGAACATAAGGATGAAGGGATGTGCAAACAGCCTGGCTCAGAATTTGTGCTTAATTCCATTGTGCCGATTCCATTTCGACGATATCCTTTACACCATGCATGTCAAACATGCGGCCCCCAACAAGCACAGGGGGCCCGCCCCATACAGAAGAAAACCAGCAGATAAAACTGCAGTTGCTTCAAAGCAAAATATCTTCAAGTGGGGATACCTGATTTCTTTTCATCCATCCCAAAAAGTTCAAAAACTTCCGAAAATTTGCCTGAAGTATCATGGCGATGATTGGTTCTTATAGAGCAAGGTTGACAGATCAGCACTTGCCGACTTTGATCAAAGTCGTAACTACGCAGACATTAATACTAGACACATAAAAAAAATGTCGGACCATATGACCTTTAGGCACCCCTTCCGCGATCTCGACTCACAAGGACACTTTTCTCATTTACAGCGACAAAATAAGGTTGTTTGTTAGGATTAGAGGTTATGGTTAGGGGTTAGGGATTAGGGTTAGGGTTAGGGTTAGAGGTTAGTTTTATAATTTAAAAACAAAATCTAAAAATCCTCTGTTAACAATTAACCGGATTTTGACGGTGTAAATGGAAAAAATTGTCCCCAAGAATCGAGATCGCAAAAGGGGTGCCTAAAGGTCATATGGTCCAAAATGTCAACCGAAAGGGAGCGTCAAACTTCATAAAATAAATAAACAAATAAAAATAAAAATGCTTGAATAGGTGCTAATAGATTTAATGATTTTTGTAAATAATGTATTTGTTGGGATTGCAAACTGTACGTATACATGTATGTTACTTACAATGTCATTTTTGTCATACTACTTCATTAACTTATATTTATGAATGCTGCAAACCATTCTTTGGCACTTATTAACCAATAAAAAAGATTGCGCAATGATTCTATCAAAACGCTCCATTGGGTTATATTCTGCTTAACTAGCTGTCAAGTGTGGCCCTCATGACATACATATGTAATCCATGCAGCCCTCATGACGTACATATATAATCTATGTGGTACTATGGGGCTACTCAGTTTGACATGCCTTCTTTACACTATTGTTTTCTGACTGAACATTTACTCTTTCCAATATTGCTATTGTGCTCCATGTAAATTTTGTAGTGCCCATGGCAATACATAAATATTACTTTCGCATCACTCCTCATATATACATCACCGTCATCTGTGTTCACTATAATAAACAAACGGGCATATATATATATATATATATATATATATATATATATATATATGAAGTAGTCAAACAGTGTGTTTGAAAATGGCGAATGCCGACAATTTGTGGGAGATTATGTGCTTAATTAAAGTCATACCTAATTTTGTTAATTAATTAATTATAACTAAATGAATTAGGCGTGCATATAGGTTTAAATGTAAAGCGTCAAAAAATCGAGAAAAAGTCATCTCTGTATGTACATTTCAGCCCATTATGCCTCATCAGCAGAGCTATAGACAGGGCAGTGCTTCGTGCGTGATTCGATCCCTACCTGTCAGGCTGACAGGCGGACATTCGAACCACTACACTAGCTGGCTTCCCCAGAATTTCTCGTTCATTTTAAACTGCCTAAAACGCCTAATTTATTTAGTTATAATTAGTTAATTAACAAAATTAGGTATGACTTGAATTAAACACATAATCTCCCATATATATATATATATATATATATTATATATATATATATATATGCATTCTCTATTAAAAACCTATTATTTGCTTTTTTTATACGAGTCATCTTCCTATTTCTTAGTTTTTGTCCCCCTCCTCTCTCTCTCTCTCTCTCTCTCTCTCTCTCTCTCTCTCGATGTAAGTATTTACTGACACGCACAAACCTAAGTTCATGCGTGTTTAAAAATTGCGTGAATTCGTTCGGCATTCCTCTTTTGAGCCCTACGCCTTTTAGACAAAAGGCAGTGTTGCCTAGAGGAGGGGGTAGCCCCCTGGGATCACGCTGATATCTTACCGATCCAAGAGTCGATGCCACTGGACACATGGCTCGAAGGCCGAGTAAGTATATGCTGTTGTCGAAGAATCCTCGACTAAAACTAAAGGTCCCGTATTGCAGAATATATTAACCTAGACGAGTCTAATGATAGTTGCGTAGATTAAGTCATGACGTGTCTTTTTGTACTTACTTTTGAAAAACTGGGAAAAGCTCCACAAATTTATTTATTTTTGTTTAATTATTGAATTATATCACTTAATCAGTAAAAATCAAAAACTAAATTTAGTACGTTTCTTAATTGTAAACATATTAAGTTGTATACGAGATTTCAATGCAGAATGGCATAGGGAATAATTCTATTTCAGATCATCAATAGCTTCTGTACATCCACAATGCATGCTCATGTTGATGCAAACTTATAGATTTATACAAGGATTTTGACAAATCCGTTAGAGAGCTCAACCTATATTAACTAATAAATTAATTATATACAGAGCAATATTTATACTTTCAATAAGAAAGAAAACCTCAAGAAACCGAAATTTGGCTATTATAAATTTATTTCGACTAGAACTCAATAAATGAGCTTTGTCTGATCAGATGATACTAGGCTGATTTATTGAGTTCTAGTCGAAATAAATTTATAAAAGCCAAATGTCGGTTTCTTGAGTTTTTCTTTCTTATTAAAAAATATATATATATATATATATATATATATATATATATATATATATATATATATACTTTTAATGAAAAAGATCTCAACAAAACGTCATTTGGCTATAACAAATTTAGTTTCACATCACATCAGATAGGGTTTTTCAACGTTTCGCGTCTCATCAGTGTGGCTAGACTTTTCTAACCTGGAGTGAATATATATATATATATATATGAATAAGATATAATGAAAAAACAAACGATGTTTACAACTGAAATAGGCTCATCAGAAGAGAAAGTGTGCAAACCGTTTCGGGGCCAATTCTCTTGACGGTTTTAAAAAGCAACACTCGGCCCATCCTCAACTAATGCAGACAGCACACTTTTTTTTTTTTTTTATTAATTCCAACGTTTGACTAGCAGCGTTCTGTTTTTACTAACGGTCTTTTTCCCGTCTTGTTTTTGTTGATGACCGACCCACGTACGGTTGATACATTATAATGCAATAGGGTCCTGATATTAGTTGAGGATGGGCCGAGTGTTGCTTTTTAAACCGTCAAGAGAATTGGCCCCGAAACGGTTTGCACACTTTCTCTTCTGATGAGCCTATTTCAGTTGTAAACATCGTTTGTTTTTTCATTATATCTTATTCATACTGTCGGATTAATTTCCATTTTATTTTCACACACACACATATATATATATATATATATATATATATATATATATATATATCCACATTATCCGTGCAGTCAGCATGGATTCCTAAGTCTCTTTATCTCTCTCACCATCTTCGGACATCGATTCCGGCAAATCCTCAGCGCGGCATCCAGTGTCCAGACATAGCTATTGTATGTAAGTTTATATATATATTAGCTCCAGGCTAGAAGTAGTTGCTAAGTCTAGCCACACTGATGAGACGCGAAACATTGAAACACACTATCTGTTTATGATTATATATATATATATATATATATATATATATATATATATTATGGTCTCTCTCGTCGATTTTCGACGCATGAGGGTTCACACACACAATGAACACCCACACAGTCATTTGCTTATTGTGGTGAATGCTTGTGTTGGACCATCCGCACTTTTGGGCACAGTCGATAGGAAAGAATTGGTGCATGAATGCCACAAACCCAATCAACGACTGACCTCAGGAATTTTGAATTCAGAGTTATCCCTCTCCTAGACTGGTTACCTACACAAGGTTGAAGGGCCCAGTCTGCCCTACTATTTAACCCATAGCCGGAGGGAATTTTGATATATAATTTATATATATACATACATACATACATACATAATATATATATATATATATATATATATATATATATATATATATATATATACTTTATCACTGATATTGAGCACGCTTTATTTATAAATCTATATAGAAATTTATTTATAAATATAGCAACTTTCTAGCAATGCATATTATCTCTATATATTCATATATTTTGTACTTGAAGTATCGAAACAAATACTCGATACTCTGAAACTAATTATCTCCTGAGTCCCTTTTTTTAAGTACCTGTCAAATATGAACAATAGACATGTTGTGTTCCCCTGATCCATTCTCGCTCTTTTTTATGGTAAAAACATTAAGCATTCCTAGAAAGACATTCTATATTATTTGTTATCTGTGTTTCTTGGAAGCTGATTGCCCTGGGTGAAAAATAACAACAAAATAGGAAACGAATAAACTTGTAAATGGATCTGTGGGAATGATATGAGGACCGTTTTTCTCGACTGTTAAAAAAAAGAAAAGGAATATTTGGATTAATGAAGTACCCCCCCCCCAAAAAAAAAATGAATAAAAATAAAAAACAAAAGACAAATAAATAAAAAACCAAAAAAAAAACACAAGAAGATAGACTTAGGAAATATTTCTAAAAGATGTATGACTCCATATTCATAAAACAATCTTAAAACAAAGCAGTTTGCAGAATCCCACTTTCTTGATTAGTGTTGCTAATTGTATTGTTACAGTAACAAACAGCGCAACAAATATATACTAGAAAACAACAAATATATACTAGAAAACACAAATATATACTTAAAGACAAAATTAGTATTAAATTAGTATAGTTACATGAAAGCAAATAATTGGGTTTAAAATATTAGTATTAGATAGAAATACATAATACTATAGAATTGGATGCTATCAAAGGTTTATTCTTATAAAATCGAAATACGAGGGTGAGTCAAAAGGTAATGCTATTTTGTTTAGCACAGGTTAATTGTATTTTTATCAGCTTTGTTTGTTTAGTTTCGTTTAACGGCATATCAACTTCAGTGGGTCATTTAATGCCGACAAAGTTTTGAAATAAATCCATTCTTAATGGATATCAATTATTTTTATAAACACATTTTTTCTATTTAACCCATACATGGGACCCTAACAGGTACTACCACTTCGAGTCAGAGTGGACCAGAGGGAAATGGTGATGAAGGGGTGCTCCATATTCCCCAAACTTCCAAAACTGGAACCTCACCATTAGATAGAGTTTAACGTCATACACAGGGCACTAAGATCCTCAGCCACCACCTTCTAGCACATAATTGATGAAAAAGGTTGGAGCAATAGGGCTGGGTCAGTCATATAGGTGCTAGGGTTTGACATGACCAGCCGATTGATCGGAGGAGGCCTCTCCGACCACTCGTCGAGCATAAGTAAGGGCCAAAGTGGAGTGTTGCATGTCATAGACTGCCCATCCATCAGGATTCCGTCATTAAGCATCACGGATCGCCAGCTACAGCCAAAAAGGGCCCATTGAGGAGTCTTACCCCTCTTGAAGACAAAATTATTATTGAATTTGAATAGTTACTTGAAAGCAAATAATTGTGCTTAAAATATTAGTATTAGATAGGAATACATAGTACCATAGAACTATATGCAATCAAGGGTTTAATCCCGGGATCAAACCTTTTTCACGGTGGACCTGATAATTGAAAAATAAAGAGCACGGGTCACATTATTATTGTGTTCAATACTTGCTTGCCAGAACGAAAGCTCTGAGAAAAATATATAAAAAAAATTTATCTTCCCATGTTATATTCATGGATGAGTGGCGTAAGATTCACAAAAACAAATTTAACCAACATATTTATTTTCAAAACATTATCAAAGAACGGAACATTAGCAGAAAGCTTTAGTGAGATTTGTGAAACTGAAGTTTGCCTTTCAAGATATCGTCAATGTTTGGTTTGGAATTGCTACATCCAATCAAGAGAATTGTTTATCATTCAATTTCGTTCGATAGGTTGATTCCGTAGTCAAGTCCATGAAGATTTAGTAAGGATTTTGATATTCAAATTTAGATTGTATTAGAACGTCTCGCGTTCCGTAAGTTTTAACAAACAAATTCAAGTACTGTCGGTGTGCCTGATAGAATGTCGTTGCGGGCCAGATCCGGCCCGTGGGCCGTAGTTTAGTGATCCCTGGTTTATTTTTATGACATCTATATATTAATACGTTTGTTCTTAAATCTTCTTCTCATCCTGCAACAACCCCTGGTTAAAAATGAGACCGTCCAAATCGTCCAAGATGCAATGTAAAAATGTGAATCAAGATTATCTGGTGTCAGTTTTGAGACGGTGTGGGAGGTGTTATCTTTTCCAGGGTTAGTGTAAAGTTAGATTTAAAAGTAGTTGTAATTCAAAATCCGTAGAGTTATATGATTGACATGAAATAACCTTTTGGTGACCTTCTTATAGAGAAGACTTCCAAAAGTAAAGTCGGGCTTCGCTTCACTCACGCATGCATTGAAGGATCCTAACTAGAGAAAATTTTGTTTCTGAATAAAAGTGTGATCACGTAAAATATAAGCCATGATTGTCTTTTCGTGAACTAATGGCGAACTAGCTTCTTGAGAACCAGAGTCAACATTAGAAGAAATGGTCAATTCTCTGAATTTTTTAGATGAGGGTTGATGATTAGTATTATCTGCATTATTCGAACTATTGTCCCCATCTTCATTGTTATTTGTACAACGTTTCGGCCTATGTGCCCTCCGTCTTTCTTCAATTATTTCTTGTCGGACTCGGGAACAATAGTCCGAATAATGCAGATATACAGAATATTGTTCTTTTGTTTAAAATGAATGACCATTTATTGTAAGGGGTGGGGGAAATCTTTTCAAGTTTGAATGTCACATAAAAATTTACAGTCTGTCTAATCAATAGATTTTTAGTAGGCTGATATTTACCCAACCTGCTCGCTACTGGTTGGATGTGACACAACGTCACAGATATGAGGCATCCAGTTAGGATCAAACTCAAAAGGATGAAAACATATACAGAATTATTTCTCGGCATTTTTAGATGAGGCTTGATGATTAGTATTATTTGCCTTATTCGGGCTATTGTCCTCATTTTCAGTGTTATCTGTACAACGTTTCGAACGATATACCCCCGGCCTTCTTCCTGTATTTCTTGTCGGGTTAGATTCAAAGTTTCGTGATGGCTCCCGATTACGACAAGAAGGTTCCCAAGTTCGAAAAGACGGTTCCCGAGTCCGAGAGTGTTCCCAAGTCCGACAAGAAATACCTGAGGAATGCCGAAGGGCATATCGACCGAAACGTTGTACAGATAACAATGTAGATGAGGACAATAGTCCGAATAATGCAGATAATACTAATAACCAGATCATTTAGAAGAAATGAACAAAACAGACCACAGAAGTAAGGTAGAAGCCAGCTGCGCGGGATACTCCAGCCAGAAAGTAAGATAAAAAACAAATATTCGGGAGTTATAACCACATAAGAAAGTAAGTAGTATAAAAGAACTCTCGTCATATTATATACACAGGAAACGAGTATACAACACTAAGAGAGACCAAATATTTATTGAATCGATTGTTTGTGTCGTTATTCACTTTCCCTACATATTGTTTCACACACAAACAGATAAACATACATACACACACACATATATATATCTTACATCAACTTACATTCATATTCAGATCGACAGGCTGTCAAATGGATGTGTCGTGAGAGTTCATATCCAGGCGTTCTCATGTTGCATCGCGTAAGTTACTGGTGGCACGCATGTACGCATGCGTCACCGGAACTGCCATCACAAATTCACTTTTCCTGTCTCTGCGCTGTTGAACCCGATTTCATCTAAGCTCCAGACTTCAAGGCTTTGACGTCTACTGATCCAAGATCACACGATAGCGGCTCAGGTTCGCCTCATCCATCCTAATCCAATAATCTTTGGAGGAGCGGGGTGGGGCCTGGAGTAAGGGGGCGATTTTGATCGTAGATCAATTCGGTTTGTTCTCAGAAGGAAAACGAGCGGAGTATTGTCGAGGTGGCTTTTCGGCCAAAGAGGGTTGGAGAAAAAGCCGGTGGTATTTGGAGACGACGTCAAGGTCTAAGTTAGTATGTACTTGCAAAACACCGAATATATATATATATTTTATATATATATATATATATATATATATATATATATATATATATATAGTTAATATAGAAAATTATATTATCAATACTAGTATATATATATGTGTGTGTATTGTAAAATATAAAAACGATATTATCAACATATATATATATATATATATATATATATATATATATATATATATATATGCATAAATACTCATAAATACATGTATAGTGCAAATATAGAAAATTATATTATCAATATTAGGATGTATATATGCATAAATACACATACACATACGTATGTATAGTAAATATAGAAAACTATATTATCAATATTAGTATACATATATATATATATACATATAAACTATATTATCAATATTGATATATATATATATATGCATGAATACACACATACACACACATATATATCTATATATTTGCAGTGTTATATATATATATATATATATATATATATATATATATATATATATATATATATATATATATATATTGGTTTTGAAGTGTAAAGACAATTAAATTAATTATAAACACAATTCTTCAAGCAAATTAAAAAACACTTATTTTTGTTTACACTATATATATATATATATATATATATATATATATATATATATATATATATATATATATATATATAAGTGTTTTATAATTTGCTTGAAGCATTGTGTATATATTGTTTGGAGGTTGGTTTCGAAGGCTATCACAATGCAAGTGTAAAGAAAAAATTGTTAACCTGTGATTTATTCTTAACATTAAAAAGAAAATTTATTTAACTAAAAAAGAAGAGATTTTATCAATATCAATATATAGAAATATTAATATTAAGAATAAATCACAGGTTAACAAACAATACCATTGTTAACTTATTTTTTCTTTACACCTGCATTGTGATAGCCTTCAAAACCAACCTCCAAACCAATATATATATTCACAAAAATAAAAGAATCACTAAGTACGTTGTTTTGTCCCCAGTGCTCTCTCTCCGGGATATTGCCACTACAATGTCAAATGCGGACATTAGATAAACGGTTATCACTATCCCATTACCATTACTATCAGCTTCACGGTGGTATATCGATGCTTGGGGCTTGTTTTTATTATTTTTAAGCACCAACTCTGACCTGTTCAATAAGTTATTTTTTAAATCAAAATAGGAATTATCCCTGGTCTGTATATTTCTATCTGCTCTTAATCTATCTTTCTATATCTATCAATCTATCTATCTCCATTTCTCTTCCTCTTCCTCTTCTCTCTCTCTGTCTGTCTGTCTGTCTGTCTGTCTGTCTGTCTGTCTCTCTCTCTCTCTCTCTCTCTCTATATATATATATATATATATATATATATAAACCTGTTCCCTATCTATCTATCTACCTCTTTCAGCATACCCCTTATCAATTAATCTATCTATCTATCTATCTATCTATCTATCTATTTCAAGATGTTCCTTATCAATCTCTTTATCTATCTACCTCTTTCAACCTGTTCCTCATCTATCAATCTATTTCAACCTGTTCCTACTCTATCTATCTATCTATCTATCTCTCTCTCTCTCTCTCTCTCTCTCTATATATATATATATATATATATATATATATATGTTCCTTATCTATCTATCTAACTATTTCAACCTGTTCCTCATCAATCTATACATATAGTTCAAACTGTTCTTATCTATCTATCTATCTATCTATCTATCTATCTCAAGATGTTCCTTATCAATCTATCTATCTACCCTTTCAACCTGTTCCTAATCTATCTATTTATTTCAACCTGTTCCTAATCTATCTATCTATCTATCTATCTATATCTATCTATCTCAACCTGTTCCTTATGTATGTATGTTTGTATGTATGTATGTATGTATGTATCTACCTATCTATTTGAACCTGTTCCTTATCCATCTACTTCAACCTGTTCTTCTCTATCTATCTATCTATCTATTTATCTATCTATCTATCTATTTCAACCTGTTTCTCATGTGTGTATGTACGTATGTATGTATGTATGTATGTATCTATCTATCTATCTATCCATCTCAACCTTTTCCTTATCTGTCTGTCTATTTATCACAGAGGTGATATTCATAAAAGAAAGAAAGAGAAGATGATCTCCCGTTATATGCATTATGAAATACTGTTAGGCCCCGGTCGGTCCAACTGGCCTCCTCCTCCTCCTCGTATATCTAAAGCAGGTGTCGGCCACGATTTCACTCGCTTTCTGTATTTATTGGATCAGTGTGAATCCAGAGGGTTTTCCTGTCTATTTGGCAAACATAGATTTGATTAGCTCAGATCACATAAGTCATTTAATGTTATCTTGCACGAAGAATTGGGAATGTTTTCCCTCTGATGTTTTCAGATGAGGAATTATGTTCCTCATAGATTTGGAAATAAGGCGCATGAAAGAAACAGAACTAGTGTTATGCTCTCATAAACTTGCCGATGAACCGAGTATAAAAATTAACACCCTTAAATATACTTCAATAAGGAAATAACAGAGGTTGTAAATATATATTGTTTATATATGTTCAGGTCAGAATAACGGGAGTTGTGTAGTTTGGTTTGGTTTGGGTTTTCCAGCATATCAACCTCGCTGAGTCATTTAATACCGACAAAGTTTTGAAATAAATCCATTCGTAATGGATAATCAAATTTTGTTTATAAATTCATGTTTTTCTATTTAACCCAAACATGGGACCCTAGCAAGTACCACCGCTCCGCATCAGAGTGAACCAGGGAGCAACGGTGATGAAGGGCTGCTCAGTGGGTCATTTAATGCCGATAAAGTTTTAAAATAAATTCATTCTTAATGGATACTCAAGTTTTTTCATAAACATTTTTCTGTTTAACCCATAGATGGGACCCTAAAAGGTACTACCACTCCGGATCATAGTGAACCAAGGTGCAATGGGGATAAAGGGGTCCTCCACATTCCCCAGATCTCCAAAACTGGAACCTCACTATCAGATAGAGTTTAACATAATTCCTAGGACATGTAGACCCTCAGCCACCGCCTTCTAGCACCCGCATGATAAAAATGTTTGGGGCTTGCCATAAGGGCAATAGGGTTGGGGGAAATCATATAGGTGCTAGGACTTGACGTGACCAGCCGATTGATCGGAGGGGGGCCTCTCCGACCGACCATCTATACCAAGAAAGTGCTAAAGTGGAGTTTTGCAAGTCATGGACTGCTCATCCACCTGGGTTATATCCTTGGGCATTACGGGTCGCCACCCACGGCCAACAGGAGGCCCATTGGGGGAGTCTTACCCCTCTGTAGAGGTACAGTTGGTGCATTCTAACGCCGCACCACCAGAGCGGCCGGGAAAATGTGAAACAATATGTAAGGAAAGTGAATAACAACATAAACTGTCGATTCAATAAATATTTCGTCTCTGATAGTTCAGAAACTTCTTTAGAGTGAATTTATTTGTTTATACAAATTGATATACAAGTGAAGAATTGCAGTCGGCGCATTCTAACGCCCCAGCCGACAGGTGAGTTGTGTAGCTAAATGATGTGCCAATATACTAAAATTATGTGACGTGTTGTTAGAACTGTAGGAAATGGACCCGGTATAAGAATTGAATGTGTAGTTCTTATAATACGTTAGAAGTATTAGTAGGTAAAAATATAGATGAATAAATCCGATCAAAGAAGTACAACATAACAACAATACAGACTTTATTGCCTGAGCACGTGTAAATTGATATACATGACAAGATACAAAACAAATAGGACAAAAATCCTTTGGAAGTGGAAAAGAGTTCATAAAGAATATGAGAGTCGCTTACTGATAGTTGGGGAACAAAGCCCCTTCATTTAATGGACAGAGACACAACGCGTCTTGTTCATCCTTTGTGGATGCTAGACCAAGAGATAGATAGATAGATAGATAGATAGAGAGAGAGTGAGAGAGAGAGAGAGAGAGAGAGAGAGAGAGAGAGAGAGAGAGAGAGAGAGAGAGAGATTCCCGGGCTGCTGTTTAAATATCTAGCTAGTAGTGTCACCAAGTGGTGAAACCGTCGCGGTAAGATAAGATAACCCTTTTGGACACAATTCCATTCCAGCAGGGACAGACAATCGCTACAACGGTAACTAAAGTTCAAATCTTTGATGATGCTGATTATATTTCACATAGCGCTAATACTCTTGGGAAAGGTATGCATCTAACTGTTCTCCTTTCAGCTTTGGGTAAAAAGTAGGTCAGATTGGCCTCTTTAACCTTAGTATTGGCAAGCGGTTTAGAAGAAGGAACATTTTTAATTCATACTCCGCTTTGAAATTGACCTTGTGTCGAATCCTGCTTGGGCGAAGGGATTGTTTAAATACATATACATTATAGAAAAATGTAAAGTCGATGGAGTTGCCTATTGTCGGTATCAGGGGAATAGCGAGGGAGATTATCCTCTTTTCACGAGGAAGATAATTAGTGCATCTGGAGTGGAGTGCCACACCTACCATCAGCTCCCGATTTTACCGTACAGATTCCAGCCCTGTAGAAATCTGTAATTGTCCCTAACCCAAGAAAACATCGTGTGTGTCAGAATTACTAAAAATAACTTTTCCTTATTTTGCCGGAAAAATCATGTAGATCTGAATAATTCAGTAACAGTCCAGTAGTCGAAGGGAGATGTCAGAATCTCCAGACGAAAAAAAAACAAAAAAAAAGAACACCCCTACAAAAAACAACCCCAAAAACCAGACAAAACAAAACAAAAAAAAAGAACACCCCCCAACAAAAAAACAACCCCCCAAAACGAGACAAAAAACAAACAAAAAAACAGTTCCGGACTTCACGACGATAAACAGGTTTTATCCTCAAAGAAATTCAGGACTTAGACACGTAATCAATTTTAAAAAAATACTAAAATACACAAAGGACGCACCAAAAAAAGCATAAAAAAAGGAATTTTAACAAAAAAGTTAATCTAGATAATTCAATATAGAAATATCTTATGAGGCTAGAATATTCAGATATTGGAAAAAAAGATTTCCCTCGTAGAATTAAGGCTCTTATAAAAGCTCGACGAGGGGTAGGTATTAATACTAGTAGCTTTTTTTTCAATAGGCGCTATAATTTTTCCCTCAAGGATTGTATATATATATATATATATATATATATATATATATATTATATATATATATATATATATATATATATATATATATATATATATATATATATATATATATATATATATATATATATATATATATATAATTTCTTTCAGGGGCCCCACTCTCAAAAGTGTTTTAATACTTTTGAGAGTGGTCCCTTGGAAAGGATTTTTCATTTATTCCCCTCATTTCATTCATTTTATTTCATCCATTCATTCATTTACCATTAATTTTTAACTATATATATATATATATATATATATATAATATATATATATATATAATATATATATCATTTATTATTATTATTATTATTATTATTATATTAATACCTATCATTTTATTATTATTATTATTATTATTATTATTATTTATGTATCTTTATTATTATTAAGGCTCTTATAAAACCTTTACGATGGCCAGGTATTAATATATATTAATGTATAATATTATATATATATATATATATATATATATATATTATATATATTATTATTATTATTATTATTATTATTATTATTATTATTATTATTATTATTATTATTATTATTATTATCATCTGGTCAAAGGCAGATATTGTACTCTGATCGCTGCCTATGCCCCGACTATGACCGGCAAACATGAACATATTGTTTAAAAATTAAAAAGAGGGGAAAGAAAATGGAGAATCTTTTTGCACTTTCCGGTCTTGCATAGGAAATGACGTTTGAAATAGTCCCTGACATTATTCGCTGGGGATGTTATTGCTGAGATTAGAGTAACGTGAAAGGATTAAACAAATATTCCTCCCTTCTTATTTCTCCAACCTTGATATTATCTTATCCCTTTTACACAATATATACACTTTGGCATTTAAACGGTCTACCGATTATAACACTTTGAAAATGCACCGGTCGAGAGGGTCCTTAATTTCTCCATTTGCTTTCGCCTCTTTTTAAACATTTCGTTCAATTAGCTGATCAACATTTGATAAAGTATGATATTTTTCAAACTACTGTATAAATTAAGTTCATCCAAACATTTGTTTATATATATATATATATATATATATATATATATATATATACAGAGAGAGAGAGAGAGAGAGAGAGAGAGAGAGAGAGAGAGAGAGAGAGAGAGAGAGAGAGAGAGAGAGAGAAGTTTGAGGTTTTCCTCAAGGAGTGCTTTCTTTATATAGATAGATAGATAGATAGATAGATCGACAGACAGATATATAGGTTTGAGAGTCGCCTAAGCGAAAAACCGACTGTAACCAAGCGCTGTTGACTTAATGTACATATGTATGTTCAATCCACGATATTGAACACTATTTACTTATGAATATACCCGATTATATTTTCAATATATCAATATATATATATTTTGTGTGTGTGTGTTTATATATATATATATATATATATATATATATATATATATTCATTTCTATCTCTTCATATATATATATATATATATATATATATATATATATATATATATATATATATATATTATATAAGAGGTTATTTTAGATTATTGCAATCACTTTTATAGATTGCCTTTACAAACCACACAAATTTCTCGTTGAAGTAGGACCATTGTTACACTCCCCTCCCCAACCTCTTCTCTATTGTTCTCAATCGCAATCGCCCATTTCTTTTACAATTTGATGTTATGCCAGGGCCGTTCTTGAAGAATCTCAGAAGATTGCCAAATGTCTAAGGCTCACTACATCTCCGGAGGCCCAGAAGAGAATAAGAGAGACTTTCTTTCTCGATTCTAGAACCAAATATGCCAAAAAAGGAAAGTGTCTTTTAGTGTGTTTCCATTTTGCTCCAGGGGATTACTGTCTGATTCACTGATTTTCATTGTAGATTTACGTCATCGTTTTAGTTCGGCTTTTATTTCCTGCCCTCTACAAAGTGTAATCAATAGTTTTATCAAGTGGGGAGGGGGGAGAGGAAATACGGAGGTGTGTCAAAAAGTAATGCAATTTTTTTAAAGACACGTATAATTACCAACACAGGAACATGTATCCTACATCAAAATGAAGCTGGTCCTCTGTGGACCACATCCTTACTTCTCCACATAGGTGTCTCAAAATGTAATGCCATTTTGTTTAGGACAGGTATAATTACCAACACAGGAACATTTATCATACATCAAAATGAAGCTGGTCCTCTGTGGAGCACATCCTTATCTCTTCACATAGATGTCTCAAAATGTAATGCCATTTTGTTTAGGACAGGTATAATTACCAACACAGGAACATGTATCCTACATCAAAATGAAGCTGATCCTCTGTGGACCACATCCTTACTTCTCCACATGGGTGTGTGAAAAAGTAATGTCATTTTGTTTAGAACAGGTATAATAATTACGAACACAGGAACATGTATCAAAATTGAAAATGAAGCTGGTCCCTGTAGATCACATTCCTACTTCTCCAGACAGTCAGTGTTTCCTTCAATAGCAATGTTCCACCTTGCAAATGAGAGCATAACATTCTGTTGACTGTTCTATAGTCACTTCTTCCCTACAGATTTCACTTCCTCGTGAATAATGTTTACCTCAGACTATCATCTCTTCGGTCCCATGAAAGAGGGTTTTGAAGGCAAACATTATTACAGTTTTGAATAAAAGTTCTTGTTATAATATAATTTCTCATCGTGTCCACATCTTTTAAGTAGTATATGTAAATACTGCTATGTTATTAAGAAAGTATATATTTTAAATATTGTTTAAAAAAGTAAGTAAATATTCGCAATATATATATATATATATATATATATATATATATATATATGTACCACTAAGTACATCAATATTATTCATAATGGTAGATGTATGTACCACTATGTAGTCAACGTGTTAAATGCTGAGTTTCATGGAGAGTAATCTTACCTCATAAGAAACACTGGTGCAACACTATCTACCTATTTTCATTTAACTTTATGCTGAACTAAGTTAGCCTGAGTAAATATCAATCTTATTTGGCGTGTTATATTTTTTAAACAAGAAATCTAATAACTATCATCTATTAATACTGGAGATTCGTTCTTTTTGTCTGTAACCGAAACTACGCCATTACTTACGTCACAGCAATTTTTTTTTAAATTCTAAGGAAAATCAATGAAGAGTTAGATATTCACGAAATTTTTTAAAATACTTATTCACCTGTATATTAATTTTTGTTTAGAATATATTTTTTTTCCTAAAATATATTAGGGGAAATGTGTTTTACTAGGTTGACCCCCTCCCCTTTTTTATTTCAATTCATGAAATCCAAACAAAATATATTTTACTCGTACGATTTCAAAAATGTTTCTATAAAGATAAGAGTCTGAATAATTAAATCAGAAATTCTTAGAAACGTTTTGGAGGTTCTTACTGTCGTAAAACAAAACAAATATCTAAGTGGAGTGGACTGAATATGATTGTAAATGCAAGATAATTATCTCCCTTGTTTTGTTCGGCCATCCTATTGCGTGGGTACAGGACCGTTTGACACCGGTAAAAGTCACATGTTTGCGTGGCGCTGGTTTTGAATTCTTTTAGCAGGCAGGAACTTGGGTAGACAAGAAGGTAAGTGCGAGCACGGAGCTTATCCTCCTCTTTTTCGATTTTATTAGTTGTATTAGAGAAACTACATAGTCTATTTGTATTCTATTGTAGTTTCACGTTGAAGACCAGTTGCGAAACAGGAGGATAGGTGACAACTCCTGTATTTACCTAAATAAAAGTGTCTTCACCATTCGACTCTGTCATTACTCATTCCTCGCCTGGGTGTTGCTGTCACAATGATGATTTTTAAGTAAGTAATATTTTTTTTAAGTATCAAACATTTTATTTTATTTACTTAATTCCTCTGGCAATATCCTCCAAAAATGTATTTTTGCAACATCCCGAGGGGTTTTCTTTGCCAGTATATTGTGATAAAAAATATAGTATTTCCTGACAATTGAAGATTGAGAAATTTTTGTTACAAAATTAATGGGTATTTTCCATTATCTGCAGAATTATCCTTAACTTTCAAATTCAAATATTTTTATACTTCCTTACAAAATGAATAGGCTACCCATTCATTTTGTAATAAAAAATTATCAATAATCTTCTGGTTCGTCTTGGCTTTTTGGTGTTTAGGAGGTTGCTGAATCTCAGTGTCAATTTCTTGCTCTTATCAACGAACAGCAACGTCTGAAACACCAAAGCCAAGACGAACCAGAAAGATTATTTGAAATTTTTTATTTACAAAAATGAATGGTAGCCTATTCATTGTAAAGCATAGTATAAAAATATTTGAATTTTGAAAGTTAAGGATAATCTGCAGATAATGGAAAATACCAGTTAATTTTGTAACAAATTCTCAACTTCAATTGTCAGGAAATACATATTTTTTATTCACAATATACTGGCAAAGAAAAAACCCCCGGGATGTTGCAAAATACATTTTTGGAGGATATTGCCAGCAGGAATAAGAAATAAAATAAAAATGTTGATACTTAAAAAAAATTATTTACTTACTTAAAAAATCATCATTGTGACAGCAACACCCAGGCGAGGAATGAGTAATGATAGGTCGAATGGTGAAGAACACTTTTATTTTAGGTAATACAGGGATTGTCACCTATCCTCCTGTTTCGGCAACTGCGTCTTCAACGTGAAACTTACATAGAATACAAATAGACTATTGTAGTTTCTAATACACTAATAAAAATCGGAAAAAGAGGAGGTAAGCTCTCGTGCTTCGCACTTACCTTCTTGTCTACCCAAGTTCCTGCCTGCCTAAAAGAATCAAAAACCAGCGCCACGCAAACATGTGACTTTTACCGGTGTTTTTCCAAACGGTCCTGTACCCACCGCAATAGGATGGCCGAAACAAAAACAAGGAGATAATTATCTGCATTTACAATCATATCAGTCCACTCACTTAGATATTTGTTTTGTTTTACGACAGTAAGAACCTCCAAAAACGTTTTCTAAGGAATTTCTGATTTAATTTATTCCAGACTTCTTAATCTTTATAGAAAC
>CM042177.1:16404112-16409112 GCA_023376005.1 Doryteuthis pealeii | reverse complement strand
CTTACATATTGTTTCACATTTTCCCGGCCGCTCTGGTGGTTGCGGCGTATAGAATGCACCAACTTGTACCTCTACAGAGGGGTAGACCTCCCCCAATGGGCTCCTGTGCCGTGTGGTGGCGACCGTAATGCCCAAGGATATAACCCCAGGTGAATGAGCAGTCCATGACTTGCAAAACTCCACTTTTAGCACTTTCTTTTGGTATAGATGGTCGGTCGGAAGAGGCCCCCCTCCGATCCAATCGGAGTCTGGTTCACGTCAAGCCTAGCCACCTATATGATTTCCCCCACCCTATTGCCCTTATTGGCAAGCCCCAAACATTTTTATCATGCGGGTGCTAGGAGCGGTGGCTTGAGGGTCTACATGTCCTAGGAAATTATGTTAAACCTATCTGATAGTGAGCGTTCAGTTTTGGAGATCTGGGGAATGTGGGACCCCTTTTATCCCCATTGCACCTTGGTTCACTATTGATCCGGAGTGGTAGTACCTTTTAGGGGTCCCATTCTATGTTAACAGAAAAATGTTTATGAAAAACTTGGAGTATCCTTAAGAATGAAATTTATTTAAAACTTTATTCGGCATTAACATTGACCCACTGGCAGCCCTTCATCACCGTTGTCCCTGGTCTCTCTGATGCGGAGCCGGTGTACTCTAGGGTCCCATGTTTGGGTTAAATAGGAAAAACATGAATTTATAAACAAAATTTGATTATCCATTACGAATGGATTTATTTCAAAACTTTGTCGGTATTAAATGACCTCAGCGAGGTTGATATGCTGGAAAACCCAAACCAAACCAAACTACACAACTCCCGTTTTTGACCTGAACATATATAAACAATATATATTTACAACCTCTGTCTATTTCCTTATTGAAGGTATATTTAAGGGTGTTAATTTATACTCAGTTCATCGGCAAGTTTTATGAGAGCATAACACTAGTTCTGTTTCTTTCATGCGCCTTATTTCCAAATCTATGAGGAACATAATCCTCATCTTGAAAAACATCAGAGGGAAAACATTCAATTCTTTCGTGCAAGATAACATTAAATGACTTATGTGATCTGAGCTAATCAAATCTATGTTTGCCAAATAGACAGGAAAACCCTCTGGATTCACACTGATCCAATAAATACAGAAAGCGAGTGAAATCGTGGCCGACACCTGCTTTAGATATACGAGGAGGAGGAGGAGGCCAGTGGACCGACCGGGGCCTAACAGTATTTCATAATGCATATAACGGGAGATCATCTTCTCTTTCTTTCTTTTATGGAATATCACCTCTGTGATAAATAGACAGACTAGATAAGGAAAAGGTTGAGATGGCGATAGATAGATAGATAGATACATACATACTACATAATAACGTAATACACACATGGAGGAAACAGGTTGAAATAGATAGATAGATAGATAAATAGATAGATAGATAGATAGAGAAGAACAGTTGAAGTAGATGGTAAGGAACAGGTTCAAATAGATAGGTAGATACATACCATACATACAACATACAAACATACATACATAAGGAAACAGGGTTAGAAGATAGATAGATAGATAGTGATAGATAGATAGAATTAGGAACAGGTTGAATAATAGATAGATTAGGAACAGGTTGAAAGGGGATAGATAGATAGATTTGATAAGGAACATCTGAGATAGATAGATTAGATATAGATAGATAGATAAGAACAGTTTGAACTATATGTATAGACTTGATGAGGAACAGGTTAAATAGTTATATAGATAGATAAGGAACATATATATATATTTATATTATATAATTATATATAGAGAGAGAGAAGAGAGAGAGAGGAGATAGATAGAATAGATATGATGAGAGTAGGGAACCAGGTTGAAATAGATTGATAGATGAGGAACAGGTTAAAAGAGGTAGATAGATAAAAGAGATTGATAAGAACATCTTGAAATAGATAAGATAGATAGAAGATAGATAGATTAGATTAATTTGATTAAGGGTATGCTGAAAGAGGTAGATGATAGATATGGGAACAGGTTTATATATATATATTATATAATATATTATATATTAGAGAGAGAGAGAGAAGAGAGGGAGACCAGACAGACAGACAGACAGACAGACGACAGACAGAGATGAGAGGAGAGGAAGAGGAAGAGAAATTGGAGATAGATAGATTGATAAGATATAGAAAGATAGATTAAAGAGCAGCATAGAAAATATACAGACCAGGGATAATTTCCTATTTTGATTTTTTAAAAAATAACTTATTGAACAGGTTCAGAGTTTGGTGCTTAAAAATATAAAAACAAGCCCTCAGCATCGAATATACCACCGTGAGCGATAGTAAATTGGTTAATGGATAGTGATAACCGTTTATCTAATGTTCCGCATTTGACATTGTGTTGGCAATATCCCGGAGAGAGAAGCCACTGGGGACCAAAACAACGTACTTAGTGATCTTTTATTTTTGTGAATATATATATTGGTTGGAGGTGGTTTTGAAGGCTATCACCTAAGCAGTATATAGAAAAAGAACAATGGTATGTGTAACCTGTGATACTATATATCAATAGTATTGGATAACATGTTATAATACTTTAATGATATAAATGTAACAATTCTTTAAGCTGGATATGCCCAACCAACCTCCAAACAAATACATACCATAGCAAATATATAAAAAAATTATAATATTATAAAATATAATATAATATAATAATATAAA
Source organism: Doryteuthis pealeii (assembly GCA_023376005.1). Taxonomy (NCBI): domain Eukaryota; kingdom Metazoa; phylum Mollusca; class Cephalopoda; order Myopsida; family Loliginidae; genus Doryteuthis; species Doryteuthis pealeii. The sequence goes on along the minus strand of CM042177.1, from coordinate 16,406,405 downwards.
TATAGGTGTAAACAAAAGTTTTTAAGCTGAAGAAATGTGTTTATAATTAATTTAATTGTCTTTACACTTCAAACCAATTATTATATATATATATATCATATATATATATATATATATATATATATATATATATATATAACACGCAAATATATAAGATATATATGTGTGTGTATGTGTGTATTCATTGGCATATATTATATATTATATCAATAGTCTTGATAATATAGTTATATGTATATTATATATATGTATACTAATATTTGATAATATAGTTTTCTATATTTACTATACATACGTATGTGTATGTGTATTTATGCATATATACATCCTAATATTGATATATAATTTTCTATATTTTGCACGTTAATTTTATTATGAGTATTTAGCATATATAATATATATATATATATATATATATATTATATATATATATATATATTGTTTGATAATATCGTTTTATATATTTACAATACACAACACATATATATATAGTACTTGATAATATAAATTTTCTATATTAAACTATATATATATTATATATATATATATATACTATATATATATATATATAAAACTATATATAATATCGGTGTTTTGCAGAGTACATACTAACTTAGACCTTGACGTCTTTCTCAAATACCACCGGCTTTTTCTCCAACCCTCTTTGGCCGAAAAAGCCACCTCGACAATACTCCGCTCGTTTTCCTTCTGAGAACAAACGAATTGATCTTACGATCAAAATCGCCCCCTTTTTACTCCAGGCCCCACCCCCGTCCTCCAAAGATTATGGATTAGGATGGTGAGTCGAACCTGAGCCGCTATCGTGTGATTCTTGAGATCAGTTTTTTTTTTAAGGACGTTCCAAAGCCTTTGAAAGTCTGAGCATTAGTATGAAATCGGGTTCACAGCGCAGAGACAGAAAAGTGAATTGTTGATGGCAAGTTCCCGGTGACGCATGCGTACATGCGTTGCCACCCAGTAACTTACGCGATGCAACATGAGAACCGCCTGGATATGAACTCTCCACGACACATTCCATTTGACAGCCTGTCGATCTGAATATGAATTGTAAGTTGATTGTTAGATATATATATGTGGTGTGTATGTATGTTTAATCTGTTTTGTTGTGTGAAACAATATGTAGGAAAGTGAATAACGGACACAAACAATCGATTTCATAAATATTTGGTCTCTCTTAGTGTTTGTATACTCGTTTCCTGTGTATATAAAAGACGAGAGTTCTTTTTATACTACTTACTTCTTATGTGGTTATAACTCCCGAATATTTGTTTTTATCTTACCTTTCTGGCATGGAGTATCCCCGCGCAGCTGGCTTTCTACCTTACTTCTGTGGCTTTTTGTTCATTTCTTCTAAATGATCTGTTTATTAGTATTTATCTCATTATTCGGGACTATTGTCCTCATCTACATTGTTATCTGGTACAACGTTTCGGTCGATAGCCCTTCGGCATTCCTCGAGGCGTATTTCTTGTTCGGGACTTGGGACACTCTCGGCTCGGGAAACCCGTCTTTTTCGAACTTGGGAACCTTTCTTGTCGTAATCGGGAGCCATCACGAAAACTTTGAATCTAACCTCGAACAAGAAATACAGGAAGAAGGCGGGGGTATTATCGTTCGAAACGTTGTTACAGATTAACACTGAAAATGGAGGACAATAGCCCGAATAAGGCAAATAATACTAATATCCAAGCCTCATCTAAAAATGCCGAGAAATAATTCTGCTATATGGTTTTCAATTCCTTTTGAGTTTGATCCTAACTGGAGCTCATATCTGTTGACGTTGTGTCACATCCAACCAGTTAGCGAGCAGGTTGGGTAAATATCAGCGCCTTACTAAAAATCTATTGATCAGGACAGACTGTTTAAATTTTTATTGACATTCAACTGAAAAAGATTTCCCCACCCCTGTAAATAAATGGTCATTGTCATTTTTAAACAAAAAGAACAATATTCCTTGTATATCTTGCATTATTCGGGACTATGTTCCCCGAGTACGACAATGAAATAATTGAAGAAAAGACGGATGGGGCACATAGGCCGAAAACGTTTGTACAATAACAATGAAGATGGGGACAATAGTTCTAATAATGCAGATAATACTAATCATTCAACCCTCATCTATAAAAATTTCAGAGGGAATTGACATTTCTTTCAATGTTGACTCTGGTTCTCAAGAAGCTAGTTTCGCCATTTAGTCACGAAAGACAATCATGGCTTATTATTTTACTGATCACACTTTTATTCAGAAAACCAAAAATTTTCTTAGTTTAGG
>CM042177.1:16377986-16404012 GCA_023376005.1 Doryteuthis pealeii | reverse complement strand
AAGAGGAGATATCTGAACACACGGTTGTAGGTTTAATATAAAATGCAAATGAAGTAAAGAAACAAGGATCTGACACATTTGGGTAGGTTTAATTAAAAGGCAAATGAAGTAAAAGAAACAATGATCTGAACAACTTGTAGGTTTAATAAAATGCAAATGAAGTAAAGAAACAATGATCTGACACACTTGTAGGTTTTTAATAAAAAAATGAAGTAAAGAAACAATGATCTGAACACACTTGTAGGTTTAATAAAATGCAAATGAAGTAAAGAAACAATGATCTGACAACACTTGTAGGTTTTAATAAAATGCAAATGAAGTAAAGAAACAATGATCTGAACACACTTGTAGGTTTAATAAAATGCAAATGAAGTAAAGAAACAATGATCTGACACATTGTAGGTTAATAAAATGCAAATGAAGTAAAGAAACAATGATCTGACACACTTGTAGGTTTAATAAAATGCAAATGAAGTAAAGAAACAATGATCTGACACATTTGTAGGTTTAATAAAATGCAAATGAAGTAAAGAAACAAGGATCTGCTTTCATTGTGGAAACGTTTATCAACATCATTTTGTATGGATGCATTTGAAGATCATTGTGAAGAATTCTTCGCAAACTTCTTTCGGAAAGTCCAAGAGCCATGGCGCGTTTAAATGTGGAACGGAGTGGAGACTGTTGAACTGAAGCTCTTACCGCTGCCACATTTTCTGGAGTTCTGGCGGTGCGAGGTCGGCCGGTTGATTTTCGTTTCAATGCAGACCCAGTAGCTCTGAAGTTGGTAACCCATAACAAGATCGTGTTTCGAGCTGGTGCGGGATCATGTCTACCAAGATTGAAGTGCAAACAACGCTCTTTGTGTTGCAGTTACAGATTCGTTTGTTTTGATAAACGTTTCCACAATGAAAGCAACTGAAAAAGAAACGAAAAACAATGGCATTATAAAGAAACAAAACAAAATGGCATTATATGAAAAAAAAAATGGCATTATATGTCCTTTTCGAAAATAAAAACATTTTTTGTTTCTTTACTTTATTTGCTTTTTATTTAACCTACAAATGTGTCAGATCATTTTGCCTGGCCCTGTGTATATATATGGTGGACTCTCCTATCGAGAACGATAGATGAGGGTCAGCAGTGAGTGATTTGATTCCTCCCATGTTGTGCATGCTGTCAGAAGACATTTTATGTTTCCTCGAGTGTGACAGCAGCCCAGCCCTGCTGCGAGCCATGAAGCCACACTGACAAACGAAATGATCCAAGGCAGGAGATAAATGTTTTTCTTTTAAAATTAGGCGGAGCCGATCTCTATGCTTCAGTCTATTTTCTTCAAAGCTTTTTAGTTTAGCGAAACAAGTCTTACGCCATTCCTTCCGATCCGATGCTAGATCTTCCCAAGCACTCAGGTCAATATCTAGGCGTTTCAAATTGTCCTTCAATTTGTCCTTGTAGCGTAAGAAAGGACGTCCAGTGGAACGCTTAGCATTTGGTAGTTGCCCATATAAAAACTTCTTTGGAAGCCTGTTCTCATTCATATGACAACGTGACCAGCCCACTAAGTTGAATCTTGGCTAGTAGGGTTTCAATGCCAGCAATATCACATCTTTTTAAAATTGTGCTGTTTTTTACTTATCATCCCATTTTATACCTCAAATGACACGAAGACAACGCATGTGAAAGGCGTCAAGTTGGTTTATGTGCTTGCGGTAAAATGTCCAAGCTTCAGCACCATACAGTAAAGTAGAAAGCACGACTGCTCTGTAGATGTTAATTTTTATTTTAAGAGATGTTTTAGATTGCCGAATGCCGTGCTAGCTTTACCTATTCTGGAATGGATTTCTTTGTCCATTTTTCCATCAGATGTGACTGTTGATCCAAGATATTTAAATGTGTCAACAACCTTCAATGCTTTTCCATCAATGAAGACAGATGGATTTACAAGACGTGGATTGCAAGCTGCGAGCTGGTATAGTAGTTCAGGTTTTTATACTGATTGTAAGTCCAAATGCTTTTGATGTCTCAGAGAATTTATCGATGATGGTCTGGATGTCTTTTAGGCTGTGTGCTAATAGAGCTGCATCGTCTGCAAAGAAAAGATCACGTACTAGCTGCAAGGAAATTTTTGACCTAGCTTTAAAACGTTGTTGATTGTATAGGCCACCGCTTGTTCTAAATTCAACATTTATTCCTTCGCTTAGATCTGAGAATGCTTTCTCGAGCATGGCAGAAAAAAATAATGCAAATAGAAGTGGAGCAAGAACACAGCCTTGCTTAGTACCGTTTGAGACAGAAAAGGTACTGGATTGCTCGCTACATGATCTCACAGAAGCCCTCATTCCTTCATGCAAAGAGATGTTGATCTGAAGCATCTTATTTGGGACAATACTTTCCACAGAGCAGTCGGGGACACAGTGTCAAAGGCTTTTGTGAAATCCACAAAAACTATGAATAAGTCTTTGTTTTGCTCTCGAGCCTTCTCCTGAGCCTGTCGAAGACAGCAAAATCATATCTGCTGTTCCTCTACCTGAGCGAAAACCGCACTGAGTTTCTGGTAGTGCTGATCCTGACACAAAGTCATTAAGCCTGTTAAGGATGATACGACCAAGGATTTTTCCAGCAACCGAGAGAAGAGATATTCCTCTGTGGTTGTCACAGTCATACTTGCTTCCTTTGTTCTTGTATAAATGGACAATTGATGCGTCCTTAAATTGTTGCGGGACTTCCCCCTTGTCCCACACAAGGTTGAAGAATTTGCAGAGCCTGTGTGTTAAAAGATTGGTCCCACGTTTATACAATTCTGCTGAAATTCCATCTTCGCCAGGTGCTTTTCCATTTGAAAGTTGTTTGATAGCTTTCTTCACCTCAAGTATTGACATATTTGCAGATAGAGATTGTACAACAGGTCTCTGGGGAAGATTGTCTATTACATGAATATCGAAAGAAGATTTCTGGTTCAGGCCTGTAGAAAAATGTTCCGCCCAACGTTTGACAATATCACTTTTGTCAGTCAAGAGAATGTTATCCACTGACATAATTGGTGATAGACCATTTGAAATTGGGCCAAAAACACCCTTTAGATTTTGATAGAATGATTTAAGATCATGTTTGTCAGCAGCCTCCTGCAAAGCTTTTGCTTTTGATGTCCACCAACTTTCCTTCATCTTCCTCAATCTGGCTTGTGATTTTCCTTTAGCCAATTTAAATGCATCTTTCTTTGTTTGACATTTTTTATCATTCATCCAGACTTGATGACATTTATGCATGTTTTCAAGGAGAGGTTGTATTTCTGGATCATTTGAATCAAACCAATCTTGATGATTCCGATGGGCATACCCAAGCGTTTCTTTTGCCGAGCTATAGAGAATTTCCTGCAGACCCGACCATGTCGCTTCAACTTTATCCCCAATGTCGAAAGACATGAGCTTGGATTCAGATAATGTTTGGAAAGAACTCAAGATTTTCATATCTTTTAACATGGTTACATCTACCTTTCTTGGTGGTTTAGCTCTGTTGTTTCGAACAGGTTTCCTTACATGCATGCCAGTGCAAGCGCAAACAATCTTGTGGTCTGACCAACATTGCCCAATAGCTAGTGATCGAGATAGTTTTATGTCACGACAATCACGGCCACGAACTATAATGTAGTCAATGAGATGTTCGTGGCCTGATCTAGGATGTCGCCAGGTAGTTTTGAAACTATTCCGTTGCTGGAAAATCGTGTTGGTAATCACAAGACTGAATTCACAACAAAGAGACAGCAGTAACAGACCATTAGAGTTTACCTTTCCTACGCCATGTTTATCAATTACTTTTCCCCAAGTCAGTGCGTCACATCTAACACGAGCATTGAAGTCACCCATAACATAGAGTTTATCACGAAATGTTGTACGTCTCAGTAGAACACGAAGGTTACTGTAAAATGACTCCTTTACCTCCTCATTGGAGTCCATTGTAGGCTCGTAACAACTCAGCAAGGTCGCATATTTATTCCTTCCGATAGGTAAGCGAAGAGACATCAGCCTGTCAGAAATACCAACTGGCAGCGATTCCAATTTTAAAACAATGTCATTTCTGATGGCGAATCCAACACCGGACTCTCTCTTTGCAGTTTCAGGGAGACCAACCCAAACGAAGGTGTAACCACCATCCATTTCTTTCAGTTCCCCTTTGCCTGGAAGCCTGGTTTCTGATAGAGCTGCAATACTAATGTTCTTTTGTAAATAAAACATTCATTGCAAAAACACGGACATAAAATGAGGGTTCAGTTTATCTTATGGTAGGAATAAACGAGAAAACTGTTCTTCTTTACCGCATTCAATTCTAAGGCTAACAACAACACGAAAGGAACTAATACTTCCTTTAATTCAAACAATTTATTAACCAGCACATGAAACAACAAATAACAATATAAAGTCCTTCCTGTATATAAAACTGAGTTTAAGGGACTTACCGGCGAGTTGGATGGTCTTAGGGTGATTTCTTGGAGCCCTTCAAATTGCTGCCTCGTGGAACCGCTGGTGGAATCTATCTGCCGGGATTTGGGATATTGCGCCTAAACTTCTGGGCTCATTACATGATTGGTATATCCAATCACAGAGAGTCTCTCCCTAACCCACTCTATATACAGGAATAACCATTTTAATTTTTAATTCCTTTCTTGTTGTTGTTAGTCTTAGAATTGAATGCTATACTAACACAATAGGGTCAAAGGTGTAAGCACATCAAATAATTGTTAGTAAAACTTTAGAAAGATGCTATTTAACTGGTTTCGGTAAAATATAAAAACCTATTTGCTAGGCACTGTCAAAATTGCCGCAAATAAGAGTATTTACGGGGATTCGTTGGAGCCCTTATTCTCCATAGTTGGCTATTTCGGACGAAAGAAAGAAACAAATACAAATATAAATGAAGACACTTGTATTAACAAAAGGTACAGAAATGTTGTTGTAAATTTTAATGGCATTTGCTACGAGACTTATCTGTGAGGTTAAATACTGTTCGTGGGAAAGGTGGTGATAACAGGGGTATTCTGGTCGCTGGTTGAAATGTTGTTAAGACGCTTCGTCAGGTTCTCGTTCCTCAGCCTTCTGTTAGTATGCAGTTGTATCAGCCTTAGAAAGTATGCTGATACAATGGCTAGAAAGTTTGCTGGTGGTAGAGTTCTGTTGAGACGTTTATTTTCACGTCCTTCCCTGGTAACTGTTCTGTGATAAGTAAAGTCTTTGATTCTGGCGCCAACATCGATGTTGGCGATTCTCCCCCCAGCGGCAGGGGGAGATAATTCTCTATCAGAATTCCGATACAAAATCCTTATTTTGCTGTGACAGAGAACACGATGTGAGTGGCGAACGTCAAGGCCTGCCGTATTCTCGAAGGAAGCGGGCTAGGCTTTGCCTGACATGTAGGACTGTAGAATCGAACCCGCGTCCTTCAGAATGCGAACGGGCGACACATTGGCAACGATGTCGAGATACTACAGTCCCGTATGTAAGCGCCAGGTGCCCGGATGATAGTTGCGAGGATTCCGGCGGCCGGGATTGGCTCGACAGTCTCGTATGTGGGGCGCAGACGTCCGGATGTTAAGGGGAAACAGTAGTATAAATAGAAGTGGGGTGATGGCAGGAGGTGAGTTGCGATTTTCAGCTGCTAAAACTTTTGACGACGACATTGTTGTAGACGAAATTGTTGAGAAGGCGTTTGACTCGCTTCTTTTTGCCCCCCCCCCCTCAACAAGGACCTTTTGAGTTGAATATTTATTTCCCCCCCACTCTATTTTTTTTTATTCTAGAAGCTATTTCGGCTTTGAGGTTGTATAATATCAACACATAATGGCGGAAGCCAAGTTCGACCTCAAACTCATCCCTAAATTCGACGGCTCCACGTCTGTGGTGGACTGGGTCGAGAGAGTGGAGCTGACATTGTCGCTTATGTGGGGTCAAGCAGGTCGATCAAGTCATCCCCCTGCGACTGACGAGAGGCGCTCTAGACGTTTACCAGCAACTAAAAGACGACGAAAAAGCTGATGTTGTGCTGATTAAGGTTGCGCTATACAAAGCCGCATATTCTTAAAATAATTTTGAAATTATCTATAAGCCGCGACGTCTTTATCCTCTTTGCTATCTTTATTAACTTTGATGGTAATCATTTGTTGAAGTCTGATTGTCCGTTTTGAGACTGTTTTATGTCTTTCCTCGAAACAGATATTTACTATCTTTAATTAACATTAATCACGTCTGTCCACCCATAAGTATATCTAAATACATATGAGCTTCATCAGACAGTTAATTTTATTTAGAATACATTTCATCACCGATTTTTTTAGATGTTACGATCAGGAAACAATTTTTTAGTGTCAATACTTAAGTATTTCGGTATTTTATACCATCTTCAGGACACTGTTAGCTGAGGAACAAAATGAAAGATGTTAAGTGTATAGTGGTTGTCAAACGTGCATATGAAAATTAACGGTTAATGGCATCAGATTCACACAACCACTATACACTTAACATCTTTCATTTTGTTCCTCACCTAACAGTGTCCTGAAGATGGTATAAAATACCGAAATACTTAAGTATTGACACTAAAAATTGTTTCCTGATCGTAACATCCTGCGTACAAACGTTTCACAACCCGGACGTTAATGGCAGGCGAGACGGTGGGTGTCTTCTTTGCGGCACTGAAGAAGCTGGCGGTCCTGTTTGGGGGATTGCCTGAACGGACCTTTGTATACGCATTTGTGGCATGACTCCCGGCTCGAGTGAAACAATTGTTGAGGGCGTCCACAAGTATAGAGGAAACGCCGGTGGAGCATTTGCTTGAGCGCGCACGAGCTATCGTCAGGAATGAGGCAGAGCTGGGGCAGCCAATTGCAATGGCTGTGCAGACGGCCCAGAGTGGCCATACAACTCCCCCCAGGCTGGACCATCGAGTCAGAGTGAATTGCTTCCGTTGTGGAAGACTTGGTCACAGGGCTAAGGAGTGCAAGAGTAGCATGGACGAAAGACGTGGGTGCATACGCTGCTTCAAATGTGGCGGGGTCAGACACATGGCCTCAAGCTGTCCGGGAAAACGAGCCAGGGGACAAGATAGCGCCGCTCTGCTCCCCGGACAAGAAGTGAACAAGGCGCAACCAATCATCCGAGTCCTCGTCGACCAAACGCCTTGCTCGGCACTTCTCGATTCGGGCTGATCTCGCACCATGGTGAGCGCAAGACTATGCCGTACCTGGAACAAGAGAAGCATTAAAGTAACGACCATAAATCGTGATACCCGGGCGTGCTGTGGAGTAGGGTCAGTGAGGATTCGTACAGACTCTGGTGCATGTGCTAAGGTCGATGTGTTGGTAACGCGAAAATATATACTGGGCTTCGACCTACTTCTCAGATAGGACGCCATCGAGGCACTGGGCGGTGTCTTCATCACACGAGGTGGAACTGTGCAGTTCCTGGAGGCCCCGGTGTGTGCCGCGCTTCACATCGATCGGCCCGACTTCAGCGTAGAGTTCGATCGACGCCAGAAGATCTGGACTGCCTCGTGGAAATGGACGGACAAAGAGGCGCCAACCTACGGAATAGGGTTGCAGAGTACCCCGTATCCGCGAACGTTAGGGTCGCATACGAACAGGAGCTTGACGCCTGGATCAAAGATGACTGGTTGATCCCGTACCCCGACCAAAAGCTTGGACCTCCTAAAGGTCTGATTCCTTTAATGGCAATAGTGCAGCAGAACAAGTCAAAGGTGCAACCAGTCCTGGACTACCGCGAGCTCAACAAATATATTGAGGCCTACACGGCTGATGTCGATGTATGTGCAAGCAAGTTGCGGGAGTGGCGCCAGAAAGGATTAAACGTGTCGTTGCTGGATCTGAGAAATGCCTATCTGCAGGTGCGGGTCGACGAAACTTTATGGCCATTTGAGAGGGTGGTGTTTCTTGGCAAGCGGTACTGCCTGACCAGGCTGGGCTTCGGCTTGAATGTGGCGCTACAAATCATGAAGACCATCATTGGTGCTGTGCTGTCCCAAGATGAAACTATCAAAAAGGCGACGTCGGCGTACCTCGATGACATTTACATCAACGAAGATGTGAAGCAAGCGTCGCACGTCCGAGCGAAATTGGCACAATTTGGCCTGGTTTGCAAGGATCCAGAACGGCTTGAAGACGGAGCGCGCGTACTAGGCCTGGATGTCAGGTGGGAGGAAGGCATCCTACGATGGAGACGGGGAAGTGTGGTTCCAGACATTCCTGAAGTTCTCAAAAGGCGGACTGTTTTATCCCTGAGCGGAAAACTTGTGGGACACCTGCCAGTGTGTGGTTGGCTTCGTGCAGCAGTGGGCATAATAAAACGCCGGGCGAACTTATGGGTCGATGCCAGTTCATCAACTTAGCTGAGTTGGACGCCGTGCTGAAAGGCGTCAACCTAGCTCTACAGTGGCAGGCAAAGAGGCTGCACCTGCACACTGATTCTCTTTGTGTCTACCATTGGGTGTCCGACACACTGACTGGCAAAGCAAGGATACGCACCAAGGCAGCAAGCGAGATGCTGACAAGGCGAAGGCTAGACACTCTAAAGAGCCTAGTCTCGGAGTATGCCCTAACAGTCAGCATAACACTGGTCGCGTCGTACTGCAATCTTGCCGACCAGTTGACACGAGTGCCGCACAAATGGTACGTTGCCGTAAAGTACCGAGCCCGTTGGTCAAACCTGCGCTGCCACAGGGAGCTCGATGGACCGGCAGCAGATTAAAGACACCCACGTGCAGAGCGGGCACCCAGACATCAATCGGACGCTGTATTTCGTGAGACGCGTCGACCCAGCGGTGGCCAAGGCAGAGATTAAACGAATCGTAAGACTGCGAGGTGTGCCAGTCGATTGACCCAGCACCAGTACGATGGCGAAAGGGACGACTGGACACAAATGATGCTTGGCAAAGGGTGGGAATGGATATCACCTATTATGGTGGCCACCACTTTCTTACCCTCATCGACTGTTTTGCGATTTGGAGACCGCTGGCACGGCAAGACTCAGCGAGCGTTCTTCGACAGTTATCGTCCGTCTTTTACGAACGAGGTGCACCAAAGGAAATATTAGCAGACAATGACACAGCCTTTTGCAGCCAGCAAGTAAGGCAGTTTCTGTGTGAATGGGAGGTCCGACTACGGCTGCGATGCGCGTATGTGCCATCAGGCAACGGTATCGCAGAAAGAAGTCACCGCAGTATCAAAAGAATTGCCGCTAGGAAACAGTGCACCGTTGCGGTGGCAACATACTGGTACAATGTGACGCCGAAGGACGGTGTGTTCCCGGTAACCGCACCTGCGAATGCCATCCACACGTACCGGGTGCGGGTAAAAGGAATTGACGTTGCGCAGTCACCTGTCGACGAAGTGGTTTGCGAGACATATGCTGTGGGGGATTCCGTTTGGGTGAAACCCCCAAGCAGTCGATGTACCACCCGATTCAAGCGTATTATTTCAAATCAACTTATTTGCGAAACTTGGTCGTATGTTTAAAATTTGTGATAGTTGTTTTGAATTAAGATAAAATGAAAATACCGAAAAAATAAAAAGATGTTTTTAAAGGTGTGTGTATACATTCGCTTGTCGATAAAAAAAAAAACCTGGAGGTTGCCTACTAACGCCTTCAAGCCACTTAAAAAGCTATTTGTTGATAAAAAAAACTTCAAACCGAAAAATATATTTTAAAGAAAGGGTGGGGGTAAAATATTTACATTTACTTGTCCTGAAAAGACTTGGGGGTGCAAAATATCGCTTTCACGTCGCTTTAATTTTTCGAGAAAATACCTTCAAACAGCTAGGGAGTTCATAAGTAGCACGGGTTGCATTTTAAGCAGGAACCGTTTTGCGGTTTTTTTTTCTTGGTTTATTTTATTTTATTTTTAGACCAGGAGGCCCGAACGCATTTATGCTATCTGCACCAAAATGTTAATTTATTTTCAATTTAAAAACGAATTAAAATTATTTAAATCCATTATTTGAGGTCAGATTTTTGTTTTAGTCGAGAAGTAGTAACATAATGGGCATCAGTTAAAAAAAAATTAAAAGAAAAAAAAGCTACTTGAAATAACATATCTAATATTCCTAATACTCTTTTAAACAATTAAATTCGCCCAGAAGGCGTTTTTTTCTGTTTAGGTTAATTACCCTAATTGGTAGGTTTCCCAAGGCGAAAAAGATGACTTTTAATTTGTAATTTTGATGTTGGGGGAAAAAAAGCGGCCAAATGAATGCCTATAGACTCCTGAATATCATACTATTTTTCTGGTGCGTAAATGTTGCTCATATTAAAGTTTTCCGTGGGTACCACCAATTTTCCCCGTTAAATTTACCCCCCCCCCCCACTATATTTAACATAATAAAACTTGCATAATGGTTAACATTATCTTGAATTATTTTTATTCACTCGAAAGAAGAAGCATTAAACAAACTCCTAATGATTTTTTAAAAAAATTTTCGGCTTACAAAAATAATGCAAATTATAAACGAAAAACAATGTTTACATTTTTTCACCGTTAAATCAATTGAAATTTAACGTAGCCAAAAACAAGTTATAACTAAGGTTTTTTTTAAATTCTATGAAATATAAATTAATGGTCCAATTTTCACGAAAATTTCCATAATTACTTACCTTTGGATGAATATATGTCTGAAATAGTTTTTTTTTTCTAAAATATATTAGGGGAAATATTTTTTTATGAGGTCTACTACCCCCTATATTATTTTATGTGATATGAAAAAATGAACCGGCAAAAGCGATTTTTACTTTTTTCAATAAAGATAAGAGTCTAGATAATTATATCAGAATATTTTTATAAGTCTCAATGGCAAAGATTTTTAATAAAAGAACCATAAATACAGACTTCTGTTAAAAAATGATATCAATAAAGAAACTGGCCGTGTTGTAAATAAACCGACTGTTTTTCTTATTGTTCACGATAATGATGAGTAATTTTTCCCCAACTGGATAATTTGATTTTTGAATGAAATCTTTCTTTGTAACAGCCCTTTATGTTCGTTATTTCTTTTTTGCGAGATTTAAAAACAAAATTTCAAAAAATATTTACATTTCTTCCTTCAACGTGACATAAACTGATCAAGCAACCTATTTTGGAAATATACAGTATCGATATTTTTTTATGTATAACTTAAAATACAGTTTTTGATAAATTTTGATATTCCTCATAAAGAGGCACTTATATTCTGCCTGTATTACACATCATACACATTTATTATATTTTTGTAGATAAAGACATCATTTTAATCGGAGATGTTTTTTTAAAAAAACCTTAATTATAACTTGTTTTTGGCTACGTTAAATTTCAATTGATTTAACGGTGAAAAAAATGTAAACATTGTTTTTCGTTTATAATTTGCATTATTTTTATAAACCAAAAATATTTTTTAAAAATCATTAGGAGTTTGTTTAATGCTTCTTCTTTCGAGTGAATAAAAAAATTTCAAGATAATGTTAACCATTTTGCAAGTTTTATTATGTTAAATATAGTGGGGGGGGGTAAATTTAACTGGGAAAATTGGTGGTACCCACGGAAAACTTTAATATGAGCAACACTTACGCATCAGAAAAATAGTATGATATTCAGGAGTCTATAGGCATTCATTTGGCCGCTTTTTTTCCCCACCATCAAAATTACAAATTAAATAAAAAAAAACTAGAGCCTTTTTGGTCTTTGGGCCCGTAGCCTATAAAAAGCTGTAGCACAACCTTTTTTAAGAAAAATCATAGCTAGAGCCGACTCTTTTTTTATTTGGCTTTCAGTAATTTTTCTATATTCTGATGTAAATAAATAAGAACAATTCTTAGTTAAAAAAAGAAGAATAAATAAAAATTCGGAAAACATGTCTTATTTAACATGATTATTACACTTTATTTTTTGTAAAAAAGGTTAGATAAATATTTAATTAAAAATATTTCATGTTGAGTGAAGGTAGTTACTGAGTTTTTCTAGATATTTAAAAATTATGGAATTTTATTCAAATGAACAAACGTTGACCCTTTAAGTGAAAAAAATACTTCCAAGCCATAGTTGTATTATTGCTACTGTACGACTGCACCACTTAGACACTAACATATTGCCTAGAGAATGAGCTAGATGTGAACTCCTCAAGAATGCAGTATGTAATTTTAAAGTTGTGGAAACACCCCACCCCCCACCCCACGAGAAAGTAGCTATATGTCCACTTGCCATTTATCACACAAACCATCCGTATAAGATGAATAAGACATGCTGGACACTGCTGAAGGATTTAGGACAAACTTGTGACATTTTACTATGGCAACCAGCACACAGGCATGCCAGTGTGTACCGTTTAGCAAAGACGTACATTAACCAACTCTGCGTAGATACTGGATGGTGTGTAGAGGATCTCACGAGAGCAATGGATGATAGGGTAAGGTTGGCAAGAGATTGTCATAGATATTCATGATTAAAATATTGATTACCTGTAATTAAAAATTAATGAAATAAGTGACCCTTCTCTTGTTTTTTCCTTTGGTCAAATGAAAATGTTTACTCCACTTTAAATAACTTATTTGGACAGTTTGGGAAAACTTTAAATTAATGAAATTATTTTATCATATGATTTTTCCAACAATCTTACCCGGGCTCAATGGGTGACCGAACAGGTCACATTTTTTTCTAGTATATGTATATATATATATATATAATGTACATATTATAACACACACACACACGCATACACACACACACACACACACACACACACACACACACACACACACATGAACATATATACGTTTAAGAGCAAATGGTTTAAAATACTCCGGCTGTAGTTTCACGCAGTAGCGAATCTTCAGGGAATTTTATTCAGTGTGTGTGTGCTCGCGCGCGTGCGTGTGTGTGTTATAATATGTACATTATATATATATATACATATACATATATGTTATAATATATATATATATATATATATATATATATATATATATATATATATGAGAAGAAAATATTTTTAAAATATAAAATCTGTGATATATATATATTATGTACATTTATCAAATTTCTATCCCTGGATAACAGGAAACACCTTAAACGAAGCACTAGACCTGGCTAAAGAATATATGAATATATCAGATGAAAATATACAAATTATCCAACACTGCCGTTAATCTATCATATACCATAACAACGAAATATTGATTAAAAAAGGAATTAGTAATAACTATAACGTTTCCATGGGTTCTTTCGAATGTGCACAGATTTGTGAAGTGGTCGGTTGTTTACTATTATACAAAATCAATACTGTAGTGTGTTACTATATGTTGGCATACCCCATGTGATCAACTATAAGGTCCTCATCACGGTAACAGGAATGTGAACATATGTTTCGCATACGTGTCACATACGCACATTGTCATGGCTAATTGGTGTGTGAGAGTGAGAGTTCTTTGATAAAAAAAAGTTCTTCAGAGATAGAGAAATATTAGAGAGAGAGAGAGAGAGAGAGAGAGAGAGAGAGAGAGAGAGAGAGAGAGAGAGAGAGAGATTAGACTTGGAGAGGAGATCTTACTTGCTTCTTGGTGATCCTTCTACCATCTACGGTGGCCATCTTGTTGCTTAGTTCGGTTGACTTCTAACTAAAGTAGTTGAGTTCTTCCAAGGGCTTCTTCTGACTAAATTAAGAGATAATATTAAGAGTCGCATATTACGTATAAATAGCATGAGGTAACGGAAATTCCCATAGTAGCCTAAGACTAATGATACTATCTCTTGCACGCTATTCTGCATTAGTATCAATGCTTCTTATACGTAATCTAACGATATTATCTCTTGCGCGCTATTCTGCATTAGTACCAATGTTTTTTATACGTAATCTAATGATATTATCTCTTGCACGCTATTCTGCATTAGTACCAATGCTTTTTATACGTAATCTAATGATATTATCTCTTGCACGCTATTCTGCATTAGTACCAATTTTTATACGTAATCTAATGATATTATCTCTTGCACGCTATTCTGCATTGTACCAATGCTTTTTATACGTAATCTAATGATATTATCTCTTGCGCCTATTCTGCATTAGTACCAATGCTTTTTATACGTAATCTAATGATATTATCTCTTGCGCGCTATTCTGCATTAGTACCAATGCTTTTTATACGTAATCTAATGATATTATCTCTTGCGCACTATTCTGCATTAGTACCAATTTTTATACGTAATCTAATGATATTATCTCTTGCGCGCTATTCTGCATTAGTACCAATGCTTTTTATACGTAATCTAATGATATTATCTCTTGCGCGCTATTCTGCATTAGTACCAATGCTTTTTATACGTAATCTAATGATATTATCTCTTGCGCGCTATTCTGCATTAGTACCAATGCTTTTTATACGTAATCTAATGATATTATCTCTTGCACGCTATTCTGCATTAGTACCAATGCTTTTTATACGTAATCTAATGATATTATCTCTTGCGCGCTATTCTGCATTAGTACCAATGCTTTTTATACGTAATCTAATGATATTATCTCTTGCACGCTATTCTGCATTAGTACCAATGCTTTTTATACGTAATCTAATGATATTATCTCTTCTATTCTGCCTATCTCTTTATCTGCAGTACCAATGCTTTTTATACGTAATCTAATGATATTATCTCTTGCGCCTATTCTGCATTAGTACGAAATTTGTACCAATGCTTTTTATACGTAATCTAATGATATTATCTCTTGCGCGCTATTCTGCATTAGTACCAATGCTTTTTATACGTAATCTAATGATATTATCTCTTGCACGCTATTCTGCATTAGTACCAATGCTTTTTATACGTAATCTAATGATATTATCTCTTGCGCGCTATTCTGCATTAGTACCAATGCTTTTTATACGTAATCTAATGATATTATCTCTTGCGCGCTATTCTGCATTAGTACCAATGCTTTTTATACGTAATCTAATGATATTATCTCTTGCACGCTATTCTGCATTAGTACCAATGCTTTTTATACGTAATCTAATGATATTATCTCTTGCGCGCTATTCTGCATTAGTACCAATGCTTTTTATACGTAATCTAATGATATTATCTCTTGCGCGCTATTCTGCATTAGTACCAATGCTTTTTATACGTAATCTAATGATATTATCTCTTGCCGCTATTCTGCATTAGTACCAATGCTTTTTATACGTAATCTAATGATATTATCTCTTGCACGCTATTCTGCATTAGTACCAATGCTTTTTTATACGTAATCTAATGATATTATCTCTTGCGCGCTATTCTGCATTAGTACCAATGCTTTTTATACGTAATCTAATGATATTATCTCTTGCACGCTATTCTGCATTAGTACCAATGCTTTTTATACGTAATCTAATGATATTATCTCTTGCGCGCTATTCTGCATTAGTACCAATGCTTTTTATACGTAATCTAATGATATTATCTCTTGCACGCTATTCTGCATTAGTACCAATGCTTTTTATACGTAATCTAATGATATTATCTCTTGCGCACTATTCTGCATTAGTACCAATGCTTTTTATACGTAATCTAATGATATTATCTCTTGCGCGCTATTCTGCATTAGTACCAATGCTTTTTATACGTAATCTAATGATATTATCTCTTGCGCTATTCTGCATTAGTACCAATGCTTTTTATACGTAATCTAATGATATTATCTCTTGCGCGCTATTCTGCAATGCTTTTTATACGTAATCTAATGATATTATCTCTTGCGCGCTATTCTGCATTAGTACCAATGCTTTTTATACGTAATCTAATGATATTATCTCTTGCGCGCTATTCTGCATTAGTACCAATGCTTTTTATACGTAATCTAATGATATTATCTCTTGCGCGCTATTCTGCATTAGTACCAATGCTTTTTATACGTAATCTAATGATATTATCTCTTGCGCTATTCTGCATTAGTACCAATGCTTTTTATACGTAATCTCTAATGATATTATCTCTTGCCGCTATTCTGCATTAGTACCAATGCTTTTTATACGTAATCTAATGATATTATCTCTTGCGCGCTATTCTGCATTAGTACCAATGCTTTTTATACGTAATCTAATGATATTATCTCTTGCGCGCTATTCTGCATTAGTACCAATGCTTTTTATACGTAATCTAATGATATTATCTCTTGCGCGCTATTCTGCATTAGTACCAATGCTTTTTATACGTAATCTAATGATATTATCTCTTGCGCGCTATTCTGCATTAGTACCAATGCTTTTTATACGTAATCTAATGATATTATCTCTTATTCTGCATTAGTACCAATGCTTTTATACGTAATCTAATGATATTATCTCTTGCGCGCTATTCTGCATTAGTACCAATGCTTTTTATACGTAATCTAATGATATTATCTCTTGCGCGCTATTCTGCATTAGTACCAATGCTTTTTATACGTAATCTAATGATATTATCTCTTGCACGCTATTCTGCATTAGTACCAATGCTTTTATACGTAATCTAATGATATTATCTCTTGCGCTATTCTGCATTAGTACCAATGCTTTTTATATAATCTAATGATATTATCTCTTGCGCGCTATTCTGCATTAGTACCAATGCTTTTTATACGTAATCTAATGATATTATCTCTTGCGCGCTATTCTGCATTAGTACCAATGCTTTTTATACGTAATCTAATGATATTATCTCTTGCGCGCTATTCTGCATTAGTACCAATGCTTTTTATACGTAATCTAATGATATTATCTCTTGCCGCTATTCTGCATTAGTACCAATGCTTTTTATACGTAATCTAATGATATTATCTTGCGCGCTATTCTGCATTAGTACCAATGCTTTTTATACGTAATCTAATGATATTATCTCTTGCGCGCTATTCTGCATTAGTACCAATGCTTTTTATACGTAATCTAATGATATTATCTCTTGCGCGCTATTCTGCATTAGTACCAATGCTTTTTATACGTAATCTAATGATATTATCTCTTGCGCGCTATTCTGCATTAGTACCAATGCTTTTTATACGTAATCTAATGATATTATCTCTTGCGCGCTATTCTGCATTAGTACCAATGCTTTTTATACGTAATCTAATGATATTATCTCTTGCGCGCTATTCTGCATTAGTACCAATGCTTTTTATACGTAATCTAATGATATTATCTCTTGCGCGCTATTCTGCATTAGTACCAATGCTTTTTATACGTAATCTAATGATATTATCTCTTGCGCGCTATTCTGCATTAGTACCAATGCTTTTTATACGTAATCTAATGATATTATCTCTTGCGCGCTATTCTGCATTAGTACCAATGCTTTTTATACGTAATCTAATGATATTATCTCTTGCGCGCTATTCTGCATTAGTACCAATGCTTTTTATACGTAATCTAATGATATTATCTCTTGCACGCTATTCTGCATTAGTACCAATGCTTTTTATACGTAATCTAATGATATTATCTCTTGCGCTATTCTGCATTAGTACCAATGCTTTTTATACGTAATCTAATGCTGCATTAGTACAATGCTTTTTATACGTAATCTAATGATATTATCTCTTGCGCTATTCTGCATTAGTACCAATGCTTTTTATACGTAATCTAATGATATTATCTCTTGCGCGCTATTCTGCATTAGTACCAATGCTTTTTATACGTAATCTAATGATATTATCTCTTGCGCGCTATTCTGCATTAGTACCAATGCTTTTTATACGTAATCTAATGATATTATCTCTTGCCGCTATTCTGCATTAGTACCAATGCTTTTATACGTAATCTAATGATATTATCTCTTGCGCGCTATTCTGCATTAGTACCAATGCTTTTTATACGTAATCTAATGATATTATCTCTTGCGCGCTATTCTGCATTAGTACCAATGCTTTTTATACGTAATCTAATGATATTATCTCTTGCGCGCTATTCTGCATTAGTACAATGCTTTTTATACGTAATCTAATGATATTATCTCTTGCGCCTATTCTGCATTAGTACCAATGCTTTTTATACGTAATCTAATGATATTATCTCTTTGCGCTATTCTGCATTAGTACCAATGCTTTTTATACGTAATCTAATGATATTATCTCTTGCGCGCTATTCTGCATTAGTACCAATGCTTTTATACGTAATCTAATGATATTATCTCTTGCGCACTATTCTGCATTAGTACCAATGCTTTTTATACGTAATCTAATGATATTATCTCTTGCGCGCTATTCTGCATTAGTACCAATGCTTTTTATACGTAATCTAATGATATTATCTCTTGCGCACTATTCTGCATTAGTACCAATGCTTTTTATACGTAATCTAATGATATTATCTCTTGCGCACTATTCTCTTAGTACCAATAGCTTTTTTATACGCTAATCTAATATTATTATCTCTGCGCACATCTCATGGATTATTTCTTTCTGTCTCTTTCTTTGTCATCATATATCTTTCTTCTTTCTTTCTTTCTTTCTTTCTTTCTTTCTTTCTTTCTTTCATTGTTTGCCTGATGTTTGTTTGTTTGTTTCTTTCTTTCTTTACCGTCTCTGGATTCTTATACTCTTTTTCTCTATCGCTAATACTTCTATTGTTTCTTTTCTTCTTAAAATATGATTCATTTCTTATAATTCTTCTCTCTTTCTTTTTCTTCTGCCTATTCATGTATTCTTTCTCTTCTGGATACTGTCCTTGTCATAAATACATTTCTTTCATTCTTTCTTTCATTCATTCTTTCTTTCTGACTTACATTGTTTACTTGATTCTTTCTTTCTTTCTTTCTTTCTTTCTTAAAAGTATCCTTTCTTTCTAAGTAATTTCTTTTATTATATTATCATTTTTTTCTTTCTTTCTTTCAACCGCTTCTGGCTACTTTCTTTGATATAATACAGTTTTCTTTCTTTCTTTCTTCTTTCTTCTGTCTTTCTTTCATCATTGTTGCTTGATTCTTTCTTTCTTTCTTCTTTCTTTTCTTAAAAGTATCCTTTTTTTTAGTAATGTATGTCCTTTTACATCTTTCCCTCTTTTTTCTTCTTTCTTTCTTTTCCCATCTCATGTCTTTCTCTTTCTTATCTATCCTTATTTAGTTCTTTTATTTTTTTCTTTGTTTATTTGATTCTTTCTTCTTTTCCTTTTGTCTTCCTTTCTTAAAAGACTCTCTTTGATCATTATTAATTTCTCATATTTTCTTTCTTTCTTTCATCCTTTTCCGTTTCACGGATTCATTCTCTTTCTTATTTCATTTTCTTCCACTGCGCCATTTAAAAGACAATAAATAAACGAATTAAGAAAGACCACAAACAATTAAAAGAAAATTCCCGCGCAAAAGAATCCTATGATATACCGCTTGACAATCCAATTATTCCTACAAACAAACTCAGTTGGGTGTCACAGAATTCCTTCATGTATTGTTATTAATAAACATGCAATGAACGATTCTCGAAGCATTAAACATTCATTTGGTTTAACACATTTTCCTATTAAAGAAAAACCTCGACGCTCCTCAATGGCGCTTGTAAAATATCACCAAGAAATATGCGCAATATTTCGAAATTAAAGAAACATATAAAATTTTATGCTTCTACGCATGCGCGGACTTGCAAGAATAATGGTCTCCGCTAGTCGTAGCGCTAACAGATAATTTCAAGTTTATTACTTTGGTTTCAGCAAGGGTGGCAAAAATCAATTTAAACGAGTTCTTTAAACTCTCAGATAACATAAAAGCGTTCCCTACCTGAAATATGGACGCTACACAATCTTCCTACGCTCACTTATATATATATAAGGGGTGTCAAAAACGTATCGACTTTTTTGTACTTTTCAACACACCTGGTATTCTTAATAAATTAGTGTTCCATTCACTGTTCATTTCTGTCTTGGTAAATACAGCTTCAGAGAATATCTATCATGAAAAGTATTTCTCTACTACTTCTACTTGTTTGAGTCATTGTTTTTGTCCACTTTTTCTTTTACCTTACCTTATACTGTCAGATTTTTACTCCAATCCTCATATCTTTATACGTTTATATATATATATATATATATATAATATATATATATATATATATATATATATAGTAGTCGGGATTTGGTATGTATGTTCTTAGCATGGAACTCTTAGCTAATATAAAACATTTCTACGCGAAATATGGACACACACACACACCCACACACACACACACACACACATATATATATATATATATATATATATATGTGTGTGTGTGTGTGTGTGTGTGTGTGTAAAGGAGTCGGGTTCGTTTTGGAATGTACATGTCTTATAACTCAGAAATGAGTTCTCATTGAAAAGTTAAACCACCCATACATTAATATATGCACACCTATATATATATATATATATAATATATATAATATATATATATATATATATATATTATATATATATATATATATATATATATATATATATATATATATTAGTTTGTATATATATATTTTAATTACATGGATATTTATATGTAACTTTAGGTTACATGCACATATTTACGTAAAAACGTGTTTATTATTATTTATATAGGTTTATCACAGATATTGACACTCTACTAATAATTCCGCATATATTGCTTTATCGCTAGCTCAACAAGTGAGATAGCGATGAACCATACACTGTTGTAGTATATATATATATATAATATATTATATATATATATATATATATATATATATTTACTATATTATGGGATTGTCACTGTTTCAGCTTTACTGGAATGGTGTGCCATACGCAGTATAATTGGAAGAGTGCTCAATATAAAATAGAGCTGTTATATAGTATAATAAAATAAATAAATAAAATAAATATATAAAGGTTTTACATATCTACTTATTTGATGACAAAGGAACAGTCACAACCATTTTGGTTTCATGCGTCAACAATCATCAGGTGACGTTTGAAACAACGTCACCTGATGATTGCTGACGTATGAAACCAAAATGGTTGTGACTGTTCCTTTGTCATCAAATAAGTAGATATGTAAAACCTTTATATATTTATTTTATTATATATATATATATATATATATATATATATATTAATTTCATAAATAGAGGAATTACATTAAAGATTTATAATTGAATTAGATTACCATGACCAAACAACTTGGCAAATACCATGTGTGACATCCGGAGCACTGGACAACTGTTTCGACCTCCTTTGGTCTCATCAGCAGTGCATACCAGAATCTCCGCCACATATATATATAAATGATTCATGTTTGTTTTGGTGTGTACATGTCGATTTATACCTCAGAAAATACATGTCAGTGTATCAGGCATAAACTTTATTATGTTTATAAGGAAAAGTACAAAAGATTTTGATCTTTACTAATTAAAAATCTATCGATTTTTGGAACTCTTCAGTTCTTCATGAGTAAGTACAAAAATCAGTTCTTCTTATTCCTCTCTTCTCCCTTTCTCTCTCGCTTCCGGGTGTTTCTAAAATCCAGTTAGTTTGGTCACAGACCGGTAACTTTTCTATATGATAGGCTTTGTTTCGTATCTTAAAAATTACTAGGGATTTGACGGAAAAGCTTGGAACCAAAGTTGAATTGGAGTTTTTTTAATTTTGAATAAAAGTTTTTTATTGGTTTGTGGAGTCAGTTTAACAGGGAATAGAGTTACTCAGATACAAGATAGCACTTATAGGAGTGGGGTGTTTTTTTTTCTCTATGCGGCCTAATTCTCTCCTCGAGCGCGCGTTTAAGATAGAATCAAAAAATAGAATTATGTGTACTTCAAAAAGAATACATCTCTGTGTTGACAAGAAACAAAGATGGAACAAACAACACACACAGAGAGAGAGAGAGAGAGAGAGAGGAGAGAGAGAGAGAGAGAGAGAGAGAGAGAGAGAGAGAGACCCAAAGTAGAAGATGCTCCCAACCCAAAGAGATCACAACACGACCTGGGAAATAAGTAGACATTAGAAGATATTAGACAATAGAAGCAGTCGCGTACCAACGCCGTGATCCAGGGGGGGGGGGAAGATTGGCCACTAAATACTTATTCAGATTTTTTAAAGCCTCACCTCCCCACCCACTTTCGAATCCTACGCATTCATACTCCAGGAAAAGTTAGGCCATATATTTCGAAGTTATTGCCACGCAAAGGCTTTTGGGTTCGGGCGATTTTGCACCCTCTGAATCTTCGCCCCGGGGAAATTAACTCCTCCTGACCCAATTTTGTTCCACTACTGGATTGAAGAAATAAGAATCTAAAAACGTCCTTTACAATGTTCTTTAATGCTATTCCAAAAAAAAAAATACACCTAGAAATAGACGTTGACTTAAAAATGATACCAAAAATAACGTCCCCCATGTCGGTGGGGCTTTGAATACGCTGACTATCCATTGCAGTGGGGTAAGACCAACCCCTAAAATTAAATGATTTAGTTACGACACTAAGCTGCATTTGATGGTGAGGCTACAGTTCTGGAGATTTGGAGAACCGCCTCATTGCAATTACTCCCAGGTCTACTCTGACCCGGGGGTGTAGTACATATTAATGTATGGGTCAAATAAACCTGTTTAAAAAACATTCATACTCGATAGGAATACTTGATACCATATAACTGTAAATTATTTGTATAATGAATATTTACATAAATCCATTACAGTCAATCACGCTGAAAACACTGGTTTCCTCTAGATCATCGAACTTCATCGGTGACGAGACTGTTCAATGCTTAATTGGGTGACCACTTAAGCAGCAGCTGGTACTGTAACTAACCCGAGTCCTTTGTTTGTCAAAATGAATTGATATGGTATTAAATGTTGCGAAAAGGATCGATATGCCGTAAAAAAACAACAACATAAAAAACAAACAAAACAAATAACTAACTTACTACTAGCTATAATTGTTTATTATGGATTTATGAAAATTTATTAAGGGAATGGAGATCCTCTTTCACCGGACACCAGCAGCAGCCTGTGGGGATTTATATAAAATAAAATTAAATTAAAATAAAATAAATAAAAAAAAAGTTCTGCGCGTCTGGACTCTGGCGTCCAGAGTTAACGGTCTGATCAAAAGAAAAGTCTCCATCTATACTTCGAAAGCCCTTAGGGTCACAGGATGTCCACTATAAAAGAGGGGTCTTCGAAGAATTCGGCCTCTTTTCGCCTCTAGCATTGACTAGCTACATTTGTTCCGTATCGTTAAAAGCCCCCAGATGGCGAAGAATCGGAGCCCTCACCTCGTTAGAAGCTGGAGCGACAAACGCACACCTAAAACCCATTCTGCAGGGCTCAACAGGTTACGAGGAACAGAACTCGAGGATTTCAGCTAAGTTCCGCAGGCTTTTTTTTATTTTTTTTATCTGCAACCAACCCTTTAACTACATTCAATTCTCCTTAAACTATCTTTTACCAACCAAACAACATTGAACACTTGTATTCCTTTGAACTCTATGAACATTCTTTAAAACTCGTTTGGTTGTTCATTTTATTATATTGTTCCCCTGTTTGATATTTGTTTTTATATTTTACATGTAAAGTAAACATTTTGTTCTATAAAAAGTCGTTTGTCTCTTTTCTTCAAAAGCAGCACCCATCTCCTCACTGCGTTCGAAGTACGGTTTATTCTCTTACAAAACGTAGGGTTTAAACAGTGCTTTTCCGGGGACAAAAATCCCCACAGATTAGTTAGAACTATATGCAAAAAAATGAGCATTATTAAATAGAAAGAGTTATGTGAGACCATATGATTATCAGTATTTGATAGAAATACGTGAAACTATACAACTGTGCGTAAATTATGTGTACTAGCAAATATATGCACACACCCCCGGGTGCAAGTATTTAAGTTTGAATGTAATAAAAACATTTTTTTTAATTAGAAAGGCTAAGGAAACTAAATAAAAATACAGATAAAAATATTTGAATCAGAGGTGTGTATAATCGAAAGATAGAACAACTGATTCTTACACTTCGATCACTTCCGTCTTTCATTGCTAAATTTTCTTAATTAGTTAAAGTAGGAAGTAAAGAATAAAATTAGTTATTTTTCTTAATGGATTTCTTTTAAAATTTATCCTCAAGATTTTTTCTTATTAAGATAAAAACAAACAATTAGAAATCAATAATACTAAGCACATATTTATTAAAATCATTTTTTTAATATCAATATGCCAATTAGCCTTCCCGTTAACAGTATAAACCGCTATATTGCTGTATATATAAATACAATTGCATGTTATTAGTATGTAGATATGGTTAACAGTATTAATAATGTAAAACAATGTTATTAATAAAAATAGAATCATGGAGAATGTGACGTAAATAACAAAGGGAATTGTGACTTGAGTAGTGATATAGTTTTGGTTAGAAAGAGGCAAACACACAATTTCCATTATAATAAGATTAGATACGATTACTATTCTGTGTATTAGATAGGATGACTTGATATCATGTTATTGTGTACAAAAAAAAACTCTTAAGAAACGACTACACAAAAATGTTTATCAACTAGTCTAAGCAGTATGTCATTGAACTTTCTCATCTTACATATCTCGGGAGGTATTTCGTCAAGACCTGCAGCTGTTCTACCTTTTAGTTTCCTAAGGACTTCGTTGAGTTCTTTTGTTGTGAAATCTCCTAGTTTGAAGTCTAGTTAGCTATTTACAATTTTTTGGGTATTATTCTCTATGATTTTAGGGGAGGGGGTCCAGTTGTTTCTGGAAGTGATCTTTCCACTTCTGAAGTCTATCTTTTTGGTCGGTTGACTTTAACTTTGATCTAGGTACTTTTCCTAACACTAATTTCATTTACTGTTTGCAATGCTAATCATGACTGCCTATCTTCCACTGATTTTCTTATATTATCTGTATGTTTTTGTATGTATTCTATTTGTTCTTTTTTGTATGTTTTGATTAGTTCTATCTAGGCTTTCCTAAGGTTGTGTAAATTGGTGTTAGTTGGGTCTGTTTTGTTACGTTGGGCTGCTTTTTTAATATTGTTTCTCTTTTCTCTAACTGCTTCTGTCTCCCAGGGAACAAAGTGTTTGGCTCTTAGTTTGGTCGGTACGCACTTAGCTGCTGCTGCTAGGTGGGCACTGACAAAGTTTTCATATCCCTCGATTGATATGAGCCTTTCAGATGTCTACTGGAGGACAGCGAATTTATTTCTTACTGCTACAGAGTTGATTTGGCATTAAAATGAAGCGAAAAGGGTTGATATGCCTTAACAGAAAATAATTCAACTAACCTACTCGAATAAACAATTTTTTTAATAAGGCTTACTTGAAACCATATAACTATATGTCTCGTTTGATAAACAAATTATTGGTTTATTGATGACGTTTGAGCAAAACTGATTATATAAGTGTGTAGGCGTAGCGTATATATATGCATATGCATGTTTTTGCGAGCATATCCGTATGGCGGGAGCATAAGTGGCGTATAAGTCTAGGTTTATACACAACCCATTCATCACAGATAGGATGTTACACAAGACCGCAAGTGTAGGGACATCCAACGTGAATTTAACTAACCATTTAGTAGTAATAGATTTGCGAGACTAGCTTGCGAACTATAACGCCACGATGGGACACCCTCGAATAAATGCATGTATATATATGGATGCGTGTATAGTTGTATCAAAAGGTTAGCCGAATAATCTAGTGTGGTCGGCAGATTTTAATATAGATAAAATATAAACAGAAAAATAACCCCTGTGAGTTGCAGTTGAAATAAATTATTGCTTAAATTTTTAGTTCTTCTTTATTTATTTATTATATTGCTCTGTCCTTCCACGCACCTGTAACAAAGTGTATCGAGCTCTCAACGCGGATGACCAGTATCATTACAGTTGAATACCACACGAAACGATCCTCAGCACACACACACACATATATATCTATTATATATATATATATATATATATATATATATATATATATATATATATATATACATATGAGTAGTGGCTTACCGGTGGGTACGGGTACGATCGTGGGAGCGCACAGAATCCCAGGGGTTAAGACCGTTAAAAACAAATACAAAGTGCTCAATACAA
>CM042177.1:16354649-16375386 GCA_023376005.1 Doryteuthis pealeii | reverse complement strand
AAGAGGATCACGTATTTACGACCGACACATACATTCTGTAACCAGGGACTGCGTAACAAGGATTCTACTAACACTAAGGAACACCAAGGAACAACCAAGGACTCTGCCTAACTCCAAAGAACAACCAAGGATTCTTCACTAAGGATCACAAGGGATTTCACTTGAAAGTGATCTCACCTGCAGCCTAAACATGGCGACAAAAATCGTAACAACTAGGGAATACAGATAGCGTATTCTAAGCCCAACTGACAGGGCGGAGGGGATGGCAACAAAAAAGATTGAACTCGGATCGACAAATTCTTTTTCTACGAACTAACCATTACACCATGTAGACAAATGCCCCAATACAATCAAGTGGATTATCGGAAAACTTTGAAGAACTTATTTAGCAGATTCCGTGCGAAATCAATTGGAATAAATAACG
This sequence comes from Doryteuthis pealeii, assembly GCA_023376005.1. NCBI lineage: Eukaryota > Metazoa > Mollusca > Cephalopoda > Myopsida > Loliginidae > Doryteuthis > Doryteuthis pealeii. Next base: position 16,374,962 of record CM042177.1, on the reverse strand, counting down.
TTTCTTAGCGGCGACCTCATTTAAAATCAATTTTCTACGTAGCAGGTTGTGGGGTAACTTGTTATTTGGGCGGGGATTCAAATTCAGTTGTTTCCAGAACGCAACCCCCAACGGGATAACCCAGACTAAACGGTTTCAGCTTTAAAGATCTTCCCGTACTTTCAAAAGGTGGGAGTAGTTTAAATGAAAACATTTCCTATCTCGCCATGACCCAGGAGATTTCGCATTTTCCTGCGAACCCAAATCGAAGTTCCGGTTCTATTTGAAAATGGAACTTTTCCAAAACCGATTCTGCATTCTTGGCAGACGCTGACGTTTCGATTTTTACCGAGGACATCGGCAGCTTTTAGCAGTGATTAGTGTATATTTCAATAAAAAAAAAAAAGAATTTTGTATCATGGAGATTTCAAGACACTGTTCTGTGATAGAATTTTTGAGTCTGAAAAAAAAAATACTTATTCTCGAAACTGAATATTTTTTGCAAATATTTTTTTTCTTTTAAAGTAATACAATCTTTTAATTGAATTCATAGTTTATATAGATTATTTATCTAAATAATATATAGTTTATTTATTACAATGAAAAGGATTCTATGTTGATTTCATCCACGAACGGATGTGTCTGTCAATTTCAGCCGCCGGGTTCACTGCCGGTTGAGAAAATATATTACGTGTTTACATTTAGAAAAAGAAATTGAGACAATTTTAGTGGCGAAATTTCCCATTTCAAAATTCAACTAAATGAGAGGAGGCACACGTCGTTATTGTTGTTGAAGAAAATGGACATGGTGATACATGTTCAAAACTTGGACGAGACTGGTTGCATTTACATAGCGTTAATACCCTTTGGACATCTATACATCCAATTATTCTTCCTCCAGATATGGTTAGAATGTAGGATAGACTGGGCTTTTTAACTTTGATGTGTCAACAGGTCTTGGAGTACAAAACCTGTTAAACTCCGCTTAAGAAATTGAACTTGTGTCACATCCTGCTCATGCAGAGGGATTTTAATACATCCTAAAAAAATTAATAGACCCAATAAAATTTTTCGATGTTTTTTTATTCAATTGTTTTTTTCTTCTTTTTTCTTTGTATTTATATAGAAATTGAATATGAAAATTAATTGGCAAAAATTTATTTTACTCTTTGCATACCAGATTCTCCAACACGGCTCTACCAACTTTTCTTGGTATTTTTACTGTATAATGGCCAAGAACCTGTTTCAGAGATGGTTCACAAACCATGACAAAATATGACAGACGTGTTAATGTAGTGTAAATAAGTGACACGGGCGGATTACGGTAGGATCACAGTGGATGGAGAGCCACTGTGATCGGCTTAAAGTAGGCAAGGAGTTAAACTTTTCTTATTGAATTAATTAGTTTTTGCCAGTTGGTGTCAATTTTTACACAAGTTAGTAGACATTGCTATCACCACGTCAATATACGCATAGGAAATGTATAGGCTACTATTGACAGGTTATCGAATATAGAAATGCGATCTTTCTGATGAAATAAAACAGGAATTCTTTCAAACTGTTGTCGTATCAGTACTACTGTATGGCCACACCACTTGAAATTCTCCGAGAAAAGCTATATGGAAACTACATAAGTATACTGCGTGTTGATTTGAAACAATTCTGGAAGCAAAAAAATAAATAAATAAAAGAAGCTTGGTATACCGTCACTTACCTCCTATCTCTCAAACTATTAAAGTAATACGTACAATAATCACACTGCTGGTAAGTAAGGACGAACCCATAGGTGATATTCTCTTGTGAACTCTTAGACATTGATGCACTAGTGTTGACCGATCAGTAAAAACTTACATTTATCAGCTCTGTACGGACAGTGGATGCCGTATGGAAGACTTGCAGACCTGCGAGAGTAATGAGAGAGAGAGAGAGAGAGAGAGAGAGAGAGAGAGAGAGAGAGAGAGAGAGAGAGAGAGAGAACCCTAAACATTTCTGCTATCGGTGTTTCCGTTCCAAATATTGTGAATATATTTCCACAAAAATCATTCAAAATGATTTTATTTTTTCCACAAATTTTTCCAAGCACTGTCGGTTGGGGCTTAGAACACACCGACTCAACCTCTGCAAAGGTTGATGAGTAATTCATGACATGCAACACTCCAATTAGGCCCTTATTTAGGATAGTCGGGTGATTAATCGACTGGTCACGTCAAGCCCTAGCACCTATATGAATGCCGCAACCCTATTGCCCTTATGGCAAGCTCCAATCCTTTTTATCATGTGCTATAAGGTAGTTGCTCAGGGTCTTCATATCCTGGGAATGACGTTAAACTCTATCTGATAGAGAGGTTGCATTCTGGAGGTGTGTGGAATATGGAGCAACCCTTCACCACCATTGCTCCCTAGTCCACTGTTAAGATCCCATGCCCGGGTTTAATAGAAAAATGTGTTTATACAAATAATTGAGTATCAATTAAGAATTAATTTATTTCAAAATTTCCTTCATACAAAATGGCAACAACACTGGAATAACAACATCCACAATAAACTCTTCTTAATCAAATCCACTTTGGGAGGCTGGAGACCAACGTTAAGGAAGTCTAGAAAAGAACATGTCATTGTGTCCTGATTACACATTGGTCCCACAAGACTAATGCACTCCTATATACTCAAACAAGAACAACAACCACAATGTGAAACATGTCAAACGCTGTTAAACACTTATTCATGGAATGCAGGTTTTTTGCTCACACCAGAAACCGTTATTATACTGCAAACAATATGAAATATCTATTTGAAAATGTCAACATGGAGGACATTCTATCCTTTTTTAAAATTATATCTTAGAATATAGACATGAACTTAATCAATACCATACAACATGATCTCCAATGGTGCTAACACATTGTTAGAACCAATTACTAAAAAATATAAATATAAATACACAACATATATTACTTCCTAACCGTTAGGCATGACATAACCCTAGACGGGTTGATATGCCGTTAAATAATATAAACCAAACCAACCATCAACATTTTGTTGGCATTAAATGACTCACCGAGGTTTATATGCCGTAAAACAAAACAAACAAACAAATGTTTCCACGTAGACCCTATCGTATGATTTTGTTTATGTAGATTAAACAGCTTCGGTGTCCGGAATTTATCACTTTTCTCGGCTGAGAAATCATATTGAATTGATTGCCGGTTGCCATCCCTTACGACGACGCCATCTTTATTCTATGACAAGATTACTTGAGGCGATTAATTCCTTAATCAAATAATCCTGTGCGCTCCTAAGATTCTGCGACGTATTTAAGGCCAAAAGACATTTTACCTGGGTGTGTTAGTGTTATTATTATTATTATTATTATTATTATTATGAAAAACTCTCAGGGGTGAAATAATGATAATTCATAATTTCACCCATGTGAGTTTTTCACACTCGCTTTAGTTGGTTGTGTTTCACTAGGGGCTGAGAGACACCAAGTCTCCTCAGATCTCCAGACTCTTCAGGGTATTCTAAACGATCTTGCCAATGATGTTGTTTGGATGGTCTCGATTCTTCCTCTGATTCTATATTCATTCCAACTTTTTTTCAAGACCTTGGAGACCATTCCAAGTGCACCAATTACTATTGGTATGACCTTTACCTTCATGTTTCACAGTTTTTTCAGTTCACCTACTCCTGCTTGTTTGCTACTTTCGCTTAATATATGGTTTATGGTCTCATCTTTGTCACCGCACAGTCTACATTTACTGGCTTATTAGGTCTTATCATTTTTTCTTTTTTTATGATTTCTTCATATGACATTATTTTGTGCAGCAATTATTAGTGATTCAGTTTCTTTCTTGAGGTTTCCTCTTCTTAACCATGTTCAAGTATTTTCTTGTGCAAACTCTCCCATTTGTCGTTTGAAGTGTCCATGTAATTGCTTTTCTTCCCATCTCTGTTTTCTTGTTTTCGTTGTTTTTCTTTTTGTCCATATGTTGCATCTGCTGTTATTGGTTACGATGTCTTCTTTCTTTGCTCTTTTTATGTATTCTTCGAGTCCTTGGACTGTGGTCTCTACGCAGTCTTCTATGATGGCAAGACCTTCGTTTCCTGATACATATACACTATCTCTATGGTCTCTAGGGTGTAAAACCTTGTGTATTGTCATTAATTATCTAGCCCTTTGGTCAATCTGTCTGAGTTCTTCTTTTGTCCATTTTTAAGAATGGACCAGAGAATCTTATGAGGACGGCCCAGGTATTTATTCCTTTGATAAAATTTATGCTGCTGAGCTTGGTTACTAGGAGTTTCTCTTATTTTCCTGAAGTATTCTTTTTTTAAAAATTTCCTTTCATCTATGATAGCTTAATAATGACTTCTTCTAAAATTCCTAAGTATTTGTAACTTTCTTTTTCTCCAAGTGTTTTTATTGTGTCCTGATTTGGCAGTTGAATTTTCTCCATTAGTTTTACTAGCAACAACAAAACACCCTCCGGAAGTTGTAAAAACAATTTTTAAAGATATTGCCTGATGGGAGGGGGCCTAAAATTCAATGTCAGAGGGTCTTTATCATAAGTAAGAGAAATCATCAAATTTATTAAAGGAGTAAAAAAAAAAAAAAACAATTTGAAATGGAAACTTAGTCCTGTCCCCTTCAAGTATCAATTATTAATTAAATAATTATTTTGTATATTTTGCACACACATTTTACACAAAATCGTTGGTATTTATTTATTTGTAAACTTTTTAGTAAAATTATTGTTACTAAAAAGAATAAAGACGGTGAGAGTAAAAGACAATTTTTAAAATTACTTACTCAAATTTTGAGTGTATATAACATAGGCATGTTTTTATTCTATGCATTAACGATTTTGACTATGAATTAAATACTCATTAATAGACTATTATGAATAGAGAATATTGTGACGTAAGCTGTTACGTAGTTTTTATTACAGACATAATACATCCAATCTCCATTATTAATAGACTAGTAAAAATAAAAAACGCTCTCCGGGCGATGTAAAAATAATTTTTGAAACATATTGCCTGAGGAGTGGGAGTAAAAAAGCGATTTTGTGGAGTAAAATCATCAAATTCATTAAAGGATTAAAAAATAAAACAATTTGAAATGTAAACTTTAAATATGTATTAAAATAAAACAAACTATATATAGATATATAATACCAGTCATGTATTTATTAAAACTTGTTATAAAAAACAATGAGGACCGTCTCATGTTGCATGTTCAAATTTTGAGTGTATTTATTCTATGTTATGACGATTTTGGGTAATGTGACGTAAGCAGTGACGTAGTTTTTGTTACAGACAAAACCCGGAAGCGCATCTCCATTATTAATAGGTTTCCCCTTTTTTCACTAACATTGCACATTATTGGAGTTGTTTGTTTCCGTTGAATTTCCTTGTTCACATTTTACCTTTCTTCATACTATACATTTCTTTCTTAAGACGTCCCATCGTAGTGTAATAGGTAGCAAGCTCGTCTCGGAGATGCATTACTATTGGATAGTGAGTTCGATCCTCGCTGGATTCCCAATCCTATCTGTGGCAAACAAGTTGGATATCTACTATTTTTTCTGTTCTTTCTTTTTTTATTCTCGTCTGTCTTATTTTTTTTTGTTTTATTGTTTGTCTTTCTATTCTATTTTTTCTTTTCTATTTTCTTTTGTATTACTTTTTTCTTTTTTCTCTTTTTTCCATCCTCATTTAAATATTTGTGTTTGTTGTCTTATCAATGATAAGACAACAAACACAAATATTCAAATGAGGGTTGGATAAATATCTGTTTTTCTGTTCTTACTTTCTTTCTTTTTTAATCTCATTCTTTCTGTTATGTACTGTTATTTCCTTCTTTCTTTCTTTCTTTTCTTTCTTTCTTTCTTTCTTTCTTACTTGTCTGCCTTATTCTGTCTTTGTTTTATCGTTTTTATTTATTTCTTTTCTTTTTCTTTTCTCTTTTTCTTTTTTTTTTTTTTTTTTTTCTTCTTTTCTTTCTTCTTTCTTTCTTTCTTTTTCTTTTTCTTTTTTCTTTCTTTTTTTTCTTTTTCTGTTTTATTTTTTATTACTTTGTTCTTTTTTTTCTTCTCTCTGTTATTTTCTTTTTTTCTTTTCTTGTTTCTTTTTTTTTTTCTTTTTTTTTTCTCTTTTTTCTTTTTCTTTTCTTTTTTCTCTTTCTTTCTGTTTTTCTTTTTCTTTCCTCGTTCTTTCTTTCTTTCTTTCTTTCTTTCTTTCTTTTTCCTCTTTTTTCTTCTTCATCAATTATTTGTGTTTGTTGTCTTATTTAAAACTCTTGTCAACAACTATTTTCTCTTTCTACCCCTAACCCATCACCAACCAGCCAACCAGCTTCCCGACTCCTTCAACTGCTGGAAATTACAATCAAACCTCATCACAGTACCGTCACTTCTAATAAAGTCTACTTCATGAAGCCCCCCCCCATTGCCTTGTTCTTTTTGATTAAAGACAAAAATCTCAAGCTAATGACCCTGTTTCGTTAATGTCTGTTTACCGCACTCGAGCAAAGATGCAATTTCCGTAGTGGCCAATGGCTGCTCTCTTCAGGCAACGGCTTTTAAAAAAATAAGTTCCTCGGAGTAATTGAGAGAGGAAATGAATTATTAAGAAGGATAGTAATAATAATAACAATAATATTAATAATTAGCTCAAACGGCTGCCTTCTTGAAAACAGCTAAAATACTAAGGGAAGTGCTGGATAGTTGATCAGGCTTTCTATCACACACGGGTCGCGCAGAATGATCACTTGGTTTAGGAACATAAATTAAAAAAGGCAAAATGGATTCTATTCAAAATTTAATTTTTTTCCATCATCATCATCATCATCATCATCATCATCATGTCGAATCGACAGCATCGATCTCGATGACTCTCTCTCTCTCTCTCTCTCTCTCTCTCCCTCTCTCTCTCTCCAACCGTCCCTATTGGTCATCACCCTGTTAAGTCCTCCTCGCAGCATTCAGAAACCAAACAGAGCTGAATGATTTGGGCTTTTGCAGATCGGCCTACACTAGTTCTTTAGTTAGTTGGGTTTTACGGCATGTCAACCCATTGAGCCATTTTATGCCGAAGATGTTTTTATTTTATTCATTCTTGATGGGTTGAATAGTATAAAATACATTTTTCTATTTATCCCATAGATAGGTCCCTAACAGGTACTACCATAAGATAATTATGATGATGGTGTAGAAAAGATTCGAACGCTAATCAAAGTATGGTTACGAACTTTTTCTACATATTTTCTTTCATTGATTAGTCTCACATTGTCCTTAAAAGGTTTCTTTATAAACCGAAATGTTCGAACATCAACATTAATACAAATAAATTTCCACCCATTCTAACATCCGTGTTTTTGTTCTACATTTTTCCACATATTTTCGAATTAATTTCCTCATTTTACGGATTTTTTCAAAAATGTGTATTCAACTATTTTTTTTTCTTATTACTTTTTTTAAAAAATAGTTGAAAAAATTCGTTGCAGGCTGACCATGAACGGATTAAAACTCTTCTTTTTTTAAATAAATAATTTTTCTATTTTTGAATTTGAAATATGTCTTTTTCTTTCGAAAAATGTTACACTAAAGATATACAATCATGACGTTGGCTTGAGAAACGAGCAGCAGATGTGCTAATGACGACGCGACCGCATGGTTTGCACGCTTTTTGGAACAACAATGCTTCCGTTTTGAATTTAAATTATTTTCTGCTTCTCTCTCGATGAGTCCGGTTTAAATACAAGCTCTGATGATCTATTGTTCAATATTAGCCAAGAATATGATATAAAATATTTTCATTTTAACTGCATTGTATGTTTTCATATCTATCTATCTATCTATCTATCTATATATATATATATATATATATATATATATATATATATATATGTGTGTGTCTGTGTGTGTGTATGTATTTATTTATTTCAAAGGTATAGGTCTTTGGAAGTGCAATCCCGTCTTTTCGCTAGGTTTCTGTTAGGAAATAAATGTCTTGCAAAAATCTCGTTCGGAATCTTGGTAAAAATGGCGTCCAACTCCAATGCTACAAAAATTAATGTATTTTGTTCTAAGAAATAATTTTTAATTTTAGATTTTAGATCTCCAAAATATGAAGAATTTTTACAATTTTTACTAAGTTACAAAATCATTTTCGAAAAAGCATTATATTCAAGTATGGAGCTTCAGCTACGTTCGAACACGGTATTCAGTTGTAAGGACCTTTGATTGAATATTGACTAACCCTCAAGTCAAGCCTAGTACCTTTAAGGTGAGGGGGCAGGTCCTGCCAGGGGGCGATGACCCCTGAAATAAAGCGAGAAACTTTTGCGGGTGCTGATATTACTCTTCAGTCGAGCAGCTGACTTTAAATATCTTCGACTGAAACTGAAGGCACCGTATGGCGAATTATATTTACCTGGACGAATCCAATGAGAAGATGGGGTAGATTAAACCATATGTGTGTGTGTGTGTGTGTGTGTGTGTGTATGTGTGTGTGTGATGTTTTTTGTGTGAAGAGAGTCTATCTATCTATCACTCTACTTTCTTTTGGTCTATATATCTATTTTCCAAGTTAGATAGTTCGCAGTTAACAAGATAGTTACGTCAATATTTCTGTATATTTCTTTCTGGTTTACACACACACACACACACACACACACACACACACACACGTATGTGTATGTGTGTTTGTGCATGTGCATAAATAAAATATATATGTATAAATAAAGAATACAGACAATAAAATAATGAAAAATATATAACTAAAATAATGAAAAATATATGAATAAAATAATGAAAAATATATGAATAAATTAACGAAAATACAGATGACTTTCCGTTGTATTAGAATCGATAATGTAAATATTTTAGATATTTATATTATTCATATTATTGATGTAATTTTTTGAAGTTAATCGATTTTGATTAAAAGATTAAAAATATTTTAACTAAAAAGAAATTGGATAATTCTTAAATTGTGGCAAGTCGTAGGTAAATGGAATATTTTTATTTTTTGTATGTTGAGTATGGACGGGGGATGGGTAGGGATTGTTGAATTTTTTGAGTGATATAGTTATTTACTAAGCTAAGCTTAGATATGGCACAAGGCCATAAGTATGGGGCGCCCAATGAGAATCGAACTCACAATGGTTTGCGAAGCGAGCTTACTAACCATTACACCGCGTGAGGTGCCCTAATATTTACTAAGCTTAGCTTAGATGTGGCACAAGGCCAGAAGTATGGGGCGCCCAATGAGAATCGAACTCACTAACAATAGTCTGCGAGTCTAGCTTGCTAACCATTACACCACGTGAGGTGCCCTTCTTTGAGTGATATAAGGTATGTGCTAGTTCCCCGCTTATACTTATAGACTAGGCGAGATCAAGTGGTCTATTCCTTAGCCAATCGCTGGCCATACTGCGTGGCTGATATATTACTTAAGCGCTGATTCTTTCTCAGTCTACTCTCAACATTTGACGAAGGAACCTAGGGTTCTCTACCTGAGAGGATTACCAATGGATCCAAATCAGAGAACTCTCTACCTAGAATCAACTGGCCAATTATGGCCCTTAAAAACTTAACAGGGATAACGTTACTTGAGTCGTAGTGTGTAATTTGGAGTTTTTTACGGGGACACGGGTGAACTGGTGATGGGGGGGGGGTATTTCATTTCTGTTTTGTTCACCTTGGACTTTTTAAACAAATGTATTTTAAAAATGTTAGTCTATTTAAATACTTATATTCACCATTCATGGTTAAAAAACAATATTTTTATTTTTATAACACAAATATGCGAACCATACACGAAACCCTTACAACACAAACACTATATATATATATATATATATATATATATATATATATATATATGAGGTGGAAAATGCATCAATTTCTGATTCATGTATTGAGTCATTCCACTTCCGACGTTCCTTTAACATTATCCAGATACTTAAGCTCCCCTCTAACTCCACCCAGCCTAATTGAACTCTGACCAGAAAAATCCGCTACCAATGAATAGGACCGTTGTAGGGGCGCCGACATGTTTTTCAATTCTCTGACCATTAAGGCCAAGAGATTGCCCTTGCCGATGACCCCATGTTCTAGAGTAACGGCATCCGGTATCCATGGTAACAAAGTCTCATCCACCAACCCCCATGCGTATCCCACAGAGTTGGGCGGTCATTATCTATATCACTGAAACTGTAACAATATATATATATATATATATATATATATATATATTATATATATATATATATATAAAATGTTGTTCTGGTTCCAACGGGAGAAAATTCAATATTTTATTTAAAAAAATGGTCCGCAAAATGTATTTTGTTCCCAGAAAAAATTTATTTTGTTCTCAGAAAATTTTTTTTTTTAAATTCTTTTTGTTTTACATATGCAAAACGTGTTTCAGATCTTCTGGTATCTTCTTCAGGCTTTGATTGATAATATGAAAATGAATTCTTACATGCATGTGTATATATATATACATGAGTATTTCACTCCTTCTTCCTGTTTTTGTGGGAGTGGAATACAAAGGAATTTCATTTTTAACATTAGTCTTTTAAACAGGTGTTTTTGTTTTTTGGGTGGCTTGCTAATAAATTCATTAGCTGAGTTTTATAACTTTTTTATTATTAGGGCTGTCTTGATAAATTTCATCAGATGTTCATTTGATATATCAGGTGTGTGTGTTTGTAATTTGTTTTTTGTTCTAAAGAAATTCTGTGTTTTTCTACTTAAATTTATACTTTTTGGGTGTGTATATGTGTGTGCCTACGTATATATGAAATTCCTTTATATTCCACTCCCACAAAAACAGGAAGAGGGAGTGAAATACTCATGTATATATATATACACATGCATGTAAGAATTCATTTTCATATATTTATATATATATGGAGGTGCGTGCTGTAATGGGTAGAGTCAGAGAAAATGGACTCGTTGAGGCTGTTTGCATTCCATATAGCGCTAATACCGTTGGAAAACGTATGCATCCAGCTACTCTCCTTCCAGTTATAGGTAAATAGAAGGGTAGACTGGGCTCTTTAACCTTGGCTAGATAATCAGTCTGGGAGAAGAAAATCTCTGAAAACCTGTTAAACACCGTTTAAAAAATTGTGTCACATCCTGCTCGAGCTGATATATATATATATATATATATATATATATATATATATATATTTGTTTATGGCTTTTGCGATAATTTGTGTCACATAGCTGATATATATATATATATATATATATATATATATATATATATATGGTTTGTTTAGAATGGCTTTTTGCCGATGGAGAATGTGTGTGTGATTTTTCTCGATGTTTAGCCATACATTTAATAGTGTAATTCATTATTAGGTACGACTCCAATTAAACACTTATTCTCCATATATATATATATATATATATATGTGACATAAAGTGTATACTCATTTTTGGATTACTACATATTCATTTTTTTTGTTGCAGTCTCAAAGATGTAACAAAGAAATTGAATATGTAGCAACGGGAGGCACGTCATGTAATGGTTATTGTCGTCAAAAATGTATACGGTGACCCTAGTTCAAATCCAGCACGAGGCTGTTTGCATTTCCCATAGAACTAATACCCTTCATAAAGGTAAGAATCCAGTATGGGTAAATTATCGGGCAGACTGACCTCTTTAACCTTGGTTAAGCAACTAAAAGAAAGAAAACTATGAAATGATACCTATTAAACTCCGTTTAAGAATTTGACATTGTGCCTCATTCTGCTCGTGTGGAAGCGTTGATATATATATATATATATATATATATATATATATATATATATATATATATGTGTGTGTGTGTGTGTGTGTGTGTGTGTGTGTGTGTTTGGGCAGCATTTTTTCATTTATGCATGTTGAATTAAACAAAAGACTCATCTCCTGTTTAACAATTTTATTAGTGATTTTTTAAAGATTTCTGGTCAACTTTTTAATATTTGGGTGGAATTCGTAGATGCAGTACTCACATTTTAAAATGCCTATAACACTTTTCCTAACAAGTCTCTTCCTTCCGGCCTCCACATCCATTAATATAATTTGAAAAACTGGAACACATCAACCCTGATGATGGCACTTCGGAGTGCCGAAAGTACTCGGGACATGAACTTTGGTGGACTAATCCACGAATTCCGCCCAAATATTAAAAAGTTGGCCAGAAAACTTGAAAAAATCACAAATGGAATTATTAAACAGGAAATGTGTTTTGTTTAATTCAACATATATATATATATATATATATATATATATATATATATATATAGTTTCATAATTGTAGATTTTGGTAACAAATAATACCTAATAATACCCATTTTGAGTGTATAATGTGTAATGCATTGCTTCTCCTACAACCAACCTTGTAAATTATCTGCTGTTAGCAGAGCGGAATGGGTCAGAAGTAGATTTTGATTTGAAACGCGATTAGAACGTAAATTTAGTGTTTTTAACAAACAGAGATGGCGTCTATGATTTTAATTAGGAAACTCTCATACAGGGTTGATATAGACTTTTATAAAATAAATATACATTCCCCTTTCATTAAGAGATGGAAGAATAAGCATAATACAGATGATTTGTTTAGTGTGGTGAAAGTTTGTGTAGAACCAGCCACTCTTTTTTGATAAACCGATGTCTGAAGAATGATCCACCTATGTGGTACAGATTTCTTCTCTTTCTCAGTTTTTACATGACGTATCAACATTTTATACCAGAATTAAGTAGCGTACGACGTTAAACTGCATCTAATAGTGAAGTTCCACGATGATGTTGCAGTCCATCACGTTAACCACTACACCACTGGGAATGTTTTGATGTTAACATGGATGATGTAGATAGTAAACAGGAAAAACGATTATATCAAAAAACTCTTTTACATATATTCAACACAGAAGATTATTCAATATCAGGAAAAAGAGAATTTTTTCTTTTCTTTTTCTGGTCATGTGAGTCATGTGACTTCATTCAGCCAATCAGCTTGCAATCGGATTTCCAAATCGTTAATTTTCCTATTTCAATCAGTTCAAACTCTGAATCCGAAACATTGATCTCTCAGCCATGTGTCAACTCCGCAGGTGTTTCACTTCGGAGTCAAATCCTCTTCCTAACACATCACTCAATAAGTCTCGGGCCTAAAACTAAAACAACTTTTAGGCAAAATTCAATTTTATTCATCAACATTCTCTAATGATTCGATGCCTTTTTGAAGACTGATTTGTCTTTGGCCTCAAAATACACCTCAGTTTCCCATATCACTTCTTCATTGGAGTTAAATCTCTTTCCCTTGATCATTCTTTTGAGCGCTGCAAATAGCCAGTAGGCGCTGGGGCTAGATCTGGAGAATAGGGTGGGTGCGGAAGCAAATCGAAGTGCAATTCATGTAGTTTTGCCATCGTTGCGATCGACTTGTGACACAGTACATTGTCTTTTTATTTGTGGCCTTTTTTTGTCGATTTCTTCCTTCAAGTGCAACAATAATGCTATATAATATTCGCTATTGATGGTTCTTCCTTTCTCAAAGTAATCAATGAACAAAGTACCTTGCACATCCCAAAATACGGAGGCCAAAACCTTGTCTGCTGATGTTTGTTGCTGTCTAATCACAATAGCTTGAATAATATCTATCTATCTATCTATCTATCTATCTATCTATATATATATATATATATATATATATATATATATATATATATATGAGAAGTAAATACACAAGCGATGTGTTTTGATATGGCTTAAAAAAAATGTTTAAATGTTTTTTAGCCGACAATTTTTGGGGAGAAATTAAGCACATATTCCCCCCCCCAATATATATATATATATATATATATATATATATATATATATACTAGACAAAACGTGACCCATTGGGTCACCCATTCAACTCTGGTTAGATAATTGAGATAAGTAAACAAGGAGTTAGAAAAGTGAATCAAATTTTTTTTAAATGAATACGGTCTGACGAAACCTTAAAATCATTTTTTACCTCATTTAAGCTACTGGTTGCTAGTTGTGAAATGGTTGTGAAATTTAACATAGAAATACATTTCAAAATTCTCTCTCTCTCTCTCTCTCTCTCTCTCTCAGAGAAACTAACATTATATAATAAGGAGGTAGTCAAGAGATACATAGAGGGGAAGAAAGAGATAGACACAGAGCAAAGTAAGAAATTGCAAATTAAGACTAATTAGAACCAATTAAAACAGAATGTTTATGCAAAATGGTGAAAACACTGCCTTCTGATATCTTCAACTCTTCTGCTATCTCACGCAGCTTCAATTTACGATCGGCCAAAACGAGTTTGCGGAGTTTTTTTTGGTGTTTTCCAGGACAGCTGCTAAATTTGGGCGACCTGAATGTTCAGCATCCTTTGGTTCTGTACAACTGTGTTTAGAGTCAGCATACCACGTCTTAACCCTTGTTTCCGACATTGCAGAGTTTGAATAACACTTATGAAGCCATTGCTTTGATTGAATAGTATTTTTCCCATCAGAAAGCAATGCTTTATCAATACACGAAATTCAGATTTTTCCATTGTTTTGAAAATTTGCAACGGTAGCTTCACTTAATTAACTGTAATTTCTAAACTAATGGTTTGATTGGGCTTAAATCTTGACACGTGCCATTTGAAGGTTAGTACTTTATAAAAATCATATGTTTTTTTTTATTAGTAGCGCCATCTATATGTTAGGCCCGGGACTTATTGGGTCGTGTGTTATATTACACGATGCTTCCACTGCAAAATGTGATGGTAGAATCCATAAGTAAAAGTGACCTTTTTAGTTTCTCCAATAACATATTCCTGGTTTTCGATAAACCATTTCTTTCACATTCCTCAATCCTGAGTTGCGATGTCTAAAATTCTTTAGAGGTGCTGCGTGCCACGTCAGGTTTAATCTAAGGCCAATAGGCGATATATGATGCACAGGAATTAATAAACAGACTTCCGGTTATCAGGGCGGAAGACAACACATGATCGATTCTCTTTCATGGTGGATCAATCGGAACAATAAAGAAACTTATGTTATTGTTCCGTGAATATAGAGAAGAAACACAAACCGATTGTTCTTGAAAAGACCTGGGGTAAAGTGGAACTTTATACGGAGGTTCAGGGTTCAAGACTAGAGGTTGGTTGGTCGGTTTGTTGTTTAGTTTAATAGCATATCAACTCTTGTGGGTTAATGGCTGCACGATGATTGCTCCGTTAAAAAATTAAGCTT
This sequence comes from Doryteuthis pealeii, assembly GCA_023376005.1. Classification (NCBI taxonomy): domain Eukaryota; kingdom Metazoa; phylum Mollusca; class Cephalopoda; order Myopsida; family Loliginidae; genus Doryteuthis; species Doryteuthis pealeii. The sequence continues at coordinate 16,359,723 of CM042177.1, read as the reverse complement.
ACATAACAAGAAACCAATGGTAGCAGACTTGTTCCCATGTAAACAAATATAAACTAAAATATTTATTTATTCATCTATATCTATATATAAAGTGTTATTATGGGTCGAACGGGAGAAAATTAAATATAAAATGGAAAGTCCGCAAAATGAATATTTAAAAAAAAGTTTTCTATTTTATTTAACATTACCAACATGTGTTTAAGATCTTCTGGCATTCTATGTTCGTATATATATATATATATATATATATATATATATATATATATATATATATATATATATATATATATATATATATATGATTTGTTTTAGAAAAAAAGCCATGACCTTCAAGTCTATTAATACATTTGTGGAAATTAATAAATACAAGTTATTGACCCTCAGCCACCGCCTTCTATTATCGATAAAAAGGGATGGGTGTTTATCATTAGAGCATTTTGAAGAGTACGGTGGAGACAATCATATAGTTACTAGGACTTCATATCACAAGCCGGTAGATGGGGCCTCTACGACCGCACGCCTAGCCCAATTAAGAGCCGAAGTCGAGTGTTGAATGTCACGGTTTCACTTATTAACAAAGAAACAGACCGCCCAGGCACAACAATCATGTCCTCTGACTCTCGTATTCTCACTCGCGGCCAACAGGTTGCTCCATTAGAGGTGGGGTTTTATCCCTCTGCAACGGAGCAGTTGCCGTATTCTAAAGCCCTAGCTGACAGAATTATCAAGAGTAGAGACAGAATAAAGAAACCTTTTATAATAATTTTGAAATTAAGTTTATCATCTAAGCAAAGAAGACTTATTTATCTACACCCAGTCGGCGAGGCTGGGAATACAGAAGGGTAAGAACCCCACCTAAACTGCATCTGATTTCGAGGCTCTAGTTCTGGAGATCTGGGAAACGTTGAGTACACCTTCATTGTTATGAAACTTAATTCCTCACCAGAAATTCAGAGTTTACCTTCTCCAATGATAAAGATTCCAGTCTGCCCTACTATTTACCCATAGCTGGGGAGAGAAAAGAAGTGAAAAAAAATACACTGCCTTGTCTAGGATTTGAACTTGGTTTGTTAAGTTCATTTTCTATAGCAATAACCGTTACACAATACGAATCTCTTCCAAGCATGTAGAATAATGTCAATAACACCAAGTAATTATTTAGTAAACCCAGTTTTGTTAAAACCAGTATGCAAATTAAATGCACCATATACTATGTAAACATGTACTTTTCAATGATATATAATACACATTGTGCAGGATTTTAAATACATTAATAATATGGGCTGTTATCTATGCAAATCTATCTTAACTGGACTTTATAGAGACATTGTTTATAAATAGGATTCTAATTAAGATTGAATAATGGTCATTTAATTAATTAAAAACCATTGAGAATATAAGGTAAATAACAAAGGGAATTGTGACATTGGTGGTGACAGATAGACACACACATAATCTCCATTATAATAAGATATAATAATAGACTTTTCAAGTTATTACCTCTTTCAATTATTTAATTTAAAAAAAAAATTCTGTTTGTTTTTTTGTTTTTTTAAGTTGCACTTTATTTTAAGCAACAACTTGTTGAAAAGAATCAATGCAATTTTACGTTGAATGTACCTCCAGTCATCTTTAATACAAAAGAACATATGAATAAGCATCAGCCTATGAAAAAAAAAAAAGAAAATATTTTTCTCTACAGTAAAAAGATCTTTTCTATAAAAAAAATGAAACGATAGGCGAGGCCTTCAGAAAACACCTCGGGCCGCATGTGGCCCATGATTGGTATAGATGAACCTTTATTTCTTTTGAACTATTTACTTATTTTATTATTTTGCACCTTAAGTTAGCTGAAAGATAGGAACCCTCGGGACAATCGCAAACTTGGAAAATAACTTCACTGACTTTCTCTGATTTTTTGAGATGACGCTTAATAATTGGTATTATTTGGATTATTCTTACTATTGTCCTCACATTTATTGTTATCTGCACAACGTTTCGGTCGATGTGTCCTCTACGGAGGCGTTGAGTTAATACAGTTCTAAGTGAGAGTTATCTCTAGGCTGCAGGTTCTATCCTGGTGAAGGGAGACAGTAAGACAGCTTAACACTTGTACCCAGTCATGATTAACGGAATAAGAACATGGATTAAAAAAATGGTTAGGTTCGAAGCTTGAGGGCTCCCGATTACAAGAATGTTCCCGATTTCGAAGAGATGGTTTCCAATTTCGAAGAGGGAGTTTCCGAGTTCGAGAAGGTTCCCGAGTCCGACAAGAATTAACCCGAAGAAGGTCAGAGGGCATATCGACCGAAGTGTTATGCATATAAAAATCAAGATGAGGACAATAGTCCGAATAATCCAAATAATACAAACTGGAGATCCCTGGAAGAATTGCTGAGATCAAATAAAATCATGAGTAAAGACATAATAAATGAAACCAGAAAACTAGATAAATACTAAGACTTTGCTAAAGAACTAAAAAACAAAAAAACGACAGAACATAAAAATGACAGTGATATCGATCATAAACTGAAACCTTTTTGAGGGGTGGGGATCGGGGGTCTAATCTCAAAGTCAAGGATGTATCATACATATTACACATTTTGACAAAGTAAGACTCCTTGAAGTAGGTGTAAAGAAACAACTGGGTAGACCACATACTATAACAGAATCAAAAAAGTAGGCCACATACTATAACAGAATCAAAAAGGTAGGCCACATACTATAACAGAATAAAAAAGTAGGCCACATACTATAACAGAATCAATAGGGTAGGCCACATACTATAACAGAATCAGAATCAAAAAGGTAGGCCACATACTATAACGGCACTGCTCACTCGTACCTCAAATTTTAGCTCACAACAGAAAGCAAAATCTTGACAGCTCGTAACTTGGGCACTCGTAAGTCAAGGACGTACCAGAAAATTGAGTTACGAGCAGAGCGAATTAAAGGATGTGCCACATATATTACATATTCTGACAAAGTAAGACTCGTTGAAGTAGGCGTAAAGAAAGAAGAAAAATCAGATGAAAGAAAAAGAAATGAAAAAGAAATAAAAATGACGATGATTCTTTCCAACAAGAAAATTACACAAGTGTTCAAGAATATTTTGTCTTAAGTGGTTGAAAAGATCAGCAAAGCACTTTTAAAAACTGACCTCTAATTTCCCCTCCCCCTAGCCGTGGTCAAGTGTCTTCTTCTCCCCTCTTACCGTTTGTGTCACATGACACCATCACCACCACTTTGGGGATGGGGTGGAGGGTGAGAGAAATGAAAGTAACACTAAAGTTTATGAAAGATATTTATGTTTGGTTTGAAAACCATAAATGTCTCCAGAACCCACAACATCAAATAACTTGATCACACACACACACACACACACAAATATATATATATATATATATATATATATATATATATTATATATATATATAAACAAGTGCAAAAATATTGATGTTAAAAACGTAAGAGGCCTCAATACTTAAAAGTAGAGAAGTATAGAATACTAAGAAAAATATTGACAATTACTTACAATAGTATAGTTACTAAAGTTTCATGCTGAAAGTAATCTACGGCATGAAACCTGAGAAACCATGCCATTGTAGACAATTGCTTTATATATATATATATATATATATATATATATATATATATATATATATTACATACTCATGCGACGAGGGGAAATTGGACAATTTCTACATCAGATGCCTACGCCGCATTCTGTGAATACGCTAGCAGGACAAAGTACCCAACACAGATGCGCCGGAACGAGCAAACATGAACAGCATGTCCGCCATCATCTGACACCACCACCACACTGCGGTGAAGATTACTAGTTACTACTTGTGTTGCATAATCTATGGAAGCATAGATTATTGACAACACGCTGTAGCGGAAATACAAAGCACCCAAATGGAAAGTTACAGACCGTTTGGGAACTTTGAACCCAGAAGCGGGAAAACCGCAAATCACGTGAAGTCAACGTGAGATCTAGTTAGGTTCTTAGTACTAGTCAGGATTTTAGGTAAGAGAGATTTCTACGCGCGATGTGTTAGTTAGTTAAGAATACATTTTTTAAAATGCAACATGGCGTTGTTGGTTAATCAACAAGAAGACTAGACGATCACAGATGGCCACAGAAGAAAACAAGTAAGTTATGCAAGTTATGCATCTCATCTAATTATCTCTCTGATACTCTGTCTACCTCTCTCTCTTTCCCTAACAAAAGAACTCGATGTTTATACGTCCGCAACATGAGCAAGTGGGTATATAACACTTGTAAGAAAAAAAGAAGGGGAAAAGCTAAAAAATATCAAAAAGCTGTAAGATAATTCAAGTAAAATATTAAGGGACTTGCATATAAGATAACCTGGATATGGCTGCGAAGAGTCAACATGAAAAGAGAAACGGAATCATATTTATAGTAGCACTAAATACTGCCAGAAGAAAAAAAACTAATTATGTCAAAGTAAAATTTTCTAAAAAGCTGTTATTTTTCACTGCATAGGTACACTATAATATATGCACCCTTTGGGTATAATCGAAAAATAGTACAACTAAAACTTACTTTTCCATCACTTCCGTCTGTCATTGCTAAACATTCCTAATTTAGCTATTTTGAAAACTATTATAGATATGTCTTCGCTAAGTTGTTGTTTGTTAGTTTTACACAAGGCCACCAATATGTGAGCACCCAGTTAGAATCGACTTCAGTAGAATCGAAAAAGTATGCTCAAGAGCAGGTGAGAATTGTACTCAAATCTAAGCGGTAGTCTTTCTCAACTTCAAAGATTGTATTATATTAGTTATGTCGGTTTTTTAGCTCTCAAAATTTGGTGAGGTTCGCAAAAAATGGCGACCATACTTGAGTTTCAAACATACTAAGCTTTTGTTTGTTAGTTATACACAAAGGCCACCAATACGCGAGCACCCTGTTGTAATCGGCCTCAGTAGAATAGAAAAGTGTGTTCAGGAGCAGGTGAGAATTGTACTCAAATCTAAGCGATAGTCTTACTCAACTTCAAAGATTGTATTATATTACTCTTAAAAGTATTCGGCTAGTGGAATA
>CM042177.1:16347149-16349649 GCA_023376005.1 Doryteuthis pealeii | reverse complement strand
CTTAAATCCATTACAGTCAATCACGCTGAAAACACTGGTTTCCGCTAGATCATCGAACTTCATCGGTGACGAGACTGTTCAATGCTTAATTGAGTGACCAGTTAAGCAGCAGCTGGTACTGTAACTAACCCGAGTCCTTTGTTTATCAAAATGAATCGATTTGGTATTAAATGTTGCGAAAAAGATCGATATGCCATAAAAAAAATTAAAAAAACAAATAACTAACTTACTTCTAGCTATAAGTGTTTATCAAGGATTTATGAAAATTTATTAAGGGAATGGAGATCCTCTTTCACCGGACACCAGCAGCAGCCTGTGGGGATTTATATAAAATAAAATTAAATTAGAATTAAATAAATAAAAAAAAGTTCTGAGCGTCTGGCCTCTGGCGTCCAGAGTTAACGGTTTGATCAAAAGAAAAGTCTCCATCTATACTTCGAAAGAGTTGTGTCTTTTTATTTCTCTTCATCTCATAATTTCATATTCCCTATAAGCCCTTAGGGTCACATGATGCCCACTATAAAAGAGGGGTCTTCGAAGAATTTGGCCTCTTTTTGCCTCTTGCATTGGCTAGCTACACTTGTTCCGTATTGTTAAAAGCCCCCAGACGGCGATGAATCGGAACCCTCACCTCGTTAGAAGCTGGAGCGACAAACGCACACCTAAAACCCATTCTGCAGGGCTCAACAGTTACGAGGAACAGAACTCGAGGATTCAGCTTAAGTTCCGCAGGCTTTTTTTTTTTTTTTTTATCTGGAACCAACCCTTTTAACTACATTCAATTCTCCTTAAACTATCTTACCAACCAAAACCATTGAACTCTTTGAATTCCCTTTGCGACTCTATGAACATTCTTTTTAAAACTCGTTGGTTGTTTCATTTTATGTATATTGTTAATCCCTGTTTGATATTTGTTTTATGTTTTACATGTGAAGTAAACTTTTTGTTTCTATAAAAAGTAGTTTTTCTCCTTTCTTCAAAAGCAGCACCCATCTCCTCACTGCGTTCAAGTACGGTTTATTCTCTTTACAAAACGTAGGGTTTAAACAGTGCTTTTACGGGGACAAAAATCCCCACAGATTAGTTAGAACTATATGCAAAAAAACGAGCATTGTTAAATAGAAAGAGTTACTTGAGACCATATCATCATCATCATGTCGCGCTATTTAGCACGGATATCCATGACAATCTCTCGCCAACCTTTCCTATCATTCATTTTCCCAGGGAGGTCCTCTGTGCAGCAACCTGCATCTTTGCTTAGTTGGTCAATGTAGGTCCTTGATGGACGGCCCACACTAGCATGTCCGTGTGTTGGCTTCCACAGAAGAACGTCACTTATGAGCTCATCCTTGCTTCTCCAGCAGTGCCCGGCATGTCTTGTCCAATTATCAGTATTTGATAGAAATACGTGAAACTATACAGCTGGGCGTAAATTATGTGAACTAGCAAATATATGCACCCTCCGGGTGCAAGTATTTAAGTTTGAGTGTAATAAAACATTTTTTAAATTAGAAAGGCTAAGGAAACTAAATAAAAATACAGATTAAAATATTTGAAACAGAGGTGTGTATAATCGAAAGATAGAACAACTGATTCTTACACTTCGATCACTTCCGTCTTTCATTGCTAAATTTTCCTAATTAGTTAAAATAGGAAGTAAAGAATAAAATTAGTTATTTTTCTTGTTAATGGATTTCTTTTAAGATTTATCCCCAAGATTTTTGCATATATTCATTAAGATAAAAACAAACAATTAGAAATTAATAATACTAAGCAGATATTTATCAAAATAATTTTTTAATGTCAATAAGTCAATTAGCCTTCCTGTAAACCGCTATTTTGTTGTATATATAAATACAATTGCATGTATGTAGATATGGTTAACAGTATTAATAATGTAAAACAATTTTATTAATAAAAATAAAACCATGGAGAATGTGACGTAAATAACAAAGGAAATTGTGACTTGAGTAGTGATATAGTTTCGGTTACAAAGAGGCAAACACACAATTTCCATTATAATCAGATTAGATACGATTACTATTCTGTGTATTAGATAGGATGACTTGATATCATGTTATTGTGTAAAAAAACTCTTAAGAGACATCTACACAAAAAATGTTTATCAACTAGTCTAAGCAGTATGTCATTAAACTTTCTCATCTTCCATACGTTGGGAGGTATTTCGTCAATACCTGCAGCTGTTCTACCTTTTAGTTTCCTTAGAACTCCGTTGAGTTCTTTTGTTGTGAAATCTCTTAGTTTGAAGTCTAGTTTGCTATTTACAATTTTTGGGTATTATTCTCTATAATTTTAGGGGGAAGGGTCCAGTAGTTTCTGAAAGTGATCTTTCCACTTTTGAAGTCTATTTTTTTGGCCGGTTGACTTTAACTTGATCTAGAGGTACTTTTCCTACCACTGATTTCATTTACTGTTTGCAATGCTAATCACGACTGCCTATCTTCCACTGATTTTCTATATTATCTATATGTTTTATGTA
>CM042177.1:16317149-16339649 GCA_023376005.1 Doryteuthis pealeii | reverse complement strand
AAAGAAAGAATGAAAAAGATTTACTTGTAGATGAATGATTGTCAAAGGAAAGAATGAATGAAAAAATGAAAAAAAGGAAGAAAGAATGGAAGAACGAAATTGATGCCTAAATTCTAGATGAATGTTTGTGAAAGGAAAGAAAGAAAGAATGAATTAAAGAAGAAAGAAATTGATTAGACGGTAGAGGAATGAGCAGGAGAAAGAAAAAATGAAAGAAAGAAGAAAGAAAAATGGAAGAAAGAAATCGTTTCACATGTAGATGAATGATCGTGAAAGGAAAGAAAGAAATAATGAATGAATAAAAGAAGAAAGAAATCGATTAGCAAGGAAAGAAAAAGAAAGAAAAAGGATGAAAGAGATTCACATATAGATGAATGATTGTGAAAGGAAAGAAAGAAAGAATGAAAAATGAAAGAAACAAAGAAATCGATTTGCAAGTAAAGGTATGATTGCAAAAAGTAAGAAAGAAAGAAAGAAAAAATAAAGAAATCGTAAAAAAAAGAGGAATAAAAAACCAAAAAAATGTAGATGAATATTTGTGTAAAGGAAGAAAGAAAGAGAGGAAAGAAAACAAAAAAAATCGATTAGCAAGTAAAGGTATGATTGTAAAAAAGAAAGAAAGAAAGAAAGAAAGAAAGAAAGAAAGAAGAAAGAAAAAAATAAGGAAATCGTAAAAAAAAGGAATAAAATAAAAATAAATGTAGATGAATAATTGTGGAAAGAAAGAAAGAAAGGGCGAAAGAATGAAAGAAAAGAATGAAAAAAGAAAGAAAGAAACAAATCGATTAGCAAAGTAAAGGTATGATTGTAAAAAAAAGAAAGAAAGAAAGAAAGAAAGAAAAATAAAGAAATCGTAAAAAAAGAGTAATAAAAAAACAAAAAAATGAAAATAACCGTAATCTAAGAATTAGAGAAATAACGTCTATCCACCACCCACCCACCCACATAAAAGAAAAAACAAATTAAAAAAAAAAAAATACATCCGCATGAGTGAATAATAATAAGACATTTCGGAAATGGAGAGAGACTCTTCAGAAATTAAAAATAAAAGATTCTCAAAACGAAACCCAACCTTGTAAATAAGGAAAGGCCGTATTTAGAAAGCACAAAAACCCGCGATGGGGAAAAGTGCACGTAATGACCCCGATATGGTAGAAAAGCAAGGAAGGGTTAACGCTGTTCTCGGATGTAGAATAGGAAGACTCTGTGGGTAGACTCTGTGCATCAGTTGGAGGTGCTGGGGTGGGGATAGACATGAATGCAAATACTGCGGTAGAGAATACCTTCGGCTATCTTCGTTATGGAATGCACCAGATGGCCCGCATATTAGTAAAGAAAAAGAAAGGAATAATATGTGTGTATGTGTTTGTGTGAATGTATGTATGTATGTGTGTGTGTGTGTGTGGTGTTGTGTGTGTGTGTGTGATGTGGGAGAGGGAGGAGAGAAATAAACGTGGAGGGAAACGACAAAATTTCGGATATTTGTTATAGATTTTTTTTCAGGGGTTTTCAGCAATATACTACCGATGTATATTATATGTGTGATTTTTTTAGACGTTTCCAGCAATATACAACCAATATATATATATATATATATATATATATGTGTGTGTGTGTGTGTGTGTGCATGCGTGCGCGTGTCCCCTAATAAACGCACAAGCAACCTGTAGCCTGTATGAAAGATTAGGTAAAGCTTAATAAATAATGTACATATATATGTGTATATGTGTGCCTATGTGTGTGTATGTGTGTTTGTGTGTATGTATATGTATATATACATTACTTACAAAGCTTTGCCTAGTCTCAGTCTCTCTCACACACTATACCCTCTCTCTCTCTCTCTCTTTCTTCTCTCTCTCTCTCTCTCTCTCTATATATATATATATATATATATATAGAGAGAGAGAGAGAGAGAGAGAGATAGAGATAGAGATAGATAGATAGATATAGATAAATAAATGAATGAATAAAAGTTTTAACTTTTTTTATTAACATTGGAACAATTATTACCATTATTTTTTAACTGTACCCTCGTGTCGTTTTAAAAATGCACACATTCAACCATGTTCATACCATTTGTATCATTTTCAAAAGCAATTTCGTTTTACCTGACGAATGGCATAGCAAGAAACCGAACGGTTGTAATAATTGTACCAATGATAATTAAAAAAAAGCTTAACGTCTTATTTATTCATTTATTTATCTATTAATACTCTGTCACATATTGAGCACTCTTCTAATAACAATGTACGTTGGATTACTACCGCTTTTTCAAGTGTAACAGTGCCAACCATACACACTGATATATATATATATATATATAATATATATATATATATATATATATATATATTATTTACTAAGCTTTTCCTAGTCATGCACACAGGCTACAGGTTGCGTGTGTGGTTATAAAGGATAACGATCGACATTCAATTCCTAATTACGTTGTTATGACAACCTCACAGGCAGTTGCAAGATTCCCACGATTTCATCATTCAAGTCTTTGTCAAATCATTATTTCTTGAAGCTGATTCAGAGCTATATGATATAATACACACACACACACATAGACCCCCTCCCCCCCATATATATATATATATATATATATATATATATATATATTATATATATATATATATATAATCCAAAAGTCCAGAGAAGAAATCTTCCTTACGACACAAGAGTTTTATTTAAAAAACCTGTCGCAGTTTGAGAGCTTAATGTGTCCTCTTAATGTTAGAGTCACAGAGCAAATATATAAGTAAAGAAATAACAAAAGACTTAGAGATTTAGCATTATAGTCTATTTCAGGTAGCTTAGACAAATTGTCTAACTCTCCCGACTTAACAGATGCGAATCTTTCGCATCTGATGAGTCGCGAGAGTTAGACAATTTGTCTAAGCTCCCTGAAATAGACTATAACGCTAAATCTCTAAGTCTTTTGTTATTTCTTTACTTATATATATATATATATATATATATATATATATATATATGAGGAGTGAAGGATTGAATAAATCCGAGAAAATGTGGTCGAGAATAGAGGAAAAAAGTGGATATAATAACACAGCAACTAAATTTAATTGACGTTTCGCCTCATTGTTGGCTGAAGATTTTTCAAAATTTTTTTGAGATAAAAGCTTGTACATTCTGCTTTTTTTGTGAAAAGGTAATTGGGTAAGGGAGGAAAGAAGTGAGTATTTTGGTGTTTGGTATAGCTGAATGAGAGAAATACTAAGTCCACCCCTACTTTTTCTCTCATTCACCAAAAGCCTCACTTCTTTCTTCAATTACCCAATTACCTTCTCACTATAAAAGCAGAATATACAAGCATTTATCGCAATAAAATTTTGAAAAAGCTTCAGCCAACAATGAGGCGAAATATAAATTGAATTTAGTTGCTCTGTTGTTGCATCCGCTTTTTCCTACATTCTCAACCATATTGATATTGCAATCATCAGACTGTCGAAATGTTAAGATTTTTTTAAAAAATCTTAATATTTTGATTGTCTCTGATTTGCTAATCAGAGACGGGATTTAATGGGGATTCCATATTTATAAGTAAATAGTTTTCCATATCGTGGATAGAGCATTTATGTCTAGGTTGCATTGACATAGTCAACGGCGCTTGGCTACTGACAGTTACTCGCCTATGCGATTTTCAAACCAAGTGCTGTGTTTTTCTATATAATTGTAACTCAGTGGATGCACTTTTGTAACAGTTTTTGTAAGCACATGTCATACCAGCTTGCTGTCATGTCTTTCAGGAAGCGTTGATTCTCGTCCTCATTGCAAACTCCTTTCACCATTTGCGGACGGTTTTGACATCCATGCATAACTCGCCATACACTTACGTTAATTGGCGATTAATTTCAATCGGTTTAATATTTTTTGGATCGTAAAAACGAATAACCACTTGGCGGTAGCGTCAATCGGAAGTTTCATGAGAACCAACATATCAGGCAGGCGCAGGCGCATGCAAAACAAACCCAAAAAGCTGCCAATACCCACACAAAGTTTCCATGCGTACTCAGTTCTTTGGAGATTTTACTTTTACACTTATATATATATATATATATATATATATATATATATATATATATAGAGAGAGAGAGAGAGAGAGAGAGAGAGAGGAGAAAGAAAGATACATAATGCACAGATAGGAACAGGCGTAAATAGATTGACATAAGTAATAGCTTGAGATAGATGATAGATATGAACAGATTCTCTCTCTCTCTCTCTCTCTCTCTCTCTCTCTCTCTCTCTCTCTCTCTCTCTCTCTCTCTCTCTCTCTCTCTCTCTCTCTCTCTCTCTCACACACACACATACATACACATATATATATATATAGATAGATATAGATAGATAGATTGATATATAGATAGGAATATGCTGATAATAGATAGATAGATACGAACATACAGGGATATATATATATATAATATATATATATATATATATATATATATATATATGTGTGTGTGTGTGTGTGTGTGTGTGTGTAAGGTATCCAAATAACTGGTAGTAAGGGACGATTCAACTTGGGATCTTCAAAATCTCACTGTACAACCATACTGTATGCTCCTGTAGGTTCAAACATATATTCATACAAACCCTGAAAGAGCGCTGAACGTATAATAATCAATAAATTAGATTAAATACAGAGCAATATTTAACTTTCAAAGAAAGAAAAAACTTAACAAACCGTCATTCCTTAATAAATTTATTTCGACCAAAAGTTCAAAAGGCTTTAAAAATATTTACAAAATTTTTAAAAATCCTTAAGAAGCTGGCCTCTTCAGACGGAAATCACAAAATGAAGGAATTCACCTAAAGACAGTTTCACATTCCTTCATTTTATGATTTCCGTCTGAAGAGGCCAGTCTCTTAAGGATTTCAAAGATTTAAAAAAAATTTTTAAGTCTTTGAACTTTTAGTCGAAATAAATTTATTACGGAATGACGGTTTGTTAAGTTTTTTCTTTCTTTGAAAGTTATATGTATATTTTTTTCTCTCCAGACCGTCCGACATACTTTGAGAAGGGGTGAAGGTTCACCCAAAATATCGGAATAGATTAAACCAGAAACAGCAACGGTTGAATTCTGATTTTTTTTTCTGTTCTTGTTTTTGTTTTTATTTCCAATGCTTTAAAAAGACCAAACAAACAATGTTCATAAGAACATAACACAATTATATATATATATATATATATATATATATATAGAGAGAGAGAGAGAGAGAGAGGGGGGGGAGTGGGGAAGATATGAACAACTTGCTATAGATTATATTTATATATATATATATATATATACATATATATTTGTTGGTGTCTGTGTGTGTGTGTTTGTGTATGTAGAGATACATAGATCATTAGATAGATAGATAGATAGATAGATAGATAGATAGATATGAATAGATTTGTAGTTAAATAGATATTTAATGTTCCTCTCGTTTTTTTTGACCAACAAAACAAATAATCAATTTTCATACATATTCATATTTCTTGCCCAATTCTACAAAATAAAGACCATTTTTCTTTTCTTTCTGGCAATACGCCACTAAACGCAATTGAATATTGAAATTCTTTTATTTCTTCCAAACCGACCAATAGGAGATCAAAGCAATTTATTCACGTTTACTATTGGTTGATTTCGATCGGTCAATTCTCCACCTCCAAGTCCTCCCAATCCGACCTATATTTTAATCCTACTAATCTCAGATCAAAACGTTTCATTCCTTCCCTCCCTCTCTCTCCTATTGGTGCTTCCATTAATCCATTGTAGAATAAGTATTCCGTTAATCCAACGTTCTTTTAATCCGACCAACATTTGATGAAAATGTTTACAATCGTTTTGTTAATATTTTTTTTTTATCTCTAATAACTATTCGCATGGGACTTTTGTGGAAGTGACAGCTGCGACCCAAATTCCATTTAGGCCGCACATAAATGTTGATTCAATTTTCATAAATGTATTTGATTAGAAAAAAAAAATGGAGAATATTAGAATAGAAATGATTCTTCTCCATTGTAAACAAACAAAGAGTTTTATTTGAAGAAAGCAGTTATGAAAAATCAAGAGATATCAAGAGATATCAAAGAGAGATACCAAGAGAGAGAGAGAGAGAGAGAGACAGACAGACAGACAGACAGACAGAGTGAGAGAGAGAGAGAGAGAGAGAGAGAGAGATGTGTGAAGAGAGAAAGAGAGAGAGAGAGAGAAAAGGGCGAGAGAGAGAGGCATACAGACAGACAAGAGAGAGAGAGAGAGAGAGGAAGAGAGAAAGAGAGAGAGAGAGAGAGAGAGAGAGAGAGAAAGGGATAGAGAGAGAGAGAGAGAGAGAGAGAGAGAGAGAGAGAGAGGAGAGAGAGAAGAGATCAAGTGTGTGTGTGTATGTGTGAGAGAGAGAGAAAGAGAGACTGTATTTCAAAACGTTATAGCTTCCCGATATTTTATTATATATATATATATATATATATATATATATATATATATATGTGTGTGTGTGTGTGTGTTGTGTGTGAAGAAAAAAATGAAGTGAATCCGACAGTATGTAATATTGTGAAAATTGAAAAACCACGTTTATGAAACCTGTGTTTTTTCAATTTTTACTATATATATATCGTATTCCCTTTATTTTATATTCTATTTTATAATAAAATATTACCTCCCTACATACATATGATTCCTCCACTTTTAGTAGTTTATAAGTTCTCATGTACCAAAAATCTATTCATATATATATATATGAAATTACAAGTAAATAAAAAATAAATAAAAATCATATTTTTTTTTAAGAATGAATATGTGAGTGCAATAGTTCGAACTAGACTCATGTTTAAAAAAATACAAATGACTTAACAGCACAGCACACACACACACACACACAAGATTATCTTACAGAAACCTAAATAAGGCCGAAGTGGAGTGTTGCATGTCATGGACTGCTCATCCAGCAAGATTCCGTGCTTAATCATCATTGGTCGCCATCCACGGCCAATAGGTGGCCCCATTTGAAGAGTGGGGTCTTACCTCTCTGCAGAGGTGCATACGCTGTAATGATATGTATTTACAGTTAGTTTGAAATGGTGAGGAAAGAAAAAAGAAAAACACTGGGACGCATCGATACGATTTTATTGCGTCCTTTTAGATTTTTGCGCCAGGAACGCAGGACGCAGGACCAGTATCTCTGCTGTTAATCTTGTGCGGAATTAAGTAAAGCCGAGTAAATGACTAAATCTTCATAGATTTCGAGGTGTAACTTAGTTGTTGTTTCCATGGAAATAGAGACGTCTCAGTCGGCAGAGCATCCGTCTCGGAACTACAAGTTTCCGGGTTCGATACCAGCCCTCGCCAACTCAGTGCATGATTAGCACGGAGAAGTGATGGTGGGTTGCATGTCATGGACTGCTCATCCACCAGGATTCCGTCCTTAAGCATCATGGGGTGCCACCTAAGGCTAACAGGTGGACCCATTTGGAGAATGAGATCTTGCCTTTCTACAGAGGTGCAGTCGGGTTTTCTAATGCCCCAGCAGACAGGGCTGTAGCTGGGAAGAGAATTGATGGCTGGTTGCCTTCTTTAAGGGTACTAGCAGAAAGCGAAACGGAATTTGAACTCGTTTCACCGATTCCATTTTTTCGCCGGTAACCCTTACGCCAATCCAGATCGAGATAAATACGAGGCCTTTCAAGATATTCATCGTGTAAGTTGTGATTTTCCATTTGGAATGAAGAAATCAATTTTTAAGTGATATCTAAAATGATGCAATATCTTTTCGGAATGGCTAGCCTGACCTTCTGGACGGCAGAAAAATGTGCAATTGAAAAGGTTAACAGATGGGGATGAGTTCCCGCCAACTTTACAACCGTCCAATGACCAATTGTCGCCATTTTGTTTCTATCTCAGCAAAATTCTTTTTTTTTATTTTGTTTCTTTCTCGCTTTATTGAAAAATTCCTGCGTGTTATTTCCGATTAAATATGAATTTTCTTCTTTCTTCTTTCTTTCTTTCTTTCTTTTTTTCTTTCTTTCTTTTTTTTCTATTAGCAGTTTTTTTTTCTTTCTTCCTTTTTCTTTTTTTCTTTGTTTTATGTTTTCCTTCTGTTGCCTTTTCTTTCTCTTTCTTTTTCTTCCTGCTTATTTCTTCTTTCTTTCTTTCTTTCTTTCTATTTGCTTGCTTTTTTCTTTCTTTCTATTTATATTCTCTCTTTTATTCTATCTTTTTCTTTCGTTCGTTCTCTTGTTGTTTTTTCTTTCTGCTTTCTTTCTTCCTTCTTTCTTTCTTTCTTCTTTTCTTTTTTCTGCATTATTTGCATTCTTTCTTTATTGGTGTCTGTTTATTTGCTTTCTTTCTTTCAGCTTATTGTGTTTCTTTCTTTCTTTCTTTCTTTTTTGCTTTTTGTTAATTTGTTTTCTTTCTTTCTTTCTGTTTACTTTCTTTTTCATTTTCATTCTTTTATCCTTTCATTCTTTTTTTCCTTTATGTATTCTTATTTTCATTCAACCTTTCTTTTCTTTCAATCATTCATTTATTTGGCCTTAATTTCATTTTATTTCAATTTCTTTCTTTCATACTTTATATCGTTTCATTCAAAAATTTTAATTCAAAATTATTTCGGTTTTATTCTGTTATCCTTTATTTGTTTCCTTTCTTCTTCCTTTCTTCTTTCTTCTTTCTTTCCTTCTCTCTTTTCTCTTTCTACTTTTATTATACACTCTCCCTTTTTCCAATTGGACTGATCTTAAAATTCCACTTTTCATATCTAAAACAGAAGTAATCTCTCTTACTAAAGTAATTATTCCTATTTAATCAAACATTACTACTTTAGTTTGCAAGTAGTTTTTTCAAAACTAGAGATAGAAAATAATTACATTGTATTATTGCTTAGTTAAAACAAAAAAAAAAAAAATGTTAGAAAATCGATAAAACTCTTAAGTATCCCTTCTTTAAATTAAAATTATTTCTATACAAAATTTCGTAAAAATTTTCACTTCAAAATGTAATATATGATATATATTTGGTAATTGTTATTTCAGTTCTATTGGATGTATGTGTTATATTTTATAGATTATAAAAATAAGTATGAATTGCATCATTTTTATATATAAAAAAGAAAGATGCTGTATGTAAGTATGTTTGTATTTTACGGGGAAATCTCAACTGTCAAAAGTCGTCAGTGCAAACACAAATTGAGGTTTAAGGACTGCCTCAAGGACACTCTGAAGAACACTGCTATTGCTGTGGAGGACTGGGAGAAGCTAGCTTGTAACAGACTTGGCTGGAGAACCACCATCTACCTGTCTGTGGAAGAATTTGAGTCCAACCGAATAAAACACCAAAAATCAAAGCGGGCTATTAGAAAGGGTAATTTTCAGCCCAGTAACATTCAAAGTGGAAGTACTAACATAGTTTATGTGGAAGAATACGTCTCGCCAGGGCTGGGCTGGCCTGGTGAGTCATCTGAGAAAACAAGGATAGAGTATCAAATGCTACTGGCACCCAACTATGATGATAGAAAAGAAAAAAACAACAGGAAATGGTCTTACTCGAACACGAGTTAACAGCCATTACAATGACCAACCGCACGTCCATTTACGAAGGAAAATTGGTGGAAAAACATAAAATATATATATATATATATATATACCTACTACTCTGCACGAGTAGGATGTGACACAAGGTCAATTTCTTAAGCGGAGTTTAACTGGTTTGAATTCAGAGTTTTCCTTCTCCTAGACTAATTACCTAGCAAAGGTTAAAGAGTCCAGTCTGCCCTACTAATTGTCTATAGCTGGAGGAAGAGTAGTTGGATGCATACCTTTCTCAAGTGTATTAGCGCTACGTGAAATGCAAACAGCTTTGTCAAGGATTTGAACTCGCGGCGACTACTCTAACTATTACACCACGCACCTCCATATAAAGTAAAACAAATATGTAGAGATATTTTATTAATCTATATATGAATATAGATAAGAGATTTACTTTTAACTTTTTCGATCCCAGGCAATACTGTGTAGCTCTGCTAGTTTAAAATGAAATCTTGAATATTTTTTAAAGAACTAAAATCGCCATCTTAGTTTTATTTACTCAATAGTTCAAATTTTCTGTATCCTAATTATTATCATATTGTTGCAGAAAGATCTTGATTTAGCCTTCGCCACCATTGGTTGAGTTCATACTAAATTTTATCAAAGTTGAACAATTTTCTATCGTACCAAAATAATCCTCGCAAAAGAATCACGTTAAACATCATCAAAAACAATCGCAGTAATTAAAACTTAGATATCCAAAATTTCAGAATCGCTCGTCCAGAGTCGCAAAACGATATTCCAAAATGGTATGATATGTTTAGCTACGGACTCTTGGAGTAAAGTTGAAAAAAAATTGACACACTAAGATTCACATCGGTATAGCTCAGTCGGTAGAGCGTTCGTCTAGAAACCACAAGGTTCCGTATTCGATGCCGGCCCTCGACAACTCAGCGAATGAGTAGCACATGGATCTGTGCGGTAAAGTGAGGGAGGTAGCTCCATCTCAGACGCTAAAATAATCTGCTTGGTCTAACGCTAGTGAAAAGAGGATAGGCTCCCTCGCTGCTGGTTGATACCGACATTAGGCCGGCCTAACTTTACTTTATTCATACAATCTAAAATATGAAGCAAGAAATACATTTTTGAAGGCTTCGTTCCCTGTTGCATTTATCTTGTCAACTATAAGTGCGTACACGTAATGATTCTTGTCCGTGATCACCATTATAACCTATCATTCTTGACCCGGTCGAAGGGGGTGATAAAGGCTTAACATGAATATTACTAAAGAGAAATGAGCGTTCGATGTTAAAGGTCATGTCGCTCCTTTTCCAGGGTCCGACTCCGAAATGGGCATCTGCTTAAACCTTGCTCTTTATTATCCAGTTCTCCTTGAAACTGCAACCATCTTTCTATTTTGAGGCGGCGGGGTAGTCATCGGCGATTGCTTTCTTCCCCTACACCATCATCCAAGGTGAGCTGTTGCCTTTCACCTTTGGCGTTGTATATTGCGAATGTGGACCTTCACAAAGCTGGACTCTTTCCAAAAACGAATATATTCATTTAAAGTGATTTGTGGCGGGTAGAGAGAGAGAAGCTAGAGAGAGAGAGGAGACGGAGAGGACAGTAAAAAGAAAGAATTAACGTGGAAGAGATAGATAATTAGTAAAAAGGAAGGTAAAAAGAATAGTAAGAAAGAGGAGGGCAGAGAGAGAGAGAGAGAGAGAGAGAGAGAGAGAGAGAGAGAGAGAGAGAAGAGAGAGAGATAAGGGGGGGGCAATACAAAATAGGCCAAAGATAACGAAGATAGTTTTTCGTTTTATTTCATCTTCAATCCTTTGTTCTCATTTCTTTCTTTCTTTCTTTCTTTTCTTCTTTCTTTCTTTTCTTCTTTCTTTCTTCCTTCTTTTCTTTCTTTCTTCTTTTTTCTTTTCTTTCTTCTTTTTTCTTTTCTTTCTTCTCATATTTTGTTCTCTTCCTTCTTATTCTTCTTTTCTTCTCTTTCTTCGTTTTTTATCGCACATCCGTTCTTTCTCTCTTTCTTCTGATATTTTCTTATACGTGAGAGATAGCGCGTGGAATTTAAGGAAACGAGTGGTGTAAGGATTTAAGTCCTGGGAAATGGACTCGTCGCCACGGGTTCAAACTCTGGACATGGCAATTGCATTTTACTTAGCACTAATACCCTTGGGAAAGATATGAATTCTACTCTCCCGCCAACTACGGGTAAATAGTAGGACAGACTCGGCTATTTAACCTTATTCTTAGATCTAGGAGAAGGAAAACTCTGAATTCAAACCTGTTAGACTTCGCTTAATAAATTGACCTTGTGTCACATCCTACTCGTGCGGAGGGGTGGTGTGAGAGATAGAGTGAGGGCAATATCAGGAGGGAAATAAATGAGAACGGGAAGTGAAGACAGTAAAAGAGAATGATGAGGTGAGGGTGAGATATTTATTTACAAAGCTTAGCTTAGATGCGGCACAAAGCCAGAAGTATGGGGATTCCAATGAGAATCGAACTCATTATCAAAGGTTTGCCAATCCAGCTTGCAAACCATTACACCACTTGAGGTACCCAAGGGTGAGATAGAAATGAGGAAGAGCTGAAATAGAGTAAATTCGCTTTGATTTGTTTTGTTTTACGGCATATCAACCTCAGTGGGTCATTTTATGCCGATAAAGTTATGAAATAGATTTATTCTTAATGGATACTGTTTTTATAAACACATTTTTCTATTTAACCAATAAATTTAACCTATAGATAGAGTTTAACGTTATCCCAGGACATGAAGACCCTCAGTCACCGCCTCCTAGACCCATACATATATAACGGGCAGTTGGTGTGTATGTATGTATGTATGTATGTATGTCCGGAGGAAACTACGAAAATAAAACAATTAATGACTAAGTAAATAAATATTTACATTGAATATCACCGGTTCTTGCTTTCTTTGCCAAAGTTATGAAATTACAAAGATATTCAAAAATTAAAATATACATAGAAATAGCATTGGAATTCTTCTTAAAAATGTCCAGCATTTGCAAATCTCAAAAGTAAATAAATCTATATATATCAGGTTCCTCCTACCCTGTCGATGCTGGGTAGATACTTCTAGTATGATAAAAAGGGTTGCATACGGGCAATAGGGTTGGGGCAATCATATAGATGCTAGGGCTTGACATGACCAGCCATTATCGCGTCTAGCTTAAGTAAGGCTCCAAATGGAGTGTTCATGATAGGGGTTAAATCGAACTTAACGGACCTAAATTCCATCATCGTATGTCACCCCACCAAAAGAAAAAAAAGAATACTAAAAATCTGGGAATAAACCGAATTTTATGAATTTTCAGTGTTGATATATTAATGAATAAAATATATAATGCACCAGTTATTCTATTTAACACTTTTCATTTTTGAGGTCAGTTAACTGTAAACTACGTGTCTTTGATGCGTAACACAGATTCTCAAAGATACGTGGTTCAAAGTTAACTGACTGATAAAATGCAAAAATGTTTGAATAAAATAACTGGTGCATTATATATTTTATTCATTAATATATCAACACTAAAATTCTCATTAAATTCGGTTAATTCCCTGAGGTTTTGAATTTTTTTCTCTTTCGGCGGGGTGACATACGATGGTGGAATTTAAGTCCGTTAAGTTCGATTTAACTGAGATCGATAGAGTAAAATAGAAATGAAAGAAGGAGACTGACAAAGAAGCCAAGAAAGATGGAAATGTAGATGAAGCGAACATAAGCGAAAGAGGATAGAAAGTATAAGGCGCGGCAGAGTAGGAGGTACAAGAAATATGAGGGGGTTAGAGAGATGTGAGGGGAGAGGGTGGGAAGTTAGAGAAATGTATCAAAGGAAATTGAGATGGGGAGAGAGAATGAGAGAAATGAACGGAGAGGGAGAGATAAGGGAGAGATGGGAAGTTGCTAAATAAAGGAGTAAGAGAGGGGAGAGTGTAAGAGAGAGAGAGAGGGGGGCAAAGGTGAGATGATGAAGAAAGAATGGAGAGGGAGAGATAGGAAGTTGCTAAATAAAGGAGTAAGAGATGGAGACAGTATGAGAGAGAGAGAGAGAGAGAGAGACAGAGAGACAGAGAGACAGAGAGAGAGAGAGAGAGAGAGAGAAGCAATGATTGAGATAATGGAGAAAGAAAATGAGATAGATAGATAAATAGAGAGAGAGAGAGAGAGAGAGAGCGAGAGAGAGAGAGCAAAAGAAGTAAACAAGAGACAGAGACAGAGAGAGACAGAGACAGAGAAGACAGAGAGAGAGAGAGAGAGCAAAAGTGGTATATGAATGGTTCATATGATGGAGAAAAGAAATTAGAGGGATAGAAAGAGAGAGAGAGGGGTGGGAGGGAGAGACAACGAAGAAGCGAGAAAGAGAAAGAGAGAGAGAACAAAGGTGGGAGTACGAATGGTTGAGATGATGGAGAAAGAAAGGGAAAAAAGAGAGAAAGAGAATGTGTGTGAGAGAGAGAGAGAGAGAGAGAGAGAGAGAGGAGAGAGAGAAGAGAGAGAGAGAGAGAGAGAGGGATAGAGAGAGCCAAGGAAATAAACAGAGAGAAAGAGAGCGAGACAGAAAAGGTAGCTGTAGGAATGGTTAATATGATGGAGAAAGAAAGAAGGAAGGAAAGAAGAGAGAGAGAGAGATAGAGAGAGAGAGAGAGAGAGAGAGAGAGAGAGAGAGAGACAGAGAGACAGAGAGACAGAGAAAGAGACAGAGACAGAGAGAGACAGAGAGAGAGACAGACAGACAGACAGACACAGAGACAGAGAGAGTGAGGGGTGAAGGAATAGGGAGGACGTTTTGTTGTAATGTATTATAAATCTTAGCCCCTGAGCAGAAGGGTAGTATATAATTTTGGCGCCATCTGCTCTGTTGTCCCAAGAAAATCGAGTTATAAGAGTGTGGACCGAATGAAATCACCACGAAGTCATAAAATGTATCCTGGGCTGAGCAGCCCACTCACACATCAACCATTTCAGGAGAATTGCCCCCTTATTTTTAGTCTTTTAAATCACACCACTACTACTACTACTACTACTACTACTACTAATAATAATAATAATAATAATAATAATAAAGAATTTGGCTGAACTGTTAATCAGAGGAAGAACCGAGACCATCCAAACTACAAGCACTGTTGGGATTAGCTAGAATACTCAGAAGAGTCCTGGAGACGAGGAGACTTGCTGTCACTCAGCCTCCAGTGAACCACCAGCTACAGCAAGTGTGAAAAACTATAATAATAATAATGACCACAGCAAAAATTACGATCAGCTCCAATACTCAGAAGAGTTCTAGATCCGAGACTTGTTTTCACTCAGACTCCCGAGAAAACCCATCAGTTAAAATAGTGAAAATTGGAATAATAATATAATAATAATAATAATAATAATAATAATAATAATATCGTGCCAATTGTAATCGTTGCCCTTGGAACGGTCTGCAAAACTCTGAAAGGAATTTGGGTGAATTGGAAATCAGAGCAAGAATCCAGACCATCCAAACAACAGCACTGTTAGGATCGGCAAGAATACTTAGAAGAATCATGGATACATGTGGAGACTTGCTGTCACTCAGCCTCCTGTGGACAACCAGCTACGGCAGGTATGAAAAACTCAATAATAATAAAGACTACATCACTATTACTATAAGGGCTAATACTTTGAAGAGTCCTGAAAATCTGAGACTTGCTGTGACTTTAGGGAAAACCAACCACTTAAGATTGGTGGGAAAAATTGGCAGAGTGAAGATAATAATAATAATAATAATAATAATAAATAATAATAATAATAATAATAATAATAATAGCACAACGGAATACAAAGCTAGCCACGATTGGGTTGAGAAGGTGATCCGCTGGGAATTATGGAAAAAAATAAATTTTGACCATACAACAAAATGGTATATGCATAAACCAGAATCTGTTCTTGAGAATGAAACGTATAAAATTCTCTGGGACTTCGAGATAAAAACGGAACACCCTATGCCAGCCAGGAGACCATACCTAGTGTTGATTACCAAAACAAGAGAACTTGCCAACAGGTGGACTTTGCGGTTCTAGTAGATCACAGGGTGAAGCTGAAAGAAAACGAACTAGGACCTTGACAGAGAATTGAAAAAGCTGTGGAATATGAGGGGGAAGTGATACAAGTTGTTGGTGCACTTGGAACGGTCCAAAAATCTTGGAAAAAT
Source organism: Doryteuthis pealeii (assembly GCA_023376005.1). Classification (NCBI taxonomy): domain Eukaryota; kingdom Metazoa; phylum Mollusca; class Cephalopoda; order Myopsida; family Loliginidae; genus Doryteuthis; species Doryteuthis pealeii. The sequence goes on along the minus strand of CM042177.1, from coordinate 16,323,902 downwards.
GACTGGTGGTTCTAGAAATCAGAGGATGAATTGAGACCATCCAGACTACTGCATACGGCTAGAATACTCAGAATAGTCCTGGAGACCGTGGAGACTTGTTGTCACTCAGCCTCAGTGAAATACCGTCAGTTAACGCTAATATGAAAAACTCAAAAGGAGTGAAAATAATAATAATAACTAATATTTTCATTAGTATTTCTTTCATCTTTGTTGTTGTTTTTTTTTCCACAAGTTATTCAGATAATCAGTCAATGATAGTGAATTAATGATTGTTTAATTTGGTAAATACACGTTTGTTCTAGTAATATTGCTTTTTATTAGATGAAGCAGTGTAACTATTATTAGTTTTTGTTTTATGCCGTTAAACAAATAGCCTGAATAATCACATGAAAGAACATAAAAATAATTCGTACAAATCGCCATATTTTATGGCTAGAGCAAAACTACATACAAAATGTTCTATATAAACAAATGTAGTACAAAAACTATTGTAGGTACGTGTGTTTGAAGTTTTAAAGAGATATAATAGTTTGTACGAGTCTTGAAAAGAGTTCCGTTAGTTGCTGATTGCGTGAAATTATTAAATATGTCTGTGTAATGTACAAAAGACGTGGTCCGTGTTGTTCAGAAGATTAGAATTGCAAATGGCTACTTCCGTGTTTCTATTTATGTTGTCTATCCGATGAAGAGCATATCACACTGTTCAGTCTAGACACATGGTCAGATCACTCTATTCTACTTATACAGTCTGAAACCGTCTGAATATAATCTCAAACAAGAACAACAACATCAGTGTGAAACATGTCGAACACCTCTGACTGTTAAACACTTATTCATAGAATGCATGGTTTTTGCTCACATCAGAAACCGTTATTTTAATGCAAACAGTATGAAAGATCTATTTGAAAAAGTCAACATAGAAGATATTCTGTCCTTTTTGAAGGAAATAAAATTATACCATAGAATATAGACATGAACTTAATCAAGACCATACAACATGATCCCCAATGATGCTAACACATTGGTAAAACCATTGAACTTAATCAAGACCATACAACATGATCCCCAATGATGCTAACACATTGGTAAAACCAATGAACTTAATCAAGACCATACAACATGATCCCCAATGATGCTAACACATTGGTAAAACCAATAGCTACAAAAGTGTAAATATAGATACACAATATATATTACTTCCTAACCTCTAGGCATGACATAACTCCATACGGATTGATATTCCGTTAAAATCAATCAAGCCATCTGAATATATGAAACTGAATTTACGGCATTGTATATTTTGTACTACTGTGTGGTGTCATGTTCAATGTGTCCGAATTCTCTGGTGAAAAGTCTAGGGCATTCTATGAAGGAAGGAAACGAAGCTTCGCAACCTTGTCTTTGATATTAGGCACTGTTTCTATGGCAACACTATAGTGTCGCTATCTGACGGTCATTAATAGAAGTCTTTAAAAAGGGGGAGGTTATCCACACACTTAAGAATTTTGCAAAACCTTATCAAACTTAATTAAATAAATTACGATAGAATTTGTGTGTTTTTAAAGAAATATAAATAAAAATTAAATTGTGGATTGATTGGATAAAATTTGAATAAAGAAAAACTTTTCTTAAAGGAGTTATTAACTAGGAATTTAAAAATAAAATAAAAACTATAGAATTTTCTTGAATAATTTAAGATAGAATTTAAAAAAATAAAACAACTCATCAAGATGGATTTTAAAATGAGAAGAGATTTTAAATAACGGAAGATAAAAAACAAACCGGAAGTTTGAAAGCATTTGAAAAATGTTAAAGAAAAATACCGATCATTTTTTTGGCAGATCAAGAGACGAAACTATTTTGATTTTTTATTCTGTGAGTTTTCAATTGATATTGTAACCGCAGTTTCCCAGGTCTCTCCGTCTTTTTTATTTCTATCTTCTTTTTTTTTCTTTTTACATCTTTCCTTATTTTTTAAATTTTCTTTTCTGAATTGTCTGACATAGCGATCAGGATTTCTGATTTTCGTTTCGATTTTTTTACTTCTTTTTTTTTTTGTTTGACTATCTTTCAGGCTTCTTTCACTTTCATTTCTTCTCTCTGTCTCTCTCTCTCTCTCTCTCTCTCTCTGTGTATCTGTCTGTCTGTCTGTCTCTCTCTCTGTCTCTCTCTGTCTTTCTCTGTCTCTGTCTCTGTCTCTGTCTCTGTCTCTCTCTCTCTCTGTCTTTCTTTCTGTCTTTAATATAATTTATTTCATTCTCCAAAAGAACGTTCTTTTCTTTCCCAATATGATTCCTTCCTTTTTTTTCTTTCATTTTGGAAATTATGCTTTTTTTCTTTCTTTCTGTTTCAATTTTATTCGCTAAAATAAACATTTTTTTACTTTTTAGACCATTTTTATTATTTCTTTCATTTTTCTTACTTTCATTTTTTTTCTTTCTTCATTTAGGAGACTTTCTTTCTTTCCACTTTAATTTTATTCCCTCTAAAAATATTTTATTAATTTTATTCCCTCTAAAAACATTTTCTTTCTTTCATTCATTTTTTTCATTCAGTTTTTCTTTCATTTTGGGAACTTTGGTTCTTTTCTTCATTCCTTATCTCTCTCTCTTTCTTTCTTTCTTTCTTTCTTTCTTTCTTTCTTTTGCTTACATTCTTTTTCTTTAAAAAGGTTTCTTTCTTTCTTTTTTTCTTTCAAATAAAAGTTTTATTCCTCTTTCGATCAATCTCATTTAAAGGCATTTCAATTGTTTTCAGCTTTCTTTTATTTTGAAATTTTTTCTTGTCTTCTTCCTAATTTTTTATTTCTATTTTTCATAGCACTATTTTTAAATCTCTATTCAACCCATACATATATATATATATATATATATATATATATATATATATATATATATATATAGAGAGAGAGAGAGAGAGAGAGAGAGAGAGAGTCATAAATAATTTCCGTTTTGAAAAACAAGTTGTATCAACACATTTCAAATTTCTAATGTTTTAAACACGCCCGGAAATTACCTGATTAAAGAGTGCCTTCATCGGTAATTCTTATTACAGTAGTGAGCGAGTGCACATCATAATTTTATCTATGATCTCACGGCCGCAAAATGGAAGAACCGAGAGAATATATTTGACATGTAATATTCTGGCAATTTAAGAATAAAAAAAAACGCTACAGAAACAGCTAAGGAAATCAGTAGTGTTTATAGTGTCAAAATTGAGTGCCAACCACCAAGATTGTTTTGCAAAGTTTCATTCTGGAGATACATCATTGAGAGATAAACCAAGACCAGGATTCTCGTCAGACCTCGATCAAGATGTTTTAAAAGAATTGGTGGAATGCAATCTGTGCAAAAGTACTTGAGAATTAGCACTTGACCTCAACACATCCCAATCCACAATTTGCCACCATTTGAAAAAGATAGGAAAAGTGAGAATAATGAGGAAGATCGTATTTCCAGATTGACAAGTCTTCTTTCAAGGCAGATAAATTATTTGTTTCTCAAGAATATCATTACAGGTGATGAAAAATGTGTCTTTGATGGCAATGTTCAATGCAAAAAGCAGTGGAATTACAGCAGCCTACCCCAAAGATGGAGCTTCATGGAAGAAAAGTTATGCTGTGTGTATAGTGGGATCACCATAGTATTATTCATTTTGAGTTTTTGAACTGTAATCAGACACACAATGCAGACTTATATACTCTCAACAGTTGCAACATGTAAATGAAAATCTAAGAAAATGACCCACACTTATCAATAGGAGAAACACTGCTTCTCTATGATAATAAAAGATCACACAGGCAAAAATATTGGATTAAGTCTGGTCTGTTCCATCCACCCTATTCACCAGACTCTACACCGACTGATTTCTATCTTTTTCATTCTCTACAAAATGCTCTGAATGAATTTCTCAAGAAGACCAGGTGAAAATATTTGTGAAAAACTTCTTGAGTTTGAAACCAGATAAACTTTATTTGAGAGGAATCAACAAGCTAGCAAGTGGCAAAAGGTGTTTCAAAATAATGGCAAATATACTATAGATTAAAATTTATTCAATGTTGAAATTCCACCCTGTCGGTGGGGCGTTAGAATGCACTGACTGCACCTCTGCAGAAGGGTAAGACTCCCCCAATGGAGCCACCTGTTGGCCGTGGGTGGCGACCCGTGATGCTTAAGGATAGAGCCCAGGTGGATGAGCAGTTCATGACATGCAATACTCCACTTTGGCCCTATCTTGGGCTAGACGGTCGGTCGGAGAGGCCCCCTCCAATCAATCGGCTGGTCACGTCAAGCCCTAGCACATATATGATTTTCCCAACCCTATTGCCCTTATGGCAAGCCCCACCCATTTTTATCATATGGATGCTAGAAGGCGGTGTCTGCGGGTCTACATGTCCTGGGAATGACGTTAAACTCTATCTGATGGTGAGGTTCCAGTTTTGGAGATTTGGGAATGTGGAGCACCCCTTCATCACCATTGCTCCCTGGTCTACTCTGACCCGGAGTGGTAGTACCTGTTAGGGTCCCATCTATAGGTTAAAGAGAAAAATGTATTTATAAAAAATTGTATTATCCATTAAACATTGATTTATTTCAAAACTTTAGCAGCATTAAATGACCCACTGAGGTTGATATGCCGTAAAACAAAACAAACAAACAAAATCAATGTTGAAATTAGTCATGAATGAAATTTATTTTACTAAAACAAAAATTATTTATGACTCAACCTAATAATTGTAAATTTAATTCTCTATGATAATACAAGGACACATTTAGCAAGAATTACACAGGCTAAAATATTGGATTAATGCTAATCTGTTCTAGTCCTTCCACCATATTCACCAGACTTTGCACCGACTGATTTCTATCTTTTTCGTTTTCTACAAAATGCTCTGAATGACAAAAAAAATTTTTCAAGACGACCAGGTAAAAATGTTTGTGGAAAACTTTTTGAGCTTGAAACCAGATTAATTTTACCTGAGAAATGCAACACAGAGATACAAATATTGAATATATTTCTTTTAATTTGACTATTTATATTACATTCTGTATTAATATTTTAAATACTAATCATTGAATGTTTTTGTGTTAAATGAACATCTATACAGAAGAGAAATGCAACACAAAGGTAGAAATATTCAATATATTTCAGAAGAATAATACAATGCAAAGTTAGAAATATATAATCCATTTTTTAAAAATTTGACTATTTATATTATATTCTGTATTAATCTTTTAAATACTAATCATTACTTGAATTTTGTTTTTTGTGTTAAATGTAAATCTTTACAGAAATGCAAGAAAGAAGTAGAGATATATAAAGTGTACAAGTTGATAATATTTATAGTAAGTTTCATTGTTCTTCTTGCTGTTACATAATTATTAGATACCTAATATTTATGTGCAATAGTGTAGAAATCAAAATGACTGTTATAAGTGCAGCCCACGGCCTTGAAGGATGAGTGACAAGGCTTGACCTCATCCTGATCCTTTCCGGTGGATAACGTGAGAATCGGTGGAGGAGACCCTCTTCCGGTTTAGATTAGAAATAGATTTTAGTCGGCGAGAAACCACGACGGTGGTGAGTCGTGTAATGCACACTCCGACTCGATCTGCGCCGGTAGTCTGGTGGGGATTTCGAAATAAAATGTAATCTAAGTAAATCGAAGTCTTGTGTTGTTATCTAAAAACTACAAATGACACAGGGCTTCTGATAAAGAGAAATCCCCAATGGAAGACCAGACACGAAGTCCCCAAGAGAAGTCCAGACGAAGAAGAGATGTTAGAAGAGACCTAGAAGAACTTAAGATATCAGGAAGAACAGAAGAAGAATAGAAGAAGTAAGAAAGAAAGTAGAAGGGTATACAACACTTGCGACTATTGGATTTAGTCATAAATAATTTCCAATTTTTAAACACAATTGAAAATTAGCTGATTAAAGTGCTTTCATTCGTCATTCTTATTTCATTAGTAAAAGAGTACACACAATAATTCAATCAATGACCACATACCCGAACAATTGAAGAACCGAAAGTGCATATTCAACATGTAATGTGAGAATCTAACAATAACAAAAATGCTACAGAAACAGTTAAGAAAATTTATAGTGTTTATAGTCAAGGTGTCATTACTGACTGCCTAGTTCAAAACTGTTTTTTTTTAATCTCATTCTAGCATTGAGAGATGAACACAGACTAGGATGCTCATCAGACCCCAGTCAAGATGTTTTAAGAAAATTGATGGAATGCAATCTGTGTAAAAGTACTTGAGAATTAGCACTTGACCTCAACATATCCCAATCGACAATTTCCCGCCACTTGAAAAAGATAGAAAAAATAAGCAAGCTGAGCGTTTGGAATCCTCATATTCTTAGTGAGAATAATAAAGAAGATTACATATTCATACTTTAAAAGCAGAGAATAACCCATTTCTCAAGTGTATCATTACAGGTAACAAAATTGGATCTTTTATAACAATTTTAAATGCAAAAGGCATTGGATTGATAGGTATGAATCTCTACAGCCTACAACATAATAAACAGCGGGAGACAAAAATGCAACAGTGACGTTTAAATTAGCACGAAAAAGGTTTTTCTTGGGAGGAATTACGTGTAGATTGGAATGGATATGTTCTAAGGATGAATCAGCACAACGTGACATGGCGTTTTCTCATTGGTCTCATTGCAAAGTGGGAGAGGGGGGAGAGAGATGAGATTGTGGAGTGAGTTTGAGACAATGAGCGAAACGTGGACTTT
>CM042177.1:16287149-16312149 GCA_023376005.1 Doryteuthis pealeii | reverse complement strand
CCATAGCCTGAGGAAGAATAGTTGGATGCATACCGTTCTCAATGGTATTAGCGCTATGTGATATGCAAACGGTTTCGTCCAGAATTTGAACTCGGGTCGACGAGTCCATTTACTACGACTCTAACCATTACACCACGCACCTCCATCTCAGTTGGTAGAGTAAGGTTCCTAGTTCGATAACTGCCCTCGTATGAGTAGCACAGGGATCTATGCGGTAAAGTAAGGAGCTGATGATAAGTGTGGCGCTCCATCTCAGATGCTAAAAACTATTTCCTTGGTCTAGCCCTAGGGAAAAGGGGATAGACTCCCTCGCTGATTGGCTGATACCGACTTAGGCCACCCCGACGGCTTTTATATATATATATATATATATATATATATGTGTGTGTGTGTGTGTGTGTATGTATATATATATATATATATATATATATATATATATATATATATATATATATATATATATATATATCCAAAGATCAAGTAAAGAAATATTCCTTACGACGTAGTAGTTTTTCAATTGTAGTAATTTGCAGAGCTCAATGTGTGTTCTTATTGTCAGTTTGTAAAATATTTTAAGAAAGTTTTTTAAGAAGATTTTTTAAATATTTGAGTTTAAATTTGAAAAATATATATTTAAAGATATTTTCTTTTTTAGATATTCCATGTTAACATCCATATTTATGATACAACAACATTCAACTTTTCAAGATGACGCAACTGCGTTCATTAACTGTGAAATTTAACCGGCATAGTTACAATATTGACGTCCGCAGTTAACTGTAATTAATCAATGTCTAGATGAATTCAGTGTATTTAACCCTGAAGATCTTTATGATGAAGCTCGAGTAAGTTATTTATATTTGTTATAACACTGACTTATACGATTAACACTTGTATCAACCAAATATTGAGATTAACCCAATATTTTTTACCGGTAAGTCATTCCCTTATATATATATATATATATATATATATATATATATATGTGTGTGTGTGTGTGTGTTAGTTGTTGTGTCTAGCCACACTGATGAGACGTGAAACGTCAAAACACGGTATCTGTGGATGACTTATTATATGCTCCCGTAACCCGGTAGAGCTCTTTAGGAACGACTTTAATAAACTTTCACAGCCAGCATAACGCAATGATCATCTGTTTACAAATTTGATCTCTCTGGTGATCGTAAATTATATACACAGATGTATGTATTTAAAACAGTTAAAACACCGCTCCTTAGACGGGAGTTGGCAATGGTCTAGACGTTAACGGATCGGACAGGTGTAAAGTCAGACAGGGTTCGCTTCTGGTCGGAGTTAGTTGTTCCCTCTAGCCACACTAATGAGACGGGAAACATCGAAACATGATGTCGGTGGATAACTTTATATATATATATATATATATATATATATGTAGCTTTTCCTAATGTTGGAGAATTGAAAATAAAGTGCTCGATTACGGGTGTAAAAGTTCTGTTTTATTTATTCATTTATTGTACACTCACATGAATAAACACACACACATACACACACAATATATATATATATATATATATATATATATATATATATATATACTGAAAATGTAAAGAACTTTCGATATCATCATCTCAGTCACTAAGAACTTTATTTGATAATCTAACCTCACTAACTAACGTAGGTTTTCCAATAAAGCACGACACAATCACCTTAACGAGTTAAAGGTTCCGGATGGAATCACCAAACTCCTCAACCGCTTGACAGGATAATGACCCATTTCACAAAATGAACTCTCGTTTATGGCCCACGTGAACTAGAGAAAAAATACCTCATCATGATTTTTTCTTTTAAAGAGACTATCCTCATAACAGCATAAACATTTTGTGGAGTGCCTCAACAACGCCACTATCATTTGTTAAGTTACATAGGCGTTGCCTGATTGTGGCGCTGATTACTGTGTAGTGATGGGTGTGCTGAAGGCGATCGCCTCGAGTTGGTTGAATCAAACAAACCATAATAATAACCTAACGAGTTTCTCATCGAAGCACTGACTTTCCTCCCGTTGTAAGAGTTCAAATCCTGTACGAAACTACAATTCATATAGCGCTAATACACTTGGGAAAGCTATGAGTAAAATAGTAGGACAGATTATGTTTTTTAACCTTGGTTAGGAAACCAGTCTAGGAGAAGGAAAACTCTGAATTCAAACCTGTTAAATTTCGCTTTGGAGAATAGGCTCAGTCATAACTAGTGATCTATTTTCACTAATAATTGATATTTTTAAAGGAATCTACATTATTTTAAAGAAGGTGTCTTATTGGTGTCGGGAACCTAAACCTTTATTCAATCCATGGAGGTATCATGTTCTCATTTCATTAATCATAATCCGAGTTCGAAAAGAAGGTTCCCGAGTTCGAAAAGTCTCAAGAGTCCGACAAGAAATATCTGAAGAAGGCCGGGCGACCAAAACGTTGTACAGATAATAATAGAGATAGGACAATAGTCCGAATTGTCCAAATACTATAAATTATCAAGCCTTATTTAAAAAATTAGAGATATAGAATTAAGTTTGTTTTGAAAATAAAGAATTTTCCGTTAATAAGAATATTTTTTCTGAAAATTAATATCAGAAACTGGCATTTTAATTTGCAACTTTTACCACATTGTCACATCAAGCCCTAGTACCTATACAATTGTCCCAATCCTATTGACCTTATGGTAAACTCCAACCCTTTTATCATATATGTGCTAGAAGGCGGTGGCTGAAGGTCTTAATGTCCTGAGTATGATGTTAAACTGCATCTAGTGATAAAGTCCCAATTCTGGAACTCTTCATCGCTATTACTCTTGGACCCACTCTGAAGAAAAATTTTTGAAAAACAAAATTTTTGTGTTGTAATTATTCATGTTAATTTGCAACTTTTACCACATGGGAGACGTTACAGTTCAAAAATTGACCTACCCTAACGGGCAATGACTTGAATTAGTACAGCAAGTTCACAAAGATTTTTTGACATTCATTGGTGATTGAGACATGAATATTCTTGAGGTGATACAGTTAATTGGTAATTTTCTATGGGATAAAGTCTTTGGTATCAATTTGGAATTACTATCTAGCTCCATTGTAGGGCTCTTAATTGAACCATTGGTGCAATAACAACACTTTATGCATTGAGTACATATATAAATTTCTAAATTGTAATCGTACAAAAAAAATTCAACGCAAAATTTCCCGTAAACTATCGCCGAAAACAACCGTAGTAACTAAAACTTGGAAACCCAAAATTTCAGGATTCCTGGTCCTTTTTTCGGACCCAAATGTTTTGAATTTGCTCGCGGAGTTGGTCTCATTCCAAAATGGTATGATATGTTGGGCTACGTCATTTAGGAATATACTTGAAAAATTTGTGAGAAAAATTATCATTAAAAATGGCAAAATCATTGGAATGCACTCATTAATAACAAACTTCAAAACATCAAACTTACCATTGGAGAATGGAACTTAAAATACAACAAAAATAGAAGGGAACAGGTTGTGCTGATCTGCCTTCACATAGGCCACACCTACATCACCCACCATTAATTACTAGAGGGCTCAGAATCCCTAATATGCACTACATGCAAAGACAGATTCACAGTGAAACATATACTGCTAGAGTGTGTAGACTTTGATCTAGTGTGAAATACAACCAAGCAAGTGATTCGAAAAAACTTTTCACGAAAATAAAACCATCCAGGATTTTACAGATTTTTTTCCACAAAGAAGTGGGATTCTACTAAAAATATGAGTAATTGAACAATAGTTAAAATCTATACACATATACATTTAGTATTATTTGTATTATTCGGACTATTGTCCTCATCGTCATTGTTATTTGTACAACGTTTCGACCGATGTGCCCTCCGGCCTTCTTCAGGTATTTCTTGTCAGACTTGTGAACCTTCTGGATCTCAGGAACCTTCTCGGACTCGGGAAACCTCTTGTCGTAATCGGGAACTTTCTTGTCGTAATCGCGGGCCATCACTGAACTTTGAACATAACCCTTTATTCAGTCCACGGGGGTATCCAGTTCTCATTCCGCTAACCATAGCTGGAGTACAGGTGTTAAGCTGTGTTGATTATTATTCTATGTTACTGCTGTCCATGACCAGGATTGAACCTGCAGTCTAGAGATAACTGTCACTTAGAACTGTCTTAACCTAACTCCTTTATCCACTAGGCTTTATCCATGTGACAATACAAATAATTCTAATTATCAAGCCGTATTATAAAAAAATTCAAAGAAATAGTATATATACATTTGTTTTCTACCAAACTATCGCTACGAATCCAAAACATAGTTGGCATTAAATGACCCACTGAGGTTGATATGCCGTAAAACTAAAACAAACAGACAAACATGCAGACACACTGACATTCAGATTTATTATTAGTGATGAATGTCAAACTGTTTGATATTTTATGCGCAGTTGGGTTATGGTCGAAAAACAAAATCCACCGAACGTCGTTGTGGTCGTCGTCATTGTCTTTGTTATCATTGTAGTTGAAAAATCATAACTAGCAGTTCAATGTTTTCCGGTAGCCGTTGCTTTAGTCAGATGTCGCCCCGAGTTCAAATCCTGGATGTGGCAATTGAATTTCACTTAGCGCTGATACCTTTGGGAAAGGTATGAATCCTACTCTCCCTCCGGCTGTGGATAAATAGTAGGGCAGACCGGGCTCTTTAACCTTGGTTAGGCAACCGGTCTGGGAGAAGGAAAACTCTGAATTCAAACCTGTTTCAAACTCCGCTTAAGAAATTGACCTTGTGTCACATCCTGCTCGTGCGGAGGGGTTGGTAAATATATAGTCAGATGTAGAAAAGGAAAGAACAGAAGGAAAAAAAGAAAAAAGAAAAGAAGGAAGAAGAGAAAAGAACAGGGGAGAAGCAAAGAAGGAAGAGAAGCAAAGAAGAAGAGATGAAGAAAAAGAAGGAAGAAAAGAAAGAAAAGAAAAGAAGGAAGAAAAAGTGTAAAGAGACGAAAAAGAAGAAAGTAAAGAAGGAAAGGAGTAAATAGGAAAAGAAGTGAAGATAAAAAGAAGAAAAGAAGAGAGAGAGAGAGAGAGAGAGAGAGAGAGAGAGAGAGGGGGGGAGAGAGAATAAAAGAAGGAATAAAGCAAATACAGAAGAGAAGAAAAGAAAAGAAGGAAAAAAGTAAAACAAGAGAAGAATAAAAGGGAGAGAAGAGAAGAAAAGAAAGAAGGGAAAATAATAGAAAAGAAGGAAGAAAATAAATCAAGTAAGAGGAGCAAAGGAAAAGAGAACGAAGAGAACGAAGAAAAGAAGGAAGAAAATAAAGAAGGAAGAGAGAAGAAGAGAAGAAGGAAAAGAATAAAAAGGAGGGAAGTAAAGAAAGAAGAGACGAGAAGATAAGAAGGAAGAAAAGAAAGAAAAGGAGAAAAGAAAAAAAAGGAAATGAAGAAAAGAAAAGAAAGAAGAAACGAGAGAAGTAAAGTAAGAAGGACATAAAGAACTAAGACAAGAGAGGGAAAATAAGAGACAAAAGAAGAAAAGAAAAGAAGGAAGAGAAGAGAAAAAAGAAGGAAGAAAGGATGGAAGGAAGGAAGAAAAGAAAAAATGAAATAGAAGGAAATAAATAAGAAGAGAAAAGGAAGGGAAGAAATGAAAAGAAGAAAAGTAGAAAGAAAGTAAAGAAGGGAGAGGAGAAAAGAAAAAGAAGGGAGGGAGGAGAAGAAAAGAAAGAAGAAAATAAAGAAGGAAGAAGAGACTAAAGAAGATTTGTATTCCTTTTCTTCTCTTCCATATTGGAAGAGAAGAAAAGGAATAAAAATCAGGAAAAGAAAAGATAGGCAAAAAAGAATGAAAAGTTAAAAAGGAAGAAAAGAAAAGAGAAAAAGAAAAGAAAAAAATAAAAAAATGCCTGTCGCGCTGAGGGCCACTTATAGGTTGATGTCTCCAGTAAACCTGCTCGTTCGGTCTGCCTGTGCCCACGTTGTGTTGCTTGATCCACAGGAAAGTTATGGATGAGCTAGTTCGGATTTTTCTCGGTTCTGGATGGGTCTGAAGATAACCAAATCTATCAGTTTTGTTAAATGGTCAACCACCAAGTGCAAATTTTAATATTATTTATTTTGTTTTTGTTTTACCTTACAAAAGGAGTATAACTAACTTTTAATAAAGTATCCTAATTAATATTAAGTATTTAATTTAATATCGCCAGTCAACTTTATAACATTATTGTAGTGTATGATAGAGAGAAAAGAAGGAAGAAAGAATGATAGAAGAGAAAAAGAAGGAAGAAAGATGATAGAAGAGAAAAGAAGAAGAAAGAAAAGAAAAGATGAAATAGACAGACGAGAAGAAATGAAAAGAAGGAAGAGAAAAAAGAATGAAGAGAAGAAAAGGAAATAAAAAGACGGTAAATAAATAAAGAAAAGAAAGAAAAAAGAAAGAAAGAAAGAAACAGAAATAAAGAACAAAAAACAAATACTAAGAGTAAATTTTCAGAAGAAGAAGAAGAAGAAGAAGAAGAAGAAGAAGAAGAAAAAGAAGAAGAAGAAGAACCAACGTGACTATCTGTTTTAGTATTGGTAACATCAGTTGCTTTTGTTAGATGGAAAAAAAAAAGGTAGAGAGAAAAGAAATAACTGTAAAATCTGATTTCTTCGATGGCGCCTGCACTTTATCAATCTGCATCTGATGACATCGGGGTCATCATCAGGTCACAACATTACGCACCTGCTGAAGACCCTAGAATATCATCGGTGGCATTTATATCCGACAGCATGATGATGACTTCCAGATCATCATATTGCAACAACACTTGGCACAAAATGTTTCTAAATTATTGTAACAATTGAATTTATTATTTTCAAAGACAAGTTGTGATATACGTATCGCGGGTTTTCAGACCAATTTTTGTATCGTCGTCTTTGTAGAAGAAGAAGAAGAAGAAGAAGAAGAAGAAGAAGAAGAAGAAGAAGAAGAAGAAGAATCGGCTAGAATACTCAGAAAAGTCCTGGAGGTGTGAGGAGATTTCACACTCCAGTGAAAGTCCAACAGTTTACGCTGTTGTTACGAAAAACTCGCAAGAAGTGATACAATAATCATAATAAATTGTCAGAAAGTTTTTTAAAATAATTTTGAAAGATACAAATGACAGTAATACTAATCATAGTCTGAGCACTTGGAACAATTTCCAAGAGCCTATGAAAATATATGATATTAATAATTTCAATTCTTCCTCCGATTTAGAAATCAAAGGAAGAATCGAGACCGTTCTAACAACAGCGTTGCTAAGATAGGTTAGAATACTTAGAAGAGTCCTGAAGATCTGTGGAGATTTTTCTGTTACTCCTGTGAGAGACCACCAGCTAACGCTGGAGTGAAAAACTCGGATTCAACTAATAATAATTCGGTCATTTCCTAGTTGAGTAACATGTTATTACAGGGTGACCCAGGAAAAACAGAACCCAAATTATTTATTTATTTTCCCATTAAACTAACCCTAAACCCTAACCCTAGCCCTAATCCTAACCCTAAACCCTACCCTCTCTAGTTGAGTAACATGATATTACAGGGTGACCCAGGAAAACAGAACCCAAATTATTTATTTTCCCATTAAACTAACCCTAAACCCTAACCCTAGCCCTAATCCTAACCCTAAACCCTACCCTCTCTAGTTGAGTAACATGATATTACAGGATGACCCAGGAAAAACAGAACCCAAATTATTTATTTTCCCATTAAACTAACCCTAAACCCTAACCCTAGCCCTAATCCTAACCCTAAACCCTACCCTCTCTAGTTGAGTAACATGATATTACAGGGTGACCCGGAAAACAGAACCCAAATTATTTATTTTCCCATTAAACTAACCCTAAACCCTAACCCTAGCCCTAACCCTAACCCTAAACCCTACCATCCCTAGTTGAGTAAAATGATATTACAGGATGACCCAGAAAAAAACAGAATCTACAATTTTTTAAATACAATTGTTAATTTTAACTAGGGGGTTAGGGGTTAAGGTTAGGTTTGGGGTTTAGGGCTAGTTTTATGGGAAATAAATAAATAATTAGGTTCTGTTTTTTTCTGGGTCACTCTGTAATATCATGTTACTCAACTAGGAAATAACCAATAATTCTTAGACGAATCATTTAGGTATGAAGATTTGGTTTTGTTTTGTTTTACGGCATATCAACCTCAGTGGGTCATTTAATGCCGATAAAGTTTTGAAATAAATCAATTCTTAATGGATAATACAATTTTTTTATAAATACATTTTTCTATTTAACCCATAAATGGGACCCTAACAGGTACTACCACTCCGAGTCAGAGTGGACCAGGGAGCAATGGTGATGAATGGGGTGCTCCACATTCCTCAAACCTCCAGAACTGGAACCTCGCCATCAGATAGAGTTTAACTTCATTCCCAGGACATGTAGACCCACAGCCACCGCCTTCTAGCACCCAGATGATAAGGGGTTGGGCTTGCCATAAGGGCAATAGGGTTGGGGCAATCATATAGGTGCTAGGGCTTGACATGACCAGCTGATTGATCGGAGGGGGGCCTCTCCGGCCGCCCTTCTAGCCCAAGAAAGGGTCAAAGTGGAGTATTGCTAGTCAGGAACTACTCATCCACCTAGGTATGAAGAGACTTGCTGTTACAGAGACATCAGTGAAAAACACCAGTTAGAGCAGGTTTTAAAAATCCGGCGTGAAGAAGAAAGACAACATTTAAAAAGGGAATATGAAATATACTAAAAGAAATGGAGGAGATATAAAGAAATATTGATAAAAACACAAAGAATGAATAACTAAATAAAGGAAGAAAAGAAGTGCAAAATACAAGAATAAATATAATTATAACGAAAATAAATAAAAAAAGTTGAGAGAATTATATAAAACGAAGGATTGAATAATTGACGACACAATGAAAATCAAACAGTGATAAGTAGAACGGGAGAGAGAGGGGAGGGGGAGAGATGGGGAAGGAGAGAGGGGAGAGACCAGGGAGGGAGAGACAGAGAGATATAGAGGGAGAGAGATGGAAGAGAGAGAAAGGGGAGAAAGAAGGAGGGAGATAGAGAGGGAGAGGGAGATAGAAAAGGGGACAGGAAGAGATAGAAAGAAAGAGGATGAAAGAGAAAGACGGGAGAGAGAGAGAAATGGGAAGAGAGAGAGAAAGAGGAAGAGAGGAGAGAGGTGGGATATATATAGAGAGAGGATGGAGAGGGAGAGATAGATGGATTGAGATAGATAGATAGAGAGAGAGAGAGAGAGAGAGAGAGAGATAGAGAGAGAGATAGAGAGACAGACAGAGATAGATGAATAGAAAGATAGACAGATAGATAGATAGATAGATAGATAGGGAGAGAGAGAGAGAGAGAGAGAGAGAGAGAGAGACAGAGACATAGATAGATAGAAAGAGACAGAGAGATAGAGATCGATAGATAGAGATAGATAGATAGATAGAGAGATAGAGAGAGAGAGAGAGAGAGAGGGGGTGTCAGAGAAAGAGAGAGAGAGGGAGGAGAGAGATTTAGTAAAAAAAGGAACGAAGAAAAAGTAGTCCAAAAATTAGCGAAGCGAAAAATAATATTCCTGCTAGACAAGTGGGATGGGAAATAATAAAAATAAAACAAAGTGGACCTGAAAAAAACCCCAAAAGCAAGCAAACAAACAAAACAATAAAAAACACAAAACAACAACAACAAAAAACAAAGTGGAAACAAAACAAAAACAAAAGACACCAAAAATGAAATAAAACAAGATAATAAAATCAAAGAAGCAGACGATACAAAAAACAAAATGGAAGAAATAGGCGGGAAAACCGAATTCTGATACAGTATCGAACGAATATTTATTCCCCATCAGTCGAACGTTTCATTCCACAACAACATCTTTCTCTTTTTCTGTTCGATTTTAAAAAACATTTTTCTGTTTTTTATTTTTTATTTTTATTTGTTTAAATTCTCCATTGCTTTCTGTTTTGTTTCCTTCATGTGTTGGCCATCGTTTCGTATGGAAACGTCGTATTAGACACCTGCATAATAAATTGAATTAACTTTTTTTTTTGTTTTTCTATTTTTCTGTCAAGACTCGCCTGACGATCACTACCGATCAAAGGAAACTACCTGACACAAATTTCAATGCTTCGATTTTCCATTTCTGTCATGTGAGTTAGAGAGAGGGTGGGAGATAGGAGATGGTAGAGGGGAGAGAGAAGAGAAGAGTGTAGAGTAAAGGGAGGGAGAGGTCGAAAGAGAGGGGGTGATAGAGAGAGAGTGTGTGTGGTTAGAGTTGGTTGGGAGAGGAGATAGAGAAGGGGAGAAAGAAAGAGGGGAAAGACGAGAAGAGGGAGAGAGAAGGAGAGAGAGAGAGAGAAAGAGAAAGAGGGGGAGAGAGGGGTGATAGAGAGAGAGGTTAGAGTTGGTTTGCCGTTGGAGAGGCTGTCGTTGACAGAGAGAGGGTAGAGAGAAGAGAGAGAGGGGGAGAGGGTAGAGAGAAGGGAGAGAGAGAAAGAGAGAAGAGAGGAGAGAGGGGACTGAAAGAGAGAGAGAGAGAGGTTAGAGTTGGTTTGCCATTGACAGAGCGAGGGTAGAGAAGAGAGAGAGAGAGAGAGAGAGAGGAGAGAGAGAGAGAGAGAGAGAGGAGAGCGTGGTTTGTAGTTGAGAGGGTGTCATTGACAGAGAGAGGGTACAGAAAAAGAGAGAGAGAGAGAGGGGGGTTGAGAGCGTGGTTTGCAGTTGGTGAGGGTGTCGTTGGGTAGATGTGGTTATGGCTGAGTTTTTTTTGTAGAACGCGGTAAGGTGGATGTTGATAAGCTGGGTTAGGATAGAGTATAATATATATATATATTATATATATATATATATATATATATATATATAATATAGTAATATGGATGTTGTTGGGAATATATGTGACTATGTGTATAGGTGTGTGAAGCTGAACTTTTATGATTAGATGAGTAGGGGTAGAGTGTGATTCCGTGGGGTTGTCGTTGCAGGGTTATGGGTGTCCATAGTTGGGAGAGAAAGAGAGAGAGAGGGGGGCAGAAAGAGAGAGACAGAGACAGAGAGGAGGGTGGGGATAGAGAGAGAGAGAGAGAGAGAGAGTGATTAGAGTTGGTTTGCAATTGGAGAGGGTGTCGTTGGGTAGATGTTAATATGGCTGTTGTGTGCAGTGAGCTAGTAGTGTGGATGTTGCTGGGAATATTTGTGACTGTGCGTATGGGAGCTGTGTATAGGTGAACTTTTATGATTGGTTGACTTGGGATAGAGTATGATTCAGTGGGGTTGTGGTTAAAGAGTGGTTTTTTTTGCTGTGTTATGGGTGTCCATAGTTGAGAGAACAAGCAAAAGTGAGAGTTTATCGGTGGATGTTATGGGTGTTTATACCCACCTCATATATCAAGTATATAATGGGGAAAGATGAGATGGATTCTTACTGTCTCTGTTTCGTCAGTGCCCATCTTATTATTATTATTTGGCTTTTCTTCCCTGATGAGCTGGGTGTATCTGCATATTTCTTGTTGTTGGTAATAATATTGGTAATAAATAAGCAATACTTTATTGTTTTTCAAGACATCTATTCTTTATTAAAACCCTAAGCCCATATATATATATATATATATATATATATATAATATATATATATATATATATATATATGTGTGTGTGTGTGTGTGTGTGTGTGTGTGTGTGTGTGAGTAAATATGGAAAATAAAGCCGACAATATTAAGAAAAATTTGAAAAAACAAGTGTTCCGAAAATAGGATGAATTTAATTAATTCTATGAATACATCCATCATTTTCTTCACCCCAAGATACATACTGATGAAGGTTTAATGAAACCGAAATGTTTAAACATCGATAGTTAAATTCATCCTATTTTCGGAACACTTGTTTTTTCTAATTTTTCTTAGTATATATATATATATATATATATACATATATATATATATATATATATAATATATATATTTGTATATAAATCATTCTAAACTCTAGGCATGAAATAACCCCAGACGTGTTGATGCGCTGATAAGTAAACTGCAACGAAAACATACACACACACACACACACCCATATATATATATATATATATATATATATATATATATATATATATATATATATAAGTATAATATATATAAGTGTATTTTGGCAGCATTTTTCTTTTTAAACATGTTGTGTTAAACCCTACTGACGATTCTTGTCGGACGAGTTTTTCTCCGATCCTTTCTGTCTGGCCATCTTTTTAATGTCAGGGTGGAACTAGTGTAGAAATCCACCAAAGGTTTCTTCATGAGCGCTTTCGGCATGTAGTGGGAGGTAGTAAGAATCTCTACTGCTATTGTCCGTTTGAACCCACTACCAAATCCGACTACCCTCACTACCAATTCTTACTACCTCCCACTACCAATTCCTACGTTACTGTTCGTTTTTAAAAACGAGACACCTGAAACATTCCATCATTTTAACACCTGAAGATGTCAGATAGACTTGCCGAAAGCGCTCGTGAAGAAACCTTTGGTGGATTGCTACACTAGTTCCACCCTGACATTAAAAAGATGGCCAGACAGTTAAAAAGGATTGAACAAAAACTCGTCCGACAAGAATCGTCAGTAGAGTTTAACACAACATGTTTAAAAGAAAAAATGCTGCCTAAATACACTTATATATATATATATATATATATATATATATATATATATATATATATGTGTGTGTGTGTGTGTGTGTGTGTGTGTGTGTGTGTTTTGGCTGCAATTTACTGCACTAACTTATCAGCGTAAATTTAAAAAATACCTTCCTTATCTATATAGGGAGCATATATTATTGGCACGCAGTGTTGGTAAAACATCTCTACGTATGTTTCCTTGCCTCCAACGCCACCCAGAAGTAGCGAAACATTCGTAAACTGTTTTCCTTCTGAGCAGACCAATCATTCACTCCCAGTTTTCTCCGTCTACCCGGCAAACATACCCATAAATAAAGGCAAATAGCCCCGGTGAGGGTTCGCAGAAGAGAAAGCCTCCAGTAGCCACCAAGGAATAATACGTGCCTCGTTTTCAACCTGTATGCGCATGCGTATTTCTCACTTCATTTATTCGAATTTGCCACGGCTCTTATGTTATCTTCATCTCAACCTGAAAACTACGTCGGAACAAAAGCAAACAACTGAATTTGTAAATTATTTGTCTGAATTTTTGAGATAGAGGATTGATAGTATTATTTAGATTTTTTCGGACTGTATGAGTAACGTAAAAAATAAAAAATAAAAATGAAAATAAAATTTCACGCTTCAGTCGGTAGAGCGTTAAAGTGAGGAGCTGATGGTAGCTGTGGTGCTCCGCCCAAAACATTCTCCTTGGTTTAGCGCTAGTGAAAGGGGGATACGCTCTCTCGCTGTCGGGCTGATACTGATTTTAGGCCACCCGACAACTTTTAATAATTCTTGGTAAAAAGCATTAGGTTTATAAATTCCCAAAATCATTCTGAGTTGTCCAAGGTGTAACGAATACAACCTTTGATATCATGCAATTCTGTGTGACAATCGCCTGACGATTGCAGGTTCAATTCTGACAACAGGTAATAATAACGTAGACTAACTGGTATTCATTAGGTAATATTTTACAATTTTCTACAAATGTAGTAAATGTAAAGTATTACCTAATGAATACTTTTTTTGGTATTATCTGCGTTATGCTGACTATTGTCCTCATCTTCATTCTTATCTGTACAACGTTTCGACTGAATAAAGGGTTGGGTTCAAAGTTCCTTGATGGCTCCCGATTACGACAAGAAGGTTCCCAACTAAAAGAAAGTTCCCGAGTTCAAAAAGAAGGTTCCCGAGTCCGAGAAGATTCCCAAAGTCCGACAAGAAATACCTGAAGAAGGCCGGAGGGTATATCGACTGAAACATTGTACAGATAACAATGAAGATGAGGACAATAGTCCGAATAACGTAGATAAGACTAATCATCAAGCCTCATCTCAAAAATTCAGAGAAATAGAATACTTTTTTGGTTTTTATTTCCAAGTATTCTCCCAATATGACAATTCATTTAGATACATATGTATAATTCCTTTTGGTAGTGTTTAGTGATTGGCAGGGTTGTACAGTTTATTAAAATTTTTGTTTTAAACATTGCATTCCAGAAATAGTAATTAATTGATTATTCTCCACTGTCAGAACTCTGAAGTTAAGAGTGAAAAAAAAGTTCAATTTTCAGTTGGCAAGGGCTTGGTTAATCGTGAAATTATTGAAATATTGTTATTCTACGTTATTATTGCCTGTAGTCAGAATAGAACCTGCGACCGTCAGGCGATTGTCACTCAGAATTGCATTTTCAACTGAAATTTTAAAGAAGTCCGGAATTATTTAATTCATTAATAAATAAATTCAATAAATTAAATTTTGTTCCTTCTCACCATAGTAGGATTCTGTTAAAAGTTAATAAATATTTAAAAATATGTTTTCAAAAGTAATTACATTTTCCAGGGGATATAAATACAAAGAAAAGACGAAACGAGGGGGCATATCATTACCAGCTAGGTTGAAAAAAATCCTTGATGAATTGGTGTTAGCCAAAAAATTGTGCCTAAAACTTCTGTCATATTTGTTACCATGCCCTGTCGACTGCGCCGTTAGAATGCACCAACTGTACCTCTGCAGAGGGGTAAGACTCCCCCAATAAGGCCACCTGTTGGCTGTGGGTGGCGACCCGTGATTCTTAAGGATAGAACCCAGGTGGTTGAGCAGTCAATGACTTGCAATACTCCACTTTGGCCCTTTCTTGAGCTAGACGGGCAGTCGGAGAGGCCCCCTCCGATCAATCGGCTGGTCACGTCAAGCCCTAGCACCTATATGATTGCCCCAACTCTATTGCCCTTATGGCAAGCCCCAACCCTTTTTATCATATGGGTGCTAGACGGCGGTGGCTGCGGGTCTACATGTCCTGAGAATGACGTTAAACTCTATCTGATAGTGAGGTTCCAGTTCTGGAGGTTTGGGGAATGTGGAGCACCCCTTCATCACCATTGCTCCTAGGTCCACTCTGACCTGGAGTGGTAGTATCTGTTAGGGTTCCATCTATGGGTTAAATAGAATAATATATTTATAAAAAAAATTGTATTATCCATTAAGAATTAATCCATTTCAAAACTTTATCGGCATTAAATGACCAACTGAGGTTGATATGCCGTAAAACAAAACAAACCAAAAAAAAAAAAAAACAAAAAACAAAAAAAACATATTTGTTACCACCAGTGAATAAGTGACAACGTTTAATTTTTTTGTCTTTTTTCCCTATTGCTCAAATGTAACATGCACCATTAAACAGCCTTTGCAAATAATTATAATTCTGATTTTATTTCATTTGATAAATCATTTATGAATATTAAAAACAACAAAGTGTTACATAATCTATGAACATCTTATGACTTATGTAGTTAGAATATTTAAATAAACTTCGTTAGATTTAGAATCGGAGGTGGAGAATTTTCCATAACCGTTGGTGCTAGGAGTGACGTGACGATGATCCCAACTGACCTTACGTTATAAGGTTGCAATCACTTCTGTATAATACTTTTAAAACATATGTATTTGATCAATTAGTGGGACACTAACTGGTACGTTAACCTGTCCAGGTCCAGGTCGACCCAGGTTAATACCAATGGAGGAGTGACTCCACATCTAATCGAAGCACCAAGATGAAGTTTAGTATCATACCCAAAGTAGTAAAACACACACACACACACACACACACACACACACACACGTGCGCGCACACACACACACACACATATATATATATTCTATATTTGTAATTGCACAATACAAACTTTCGCCTGGTGAAAAAAAAAAATTTTTTAAAGAATAAAAAGAATAAAAAACCCAGAAAAAACAGAAAAGACCAAACCATATGCACCACCTGAAAATAATCAGTCGGCACAATTATAATGGTCAAAAGAAAAAAATACCGTAAGAGTTGCCTAAGTTAAATATACTAAAGTGCTCAATGCATAAATGGAGTTATGGAGAGTGTAATTATATTGGCATGGAAAGAGGAATGAACAAACTGAATTCCCATCTCCCCAAGTTTGCATTCACTTTGCTCTAATGCCCTTCTTCCTTCATGTATGGGTAAAATAGTAAGGTAGTGCTACCTGGTGTCGGAGAAGGGTAACTAAACTCAGAATCAGGAAATATAACTCTGTGACTATAACCAAAACTAGAACCAGAAAATACCATCCAGATAGCTCACAGAAACAGACCGATCAGCTTATCACTGCTTATTAGTCTCTTACCGGACGGATAAATTGAAGAGGGTTCAAAGTCTTGGGCCAAATCAGCTCCCATGTTGTCGAGGAAGACACCAGTTTGGGGACAGCCATCGAGATGCTCTCATGAAAAGAGCAACATCCGACGACAGGAAATTGAAAAGAGCAGTTCGCTCATCTCTTCCCGCGTCTTTCTTTGCAAAGTACCCGTCAAGGATATAGCAGGAAAATCGATCAAATATCATCGTGAGGAAGGACACAAATCATTCAGTCAGTTTCTATAATGGGCTTAAATTTTGAGGAGATTGCGAAAATTCACAATAAACTCATGCGAAAACTTACACCAATTAGCCTCGTCGTTTTACTGTGAAAGTGGTATGGACAGACACGCAATCAGGAGGCTCGTCTATTTTGCCCCCTCCCCACCGGGTAATAGCATTTAACAACCCTCTCCCACCACTAGCTTAAATAATTAAGAACAGTTGGGACATTTTGAAAGTAAACACCAACTTAAAATATATTTTTTTAAGAACCAGAAATTATGACCTGTTGTTGACCAAATAACCCCAGAGAAATAATAGGAAGCAACTGTTTACTAAATAATAAAATGATCCATATGAATTCCACAATAAAATCCAATAAATTTTGACAACCATATCTATATTAATAATGGAGATTGTCTGTAACAAAAATTATGTCACTGCTTACGTCACATTACCCAACACATAATCCAACGTCATAACATAGAATAAATATACTCAAAATGTGAACATGCAACGTTAGACAATCCTCATTGTTTCAATAAATAGATGCCCGGCGTTATATATTTATATATAGATTGTTTTATCTAATATATAAAACAGGGATTTTGGTATGTACGTGTCGACGTATAACAAAAAAACGGGAGGTCACTCAGATTCAAAATCTTGCATACACATTGATATCGTTCTAACTAAGAAAAATTCCAAATTTGGTTATTGATTTTTACTGATTAAGGGATTTAATCGATTAATTAATCCAAAATCACCCAATTTGCGGAACTGTCCGTATATCAGCCCCTCCTGATAATAAAATATTGTCTCTGCCTGCTTATTGTTAAAGCCATAACAGCAGCGAAGTTTTGATTTTAATGAATTAATTTTGCAGTCTAAGCCGTTCAGCTCCGAATTTATGGCCTATTTATGGTCCAATCTTTAATAATTTTTATATCGTTAGAAAGATAAGAAAATACTCTTTCAAAATAGGTAATTTGTGTGAGTTTTTATTAATTGAATCATTTTTTACAGCGATTAAAAAAATTAAAAAATGGCTTCGGATAGCCACGCTGCCTATGATTATTGCGATACAAGCAGTGCAGTCTATAACAGTCAGATCGGAATCTCTTACCTATTTAGGATTTTAATCTTTAAAATATTTATATCTTTAGTAATAAGATGAAATAGTCTTTCTGAATATGTAATTTGTATGTGTTTTTATAGATTAATTTTTTTTTTACAGCGAGTTAAAAAAAAAAAATACTACGTATAGGCGATAATACAAATAAGGCACTTCGGATTCTCTTAGTCTTTCTGAATATGTAATTTGTATGTGTTTTTATAGATTAAATTATTTTTTACAGCGAGTTTGTCCATATTCTTAAATTGTACAGTACACTCATTTTAATTTTAATTTTGTAATGCATAAAAATTGTAGAAAATCAAAATGTACGCTTTACGGTTACATTATTTAAAAAATAGTTTAATCGTAAATAACAGTATCATGAAAATCAGTTTACGTCGTAAGTACGGTTACATAATTGTATAAATTAAACTAAGATTTTCATTCGAATAAAATGACTTTTAATTCTTTAATTTATTTATTAATTTTTATTGTTAGAGTTTTAAAGGGTTAAAAATAACAATAAGATTGACGAATTTCCTTAGAAACTGTTTTTCTTTTGGTTCGTTAACTAATTATTTTCTCAAACCACGATAAAAAAAAACAAAAACAAAGGTTTCTAATACGGACACAATCCGGTGTTTTATCTTTAGTCGAAGGCCCGACTGGAGATAAGTAGTCAATTATTTGTAAGACGAAATTTATTTCAAGTTTATCCGACAATATCCAGTTATTGGAACATTTCAAAAATTTTTTATATGTAAGTACGAAAAATTGTAAGCGCTTTGTTTATCAAAATGACATGATTCGTTAGTAAATTACCCGAAAAGTTGATAAAACAAAACAACTAACAACCAACATTTAAATTATTATTCAAAATACAATTTAAAATATTCCTCAGAATTTGCCTTACAAATTAAATTTTAAGTTTTATGATTTTACTCTTTATTGTGAAGTCAATAAACATCGCTGAGTTTATAGTGCAACTTTTCAGTTCTGAAAAATTGACATGTTTAAATAGAGATTTCATAGGTGACATTTGAACTTTTATGAAAATTGATGTTTTGTAATTAATACAAATTTTGTAATAAAACTTAATTTTAACTAGGGGGGGGGGGTTAGGGTTAGGGTTAGTTTAATGGGAAAATAAATAAATAATTTGGGTTCCGTTCAAGCGGTTCCGATATGGGGATCAATTTACTATAAACTTATACGAGGAAATGAGCACCCGTGAATACTCAAATAATAAAGAACTTTTAAGAATTTTTTTTTTCAATCTGATAGATTGGTGTGTAATCGATAATAATCAACTGAAGGAAAAAAAATAGATGGGGGGGGGTCCAGATAATCAGGTCCACCAAAACGTTTTTAAACAATGTTTTTAAAATACTAGGTACCACCAATTTTACCCTGTGAAATTTACCCCCCCCTTATATTTAACACTATGAAACTTGCAGAAAAATTAATATTTTCTTGAAAAAAATTTTTCCATTTAAAAGAAAAAAACATTAAATAAACTCCTGATGATTTTTTTAACTTTTTTTCAGCTTACGGAAATAATGAAAATTATGATTGCAAAACAACGTTTTCATTTTTGCACTGTTAAATCAACTGAAAATTAACGTAGCTAAAAACAAGTTACGATAAGAGTTTTTTAAATTCTATGAAAAATCAATTAATTATAAATAATAACAAAATATTTCCGTTTTATTCAAGATGGCCTAAACTGATCAATTGGTGGTCCCTATAATACTATCTTAGGTTTTAGCAAAAATAGATATTGCAATACGAAGAATTTAAATTTTCGATTCTCAGCTTCTTTTTAAACTCAACATACAATTAAGAACTAAATGTGAATTGTTGTCATGTACAAAAAATTTAAAACAATAACAAACAAATATACAAACGAATACTTTCAATTTGTTGTATAATAATATGAAATAATTTTAAACTATAAAACAGAAAATACAAATCCTGAAATATACAAATTCTCAATGATTTTAGTTTCAAGAATTATTTTCCTCTTACCCCCTCTCTAACTACTGTCTTCCACTTTCTCTCTCACTCCCTGGTGATCCAAATTTCATTTTAGTCCGGTCATGGACCGGGTACTTTAGCTAGTTCTAATATAATATTTAAAGTTATCGGAACTGTTTCCATTTCAAATTGTCTTTCTTTCTTTCTTTCTTTCTCTTTTTTTTTTACTCCTTTAATAAATTTGACGATTTTACATACTTATGGTACACACTCTATGACAATGAATTTTTAGCTCCCACCCCCTCAGGCAATATATTTCAAAAAATGATTTTACTTCGCCCGGAGGGTGTCTTTTTACTTTGCTAGTAATATTAATGACAACCTGAGCTACAAACATCTCAAAATCAACCAATTCATTTATTACTGGCATTTCAGTCTCGGAAGACTATAATATAGTTTTGTGCCCCTGTGACAACCAAATGTTTGGAATTCTCGACCAATTTGGTTTCGGTGTTGTTATCATCTCAGCTTCATTCAGACATAACAGTCTGCTACGGAGAGAGCCTGCCACCACTGAGGGTCCTGGGCCAAATTTTCCCATGGAAGGGGCAAAGCATTCTTATTTCACAAACAAAAAACTTTTAAGATTTATCATGAATTAAACAACAGATGTTACATATTAATTGGATCCCTATTACTTTTTAAGGTAGTATAGAAATCCTTGGTGATCAGTGCAGCTGATGGCCTTGAGAGTGAGTGACAATGCTTGACCTCACTCTGACCTTGCGGAAAGGCCGGAAGGCAATAGAAGCCCTTCCGGTTTAAGGTGTAAGGAACTCAGTAAGAGTTGCAGGTAGTTAGTTGCAGTTAGTCAGTTGCAGAGTTAGAAGCTAGCAAGATGTGACTCTTTGCGCGCATTTGTCTGGTCTTGGGGATCCAGAATAAACTAACATCCAAAGTAAATCGAAGTCTTGTTGTTATTACTAAAAGCTAACAATGACACAAGGCTTCTGATAAGAAATGGTCCCCAGCAGAACCAGACACGGAACCCAGATAAGAAAGACCAGACGAGACCTGTAGAAGATCTACCAGACCATTAGAAGATAGAAGACTAGACAGAGAAGAAAAGAAAAGGCGCTACGTAACACAGAAACAAAAATGTAATTTATTTACTGGACGCCTTTTTCTTTTTCAATGAATGTCACATGCTAAAGTATGATCGAGAATTGATCAAGTTATCAAATTACTACATATACAAAATCAAATAAATGTAGAACTTACATTTACAATCAAACGGTCAAGATATTAACAGAGATAAAAGGTTCACCATCACAGAAAGAATCGGAGAAAACGTAAACATATTGGAAATATTACTGTGATGATAGAAAAAAATAAATGGACACACACACACACACACACACAAACACACACACACACACACACATATATATATATATATATATATATATATATATATATATATATGTTGAAAGGATAAATAAAGGAAAGAAAATGTTGAATGGATAAAATTAATTTAATAAATTACCAACACGTGTTTCGCCCAGAGTTTGTTCATGTCGAGATTGTATTTTATTTATCATTATTTTAAATATGAAATAAAATAATAATAATAGAAAATTATAAAATATTTTAGTATAATTTTCTATTATTTCATCTTTAAAATAATAATAAATAGAATACAATGTGTACATGAACAAACGCCTGGCCGAAACATGTGTTAGTAATTCATTTAATCATTTTTAACCATTCAATATTTTCTTTGCTTTATTTATTTATCCTTTCAACATATTATCGGATTCATTTCTATTTTTCAACTTACACACACACACACACACACACACACACACACACGTATATATATATATATATATATATATATATATATATATATATATATATATATATATATAAAGGATATGAAAACACACAATGTTGTTAAAATGAACATATTTTTACCGACGGATTCATTTCCTTACTCTTAACTATATATATATATATATATATATATATATATATATATATATATATATATATATATAATTTAAATTTAAACTAGTGTTTCACAGTGTTTACAGTGTTTTCACTTACAATGCTCTATATCTAAAGTTGTATGTTAAAATAACCCCTAAATCAAATTTAAAATACACAGCTGATTCGTTCTTAAATTTTGTTTGGGAGTTATTTTTCCTTTTAAATATATATATATATATAATATATATATATATATATATATATATATATAACTTCTGAAGAAGTATTTTCTGGCAAATGATGTTGTAGGGTTTTGCTCTTTTAACACCCTTCAACCCCAAGAGATGCACTGGAATAATGTTTACTTGAGAGGAAAAAGTTGAACTGATTAGGACTGGGTGTGGAGGTCAGTCTACCAACCACTAATTGTCCAACGTCGGCCTCATTAACCGTTGAGGTAGGGATAATTACCAATTCTAAGTTCCTCGCCCTTTACTAAGCAACCGACGTCTTCATCCTTCAACCCTTTTATCCACAATAACACTCCCTTCCCATTTGGTTTGTTTCCTCCCTCCTCCTCTGTTTTTTCTTACAGTTGAAGAAATTCGGTTTTCGACGCGGTTATCTCCCCTTGGGGAAAACTATTTATCTCCCTTGTCTCATTTGTAAGTTCTTATTTTGTCAGTTTCCGCGCCATTTCCACATTTGTTTTACTTAACCCCATCATGTTCATTGTAACATCTATCTGTCTTTCCCACAACGCACCCCCCCCGCAAACCCCTATCACCCCCCCCCGGAGGTTTTGGGAGGTCGGTCATTACTATTCGTGACTAATTTATTTATATTTTCATATAAGCTTTCTTCCAAAATAACATTTCCTTCCTTCTTTTTTTTCTTTCTTACTTTATTTCTTTCATTCTTTCTTTCTTTCTTTTTCCATTTTCGTTCTTTCGTTTATTCTTTCTTCTTTTTCTTCCTTCTCCTTTCTTTATTTCTTCTTTCTTTTCTTTCCTTCTTCACTTTTTTCTTTCTTTTTTCTTTCTTTCTTACTTTCTTTCATTCTTTCTTTCTTCTTTTTTCAATTTTTGTTCTTTCGTTTATTCTTTCTTCTTTTTTTCTTCCTTCTCTTTCTTTATTTCTTCTTTCTTTTCTTTCCTTCCTCACTTTTCTTTCTTTCTTCTTCTTTCTTTCTTTCATTCTTTCTTTCTTCCCTTTTTCCATTTTCGTTCTTTCGTTTATTCTTTCTTCTTTTTTTTCTTCCTTCTCTTTTCTTTATTTCTTCTTTCTTTTCTTTCATTCCTCACTTTTCTTTCTTTCTTTCTTTCTTTCTTTCTTTCTTCCTTTTTTCCATTTTCGTTCTTTCGTTTATTCTTTCTTCTTTTTTTCTTCCTTTTTTTCTTTTTTTCTTCTTTCTTTTCTTTCATTCCTCACTTTTTTTATTTCTTCCTTTCTTTCTTTCATTCTTCCTTCTTTTTCTATTTTCGTTATTTCGTTTATCATTTCTTCTTTTTTTTCTTGCTTCTTCTCCTTTCTTTATTTCTTCTTTCTTTTCTTTCTTTCCTCACTTTTCTTTCTTTCTTTCTTTTTCTTTCTTTTTGTTCTACATCGCTTCTTTTTTTCTCCCTTTCTTTCTTTCTTTCTTTCTTTCTTTCTTTCTTTTGTCTTTTTCTTCCTTCTTCCCTTTTTTTTCTTCTTTCTTCTTTCTTTTTTCTTCTTCCGTTTCCTTTCATTCTTCCTTCCTTTTCTTTATTTCTTCTTTCTTTTCTTTCCTTCCTTCCACATTTATCTTTCTTTCTGTCTTTCTTTCTTCAGCTGTTCTTCATTATTTGATACAGTAACATCTTTCTTTAATTTCTTTTTTACATTCTTCCCCCGTCTCATTGCGCATGTGCAGTAAGTGCATCAAAGACTGTCACTCACGAATTGGCCTGCACAGTCACTTTCGCAGATGCAGATATTTATTTATTTATACTATTTTTATTCATTTATCTTTATTTATCTATTTATTTTTGACACTACGCCATCGTCCTTAGTGGACGGAAATATGCCTACAACAACAACAACAATTGCCCATAGTATTATTATTATTTTTGTTCACATCCCTTCTTACTTTCTTTCTTTCTTTCTTTCTTTTGTTTTTTCCTTCCTTCTTCCCTTTTCTTTCTTTCTCTTTTCTCTTCTTTTCATTCCATCTTTATTTCCTTCCTTCTTTTTTTCTTTCTTAATTTCTTTCTTTCTTTCTTTCTTTTTTCCATTTTCGTTCTTTCGTTTATTCTTTCTTCTTTTTTTTCTTCCTTCTCTTTTCTTTATTTCTTCTTTCTTTTCCTTCCTTCCTCACTCTTCTTCTTTCTTTCTTTCTTTCTTTCTTTCTTTCTTCATCTTTTCTTTCTTATTTGAGACAGTAACACCTTTCTTTCTTTTTTACCCCCTCTCATTGCCCATGGGATCAGTATTCTTTTTATTCACATTGCTTTTTTTTCTTTCTTTCATTTGTTTACTCTTCTGCCCTTTTTTTTTTTCTTTTTTTTTCTTTTCCTTCCTTCGTCTCTTGTCTTTCCTTCTTATTTGACATTATATATATATATATATATATATATATATATATATATATATATATATATATATATATATACTTGCAGGAGCTTTGGATATATCACAGTATGATAATTTAATTATCACAATATTTGATATGTTTACTTAAGAGCTATTTCAGTCCGGTGCATTAGCTGTTTTGCCACAAGCACCTCCACTCAACGACCTATATTTCATTATCAACTCGGTATATATAATTCAACATTCACACTACACTCACAACAAACCCGTGTCATGCACAATTTAAAAAAAATTATATTGAAAGAATTAAGTATCTGGGTTTTCTAAGTAAAAACAAATTTATTGGTCCAAGGAAAACCTGAACATTTCCCCTGTATAACCACTTTGAATTTTTAATATTTTTTTAACTTTCAAAATACTCTGTACCAGAGTGCATAC
Organism: Doryteuthis pealeii; assembly: GCA_023376005.1. NCBI lineage: Eukaryota > Metazoa > Mollusca > Cephalopoda > Myopsida > Loliginidae > Doryteuthis > Doryteuthis pealeii. Next base: position 16,287,545 of record CM042177.1, on the reverse strand, counting down.
AAACAATGCACAAAGCAAAATTCTCTCAAGGATAAATTTGTTTAAAGCTATCCCAATCTTTCTATTAAAGGAAAGCCTCTTAATTGTAAACATATTAAACCTTTTATTAATATCTGATGTAATTTCCCTACATACAAAACAATTGGGCTTACAATATATAGTAAAATACCACTCAGCTTTGAATACAGAGAAATTGAATGTGTTCCGAATTCTCTGTATTCTTAACGTTTTATTTTCAAATATCAAAATAACTTGCCCTGAAGATGGCCGCTTTTTTGTATAGTTAAATTTTATGTTTTCTCTATTATAATATTTTATTTTATTTTGGATCTAAAATAATAATGAATAGAATACAATATATACAAGGGCAAACAGTTGGTCAAAACACGTGTTGGC
>CM042177.1:16274649-16284649 GCA_023376005.1 Doryteuthis pealeii | reverse complement strand
GTAAGTGATATCGATTAATGTGATATCGATTAAATTCATTTTATCCATTTACATTTCTTTTCTTTACTCGTTTTTCCTCATATTGTCGGATTCAATTCCTTTTCCTTTTTCACACACACACACACACACACACACACACACACACACATATATATATATATATAAAGTTAAAAATGAAATTCCATTCCAATCCCATAAAAAGAGAAAGAGAGGGTGAAATACTCATGTGTATATATATACACATGCATGTAAGAATTCATTTCATATTATCAATCAAAGCCTGAAGAAGATACCAGAAGATCTGAAACACGTGTTGCACATGTAAAACAAAAAGAATAAAAATTTTTTCTGAGAACAAAATACATTTTGCGGACCTTCCTTTTATAAAATATTGAATTTTCTCCCGTTGTTAGAAGGTTGTTTTAGAAGGTTATCACAATGCAGGTGCAAAGAAAAAATAATAATACGGTAACAACGATGATGTGTGTTAAACTGTATTTAATTCTTTAAGAAGTAAATATAGTTTAACACACATCATCATTGTTACCTTATTATTTTTTTTTTTACACGGGCATTGTGATAGCCTTCTAAATCAACCTCCTAACCAATATATACACAATGCTTCAAGCAAATTATAAAACTCTCATATATATATATATATATATATATATATATATATAGATAGTTATCCACAGATTTTTTTCAGCTTATCAAGTCTCTTCATTGTAGCTAGACATTTTGTGAGCTACCTACAGCCAGGACTGAAATCTGATCGTTTCAGCATCAGTCGGACAGCTTAAGCACTTGGTTATCGTCACCCACAGAATGCGAAGGGGGTTTTAACTGTTTATAGTACTGAATAGTACACATCTGTAGGTATGTAAAGGCTGTCATAGAGTGCTCCATCCCTTTTATAGGAGAGCGTTACGTTTACGCTTTAGTTGGCGGTCGTCAGCGAAAATAGTCCATGTTTGGTATATTTATCTCTATGTATATCTGTCTCTGTCTCTTTCCCCCACTCTCTGTCTCTCTCTGTCTCTCTCTGTCTCTCTGCCCCTCTCTCTCCCTCTCTGTCTGTCTCTCTCTCTTTTTTTTTTGAGGATATGTGCTTAATTGAAGTCATACCTAATTTTGAAAATTAATTAGTTAATAATTAATGAATTTAGGTGGGCATATATGTTCAAATGTAAGGCTCTTATATATATATATATATTATATATATATATATAAAAGTAATTGGTAATTTGCTTGAAGCATTGCTAAGTATGTTATAAAATAATAAAATTCGAAGGCAATACAATGCGTAAAAAATAAAGACAAAACTCTGATGATAAAGCTTTGCTTTGAAATCGATTAGACATATAAAACATCTTTTTGTCTTTATTTTTTACGCATTGTATTGCCTTCGAATTTTATTATTATATATATATATATATATATATATATATATATATGCATGATTAGATGTATCTGTTTCTCTCTTCCACTTCCACATGCAGTCATTTCCTTCACCTTTATTATTCTTTGTAGTAGTAGTAGTAGTAGTAGCAGCAGCAGCAGTAGTAGTAGTAGTAGTAGTTGTGCTGAAGCCCACACCTTACAGCCACTAAAATCAACGTTTGATCGTATCACACACTTTTGAATTCCTTCAGCTCTTTGTTTTGGCAGTCTTCTCATCTCGCTATTTTCGCTCGACAATTCGTCACAAGCGACCAGGGGAGAAAAAGAAATGGGAGTCATTCGCTTCCTTTATAGTTCGCTTCGTGGCTTCCAGGAGGAGAGAGGGGGTTCTTTTGGGACTGGCATAGTTGCAGGATCATTCCGTTATTTCCCGTGGGTAACGTTTCTTATTCATGAAACGAACGTCTTGGCCGAGAAAGACGGACAAGCCTTACAGGTACAACGACTATAAATATTGCCCGATGCTTTAGATCAATCCGAATAATGCCGTAAACGACGGCATTAAATAAAAAGCAAGAATACACCTCCATTCACCTCACACACACACACACACACACACACACACACACACACACACATATATATATATATATATATATATATATATATATATTAGATAGAAGGAAGGACAGGCAGTGTAATACAGATATATGTTCCAAAATGTTAGAACTGGACAGCATCTAATGTCCTCAAACAGTCGCCGTTCTCAGCCAGATTGTTTTAAATCATAATAATAACTGTTTCAAAGGGTATCATTTGCCATTCTCGGGATCAGTACATTTCCAATTCTTTTGGATGGGATTGGAGAAAGAGAACAAAATTTATATATATATATATGTATATTAATGTCCGATTTAGCTCAGTAGGTAGAGCGTTCAGCTAGCAACCACAAGATTCCTAGTTCGATACCGACCCTCGCCAACTCAGCATACGAGTAGCACAGGTATCTGTGCGGTAAAGTAAGGAGCTGATTGTAGGTGTGGCGCTCCACTTCAGACGCTAAAATAATCTCCTTGGTCTAGCGCTAGTGAAATGGGTATAGACTCCCTTGCTGATTGACTGATACCGACTTTACTTTTTATATATATATATATATATATATATATATATATATATACTATATATTATATATATAGTTAAACCTAATGAGTCAGAGTAGGTAACTACTCATTAGGACAAATAAGAATCTTGCCCTGATTACCAACTAAGCTAAACTATTATTAGGTATATCAAGCTCATTGGGTTAAACTTTGTTATTTGCTCTACTTAGGTATTGCGCACTTTTAATATTTTAGCTTTAGATAATCCTAGCCGTTTATATATATATATATTTTTCTTTTGGCCAAGTGTAATAGTATTAATCGATTATTTTCGGTTGGTACGGCCCTCTTGGTCTTTTCTTTTTTTTCATTTTTTCTCTACGTGAAGTTTGGTAGTATATTTTTACCATGAAAAGGAATTGCCAATAAGATTTGTATAATATATATATATATATATGACTGTATATATATGATATATGTGCTATTTGGGTTTAAGTAAACATTGATCAATATCATGGATTGAGAATTTATATCTAAATGAATGTGGTGTAGAGTCAATGGCGCATGGTTACTGACGATTTCTTACCTATGCGACCTTCAAACCATTACAGACACACACACACATACACACACACACACACACACACACATATATATATATATATATATATATATATATGTTTTATTGAACTTGACGGACTATTCTTGTCTGACGAGTTATTTTCAATCCTTTCTAACTGTCTGGCCATCCTTTTGATATCCGGGTGGAACTGGTGTATGTATCCACCAAAGGTTCTAACACGAGTCCTTTCTGCACTGATTAGTGCCATCAATAGGGGAAGAAAAAACTCGTCAGACAAGAATTGTCCGCCGAGTTCAACAAAACAGGAATAAAAGAAAAATGCTGCCAATATATATATATATATATATATATATATATATATATATATAGGCACTTACATTCAGCGAAATTTGCATGTGGGAGATAAAACATATAACTACTTAACAATCTCTCTCCTCTCTCTCTTTATATATATATATATATATATATATATATATATATATTGAATTTTTTTTTTTTTTTTTTGATAGAGGAATTATATATATAATTGATAATTTTGAATCATATTACCACGACCAGACAACTCGGCAAACCCATTTGCGACATCCGGAGCACTGGACAGCTGTTTCGACCTCCTTTGGTCTCATCAGCAGTGCATACCGCAATCTCCGCCACTAGAGATTGAACTCGTGGACCACACGTGAGACCAAAGGAGGTCGAAACAGCTGTCCAGTGCTCCGGATGTCGCAAATGGTGTTTGCCGAGTTGTCTGGTCGTGGTAATATGATTCAAAATTATCAATTATATAATAATTCCTCTATCAAAAAAATTCAATATCAAAATTCAATATATACCCTTTGCCCATTAGGTTGCGTTCTGTGGATTCAGGCCCGAACTGGAAGTTCGTGGTCCTAGAGGTGCCCTTGCCCTCTGTAATCCTGCGATGGGATACATGGCAGTATAGGTTAGGTGACTGCGCATTTGAAGTAATATTACCATTGACTAGATGATTTGGCATTCTCCGTTTGTGGCATCGGCTGGTGGCCCAGTGTGTTAAGTCCCCGCTCTTCACGCTGTGGTCCACGAGTTCAATCTCTAGTGGCGGAGATTGCGGTATGCACTGCTGATGAGACCAAAGGAGGTCGAAACAGCTGTCCAGTGCTCCGGATGTCGCAAATGGTGTTTGCCGAGTTGTCTGGTCGTGGTAATATGATTCAAAAATTATCCAATTATATATATAATCCTCTATCAAAAAAATTCAATATCAAAATTCAATATATACCCTTTGCCCATTAGGTTGCGTTCTGTGGATTCAGGCCCCGAACTGGAAGTCGTGGTCCTAGAGGTGCCCTTGCCCTCTGTAATCCTGCGATGGATACATGGCAGTATAGGTTAGGTGACTGCGCATTTGAAGTAATATTACCATTGACTAGATGATTTGGCATTCTCCGTTTGTGGCATCGGCTGGTGGCCCAGTGTGTTAAGTCCCCGCTCTTCACGCTGTGGTCCACGAGTTCAATCTCTAGTGGCGGAGATTGCGTATGCACTGCTGATGAGACCAAAGGAGGTCGAAACAGCTGTCCAGTGCTCCGGATGTCGCAAATGGTGTTTGCCGAGTTGTCTGGTCGTGGTAATATGATTCAAAAATTATCAATTATATATATATAATATATATATATATATATTACACAAGTCTTTTTAATGTGGAAACACCCATGAACCAAAGCTCATGGGGCAAAAACGTATTGTTCTCGTCAGCATTCCTCTTCAATGGGGGCGCCTCAGACACTGGGCAATAAACCCAGCCCTTTAAATGAAGGGGGCAAGTGCTGCCTGGGGGAGATAGGACCCTGAGATCCATGCAGTTAATTACTTATTAGGTCCAGGGCCGAAGCCACTGGACCCTCGCTCTATCCCGTGTGAACCCATTTATAGGCGATACTGTAGATATTTTAAGGCTATCTATAAGTATTGTTGTATTAAAGATGGTGCAATTGTTCCTTTCCGCCGTCCTCCCTGGAGATATGGATTTGGCAGTTGAACGGAAATTCACTTGACCTCTTTCACCCCAAGAATTTTGATGCCATTAAAGAGGAGTGTGTTGAAAATGGCTTCTTGGATTTGAACAAAGAACAACTCTATTCTTACTTCTCAGCATTTGACGTTGATGCTTGACGAAACTTCAGAATCATTAAAAAGGGAATCATATTCAAAATTCTCCATCGCTCGTTTGACCGTAATTTCATAAGATTATCAGTCATATGTGTAGAATAAGCATACTAAGTTCCAATTACCGTCGAATTGGTAAGAAAAGGCAAAAGTAGCGTAACTGAATACGAATCTAATTTTGTTGCAATCGTACTGCAGAATGCCAGAGTATTTATGAAGCCTCATAACATCATAGAAACCAAGCAGTCAATCAGGACTCAAGGAATAGAACCACTCAAATACAGGAATGGACTATTCTTGAGTCCCATAAGTACCAGCTGTCTTGGGCACTAGTTCAGTTGGGCTTAGCCAGTTGCTGTTGTCAAAACCTACAGTAGACTGACTGACTGATAATATGGCGCTGCGAACAGCAATGGAACGGCGAAATTAGCCAATGCACTGCTAATAGAGAGATACAATCGCACAGCGCATACACTGTATCCAGTTCACATGGGTGATATAGTCTCCGTACATATTGTTATCATAACTGTCGGTGGGACATAACAGGCCGAGTTGTTGAAACCCTCCCTAATCATCAATACCGAATCAGGATTGATGGATCAGGTAGAATTACATTGTGGAATCGCCGATTCCCCAGGAAGCTTAAAGCACCAGCAGTCCCTACTCCTATTCCTAGTGCTTTGTTTGAACCCCCTAAACCAACGTTCGAGGATGCCCCACAAACAAAAGAAATGATGACAATATCAACTAGAAACCTGCTCAATGTACGAGGTATTTTCATCGGCATTGGTTTAGGGGGTGGGAGTGATATTGGGTGAGGCCAGGTCCCTAGTTGATATTGTTATCATTCCTTTGGTTTGTTGCTCCCTTGTAATCGAATTCACAGACAAGCTAAAGTGACAGTTCTTTCAAGACGTTGTCGTATCAGTGCTGCTGTACGGCTGCAGCACTTGAACCCTAACGAAGCGCCTAGAGCATAAACTAGATGGGAGCTGTATGAAACGCCTAAACAACACCCCACGAGAAAACAGCTGTACAGTCACCTACCCGATATCACCCAAACTATCCGAGTAAGACAAACTAGACACGCAGGACATTGCTGAAGAAGCAAGGACGAACTCATAAGTGACGTCCTCCTGTGAAGGCTGGTTAGCAAATACGTAGATTGACGAGCTCTGTGTGGACACTGGATGCTCCCGGGAACAATGACTGATAGGGACGGTTGGAGAGAGATTGTCATGGATATTCGTGCGACAGGATGATGGTGAAGTGCAATCGCCTTTAGTTCTATGTAAGCGTGCTAATAAAAAAACAACATTTGTAGCAATATCTAAAACTAGTAAAATAACATTGAACTTGTTTTTAGCAAGCCTCTAATAGTACCTGATAGTGCTAACCCACCCGGTTTCGACTGGTGATCCGGCGAGCTTCGGCCACTGGATCGGTTATGTTATAATAATAGCATCGATCCCAGGGGGCCATCCCCCCAGGCAACACCTGCCCCCTCGATTTAAAGGGGCAGGGCTGGGTTTATTGCCCAGCGCCTGAGGCGCCCCCTTGAGGGGGAATGCCGACGGGATCGACGCAATTTTTCACCCGCCACCCCATGAGTTTCGGCTTGTGGGTGGTCCCACATAAATAGGGCCTTGTGCCTGACCCGTAAAAGTGGGGTACGTGGAAAATATCAAGCCTCTAATAGTACCTGAATAGTGGCAAGATTGAACATGTTGGGTTAAATTTGAAAAAAAGAATTCATACACATAAAAATTTAATGAAAACACGTCAAAATCGACCTAATTTCATTGTTTTTGCACGTGTTCAAAAAAAAAAAAAAAAAAAAAAAGAAAAGAAGGAAAAACCTTGCGTCAATAACAAATACCAACAACACAGAGTTAATCATATTTTAAAATAAATATCTTACCACTACAAATCAAATGCATATGTAAAACAATTTTAAAAGATAAAATTGACTACCGACAGGCATGGCTTGTCATTAGTTGATGAATATAAAATAACAAGACTAAAGTGAACAAAGTGAAATCCAGCCGTGAAATAATAAAAAATGGAATGTCAACAGAAACAAAAACGTGTAGGTAAAAGAAAAATGGATTAATAGAAAAACTACAAAAACACAAAAGAAACTAACGTTCAAACCGTATACTGAATTTTGTATAAGATATCGGTATAAAATCATCTGTGCCATTCAATATAATTCAATATAATTCTCTCGCACAAACCACCAGAAAAAGACGAACAAGACACACTGGACACTTTTTTCTGTGAAGTTTCATTGAAGTTTTCCCGTACACACACATGGACACACCAACCATCAAAAATCTATGTCAATCAGCTCTGTGCGGAGTATGGATGTCGTTCAGAGAACCTGCCAACAGGAATGTTTGGGAAGAAAGAGGCATGGGTATGCGTGACGAAGAGCCCATTTATGTATACTAGCAAATATATGCACCCTCCGGGTGCAAGTATTTTAGTTAAATTTTTATAATAAAATATGATATTAAATTAGAAAGGCTAATGAAACTGAATAAGAATGTAGATAAAAAGATTTTGAACTGAGGGGGTATGATTGAAAAATAGAACAACTTTGAAACTAACACTTCCATCATTTTCCGTTACTCCCGTCTTTCATTGGTAAATTTTCCTAATTTAAACTGTTTAGTTAAAATAGGAAGTAAAGAATAATATTACAGTTATTTCTTCTTGTTAAGGGATTTCTTTTAAGATTTATTGAAGAGATTTTTGCTCATATTCAATAAGATAAAACCAAACAATTTGAAATCAATAATACTAAGCATATATTTATTAAAATCAATTTTTTAAGATCAATATGCAAATTAGCCTTCCCATTCATACTGTAAACCTCTATTTTGTTGTATATATAAATACAATTGCATGTTATTAGTATGTAGATATGGTCAACAGTGTAAGTAATGTAAAACAATTTTATTAATAATTGAGGTTTAATTAAAAATAAAATCATGGAGAATATGATGTAAATAACTAAAGGAATTGTGACTTGTAAAGTAATATAGTTTCAGTTACAGATAGACAAACCCACAAACTCCATTATAATAAGATACTTATCCTCCTCCCCGTACAAGCAGGATATGAAAAAAATGGTCAATTTTAAGCGGAGTTTAAAAGGTATGAATTCAGAATTTAGATTCTCCTAGAACAGTTGCGAAGCAATATTAAAGTACTCAGTCTGTCCTACTAATTACCCATAGCTGGAGGGAGAATAATTGGATGCAAACGTTTCTCAAGAAGAGTCGGTTTAGCTCAGTCGGCACGGCGTCTGACTAGGAACCGCAAGGTTCTGGGTTCGATATCGGCCCTCGCCAACTTAGCGTATGAGTAGCACAGGGATCTGTGCGGTAAGGTGAGGAGCTGATGGTAGGTGTGGTGCTCCACCTCAGATGCCAAAACAATCTCCTCGGTCTAGCGCTTGTAAAAAAGGGATATACTTCGCCACTGTTTGGCTGATACCGACTTTAGGTCACCTCGACTAGTTTACTTAGTTATTAGCTCTATGTGAAATGCAACCAGCCTCGTTCAGGATTTGATCTCGAGTCACCGTGCCCATTTCTAATAAATATAACCATTATACAACACGTGTCCATATATACAGTGGAGGCTCTCAAATAAGAATATTCGCTAAGAAAATCCTAACCAATCAGATTCGTTAAAACGGGGGGTATGTCATTAGCAGGAAAATCAATCATACCCCCAGAAATACGCCCCCCCCCGTTTTTTTTTTTGCTCTCGCCTTCAGCTTTGAATCCCTTACGCTAAATCATCAAATAGGATGAACGCTCCCCCTCCTCTCTCTCTCTCTCTGTTACTTGTTAAGGGTAGTTGCCGAGCGCATCCGTCCTCTTTCTCCGAATCAGCCAAATGCTTAATAACCGACGGCAAAATGGGCCAATCAAATTGTAACGTGCCAGCCAATCGTTCGTTTGTCCAGTAAGCATTTCTCTATTCGAATCAAAAGGAGAGAGAGAGAGAGAGAGAGAGAGAGAGAGAGAGAGAGAGAGAGAGAGAGAGAGAGAGAGAGAGAGAGAGAGAGTGGGGAGTTACTTCCGGCGGTGATGGATCTTGTAGTGAATGTCCGAATGCCTCCTTGTTAAGTAGTGGGGACAAAAAAGAGAGAAAGAAGGGAAAGATGAATGAGTCAGTTAGATTAAGGGGAGGGAGAGAAGAAAAAAGAGAAGATGAAAGGAAAGAAAATAAAGTAAGGAAAATTGATATGAAGTCTTTTTTTCCATAAGAAGGCAAAAGAAAGAAAGAAAGAAAAAATGAAAGAAAGAACAAAATGAAAAAAAAAATAGAATAAAATAAATAACAAAAATAATAGCTGGGATGAAAAAGAGATAAAAAGACGAAAAGTAAAAGAAAGAAGAAAGAAAGAAAGAAAGAATCACAAAAATAAAAAAAAACTGAGAAGAAAAATAAATAAATAAATAAAGAAGAATAGAAATAAAATTTGGGAAGAATAAGAAAAAATATTAACAAAAATAAAAGCTGTAAAGAAAAAGAATATAAAGGATGATTATTACTATAAAAAAACCTTTGGAATATTTTTGTGCAACAATTAGCTCTTCAGTCATTGGTTTAGTTTAATTTTTCTGTTTAATGGCATAACGATCTTCATGGGTTATTTAATGCCAAAGACAACCTTGTAGTAGAACAATAGTGGTGCTATTTAAGCCATAGGTAAATGAACGAAAGATAGAATAAAAAACACTCGTAT
>CM042177.1:16267149-16269649 GCA_023376005.1 Doryteuthis pealeii | reverse complement strand
CTATATCTATTTATCTCTTCCAGCCATTTCATATCTATCTATCTACCTATCTTAGTTTATTCAGATCTATCTATCAATCTATTTATCTATTCCAGTGTCTTCATATCTATCTATATATCTATCTATCTATTGCAGTCTCTTCATATCTATCTATCTATCTATCTATCTATTCAAGTCTCTTCATATCTATCTATCTATTTATCTATTCCAGTCTCTTCTTAGATAATTAGATTATATCTATATATCAATCTATCTATCAAACTAAGTCTCTTCATATCTATCTATCTATATTTTCCAGTCTCTTCATATAAATATCTATCTATCTATCTCTCTATCTATCTATCTTCAAGTCTCTTCATATCTATCTATCTATTTATATATTCCAGTCTCTTTATATCTATCTATCTATTTATCTATTCCAGTTTCTTCATAGATAAATATCTATCTATCTATCTATCTATCTATCCCAGTCTCTTCATATCTATATATCTTATCCATTCCAGTATTTTCATATCTATCTATCGATTCCAGTATCCTCATATCTCTCTCTCTCTTTCTCTCTCTCTCTCTCTCTCTATATATAATATATATATATATATATATAAGGGGTAGGAGAACAGAATTTAGAAAAATTATTTTGGTTGAAACAATAATTTTTGTCTTTCGTTCTTTCTGTTACTCTTTCATTCTCTCATTCTTTCTTTTTTTTCTCTCTTTCTGTAGTAAAATTTAAATGGCGGTATTGTGGATTGAAAATTATTATAACTGTTAAAGAAGTGATTGACACACAGTTCACCTTTCACTTACCCAGCCGCTGATGTCTCATTTCAAAGCACGTGAAGGGAACTGAGTTAGGGTAGTTAGAATCTGGCGGTTAGTCGAAGGGGTCAGACGTGATGGTCGTCAGATCCCTAATCTTCTCACCGCGTGGTTAAACCCTTTTGGACGTCGGAAAGTCTTGCATTCATTATTAAAAATAACAGAAATGAGCACCGACAAGCGGAGCCTAGCATAAAAGAAGACGTATCAACCAGTGGACCCCCCCCCAAAAAAAATGGCCTGCCGGCGAAATAGAACGCTCCTAATTATTCCTCATTTCGCCATTTATATACCGATACAAAATGGGTAGATAACACAGAGAAGAAAAGAAAATAGTTTTCTGGGATCAAATTCGTACCAGCTACTTGTGGAAATTCAGGTGGCGTAATAAGAATTTGTTTCCATGCCCACATTTGAATATGATTTTCGATCATTTAAATGGTTTGTTTTGTTCTGGTTATTATGTTTTTTTTTTCTATAAAAAAAAATACTGTAGTGTCTTGATATAATATTGTAAACTGGTACTATTTTCCTTACAAATACAAATAATTTACTTAGTTTGAAAATCACAATGGTGAGAAACTGTCAGTTACTAAGCGCTGTTGACTTCATATCTTCGCTACCATATATATATATATATATATATATATATATATATATATATATATTATTATTATTATTATTATTATTATCTATTTATATCAAGAAGGCAATTACAATGCGTATAAAAAATAAAATAATGTCTAATCAATTTCGAAGAAACTTCATCTTCAGAAACTGTTTTTGAAATGGACGCGGTCTTGTGTGTTTTGTTTTGTTTTGGACGTTATAAACACGCGCGTCTTGTGGGTTGTTATAACGCCACACCGAAGAGCCATGATATCCGTTGTTCAATCAATTTCAATTTCATTCCTTTTATATATATATATATATATATATATATATATATATATATATATATTATATATATTTATGTTTTATATATGTATGTGTATTTATGGAATGTGTGTGTTAATTAATTATATATTCAGTGTTGAATTCTAACCTACTGTTTATGCGAGGGTGTAATAGCTATTACTAAACTTTCTCTAATTCTGAGATTACCAACGTTGCTCTATTTTAATGGAGAAATTATTGTCCTTATTTTTGCATTTGATTAAATGTTTATAGAATGAGGATGCACATGTGTGGATATGTTATTTAATTCTAATGTGGAGGGGTCTAATTGTACTTCCTATATAGAAATTAAGACATTTAGAGCAAGTTAAACGATAAATGGTGTATGTTTTGTCAATGCTTAACAATGCTTCAAGCAAATTATCAAATACTATATATATATATATATATATATATATATATATATATATAGGGTAGCGCTTGAGTTAATGAAGAAGAATGGATTACGTATATCTACTGAAATGATTAGCAAAAGATACCTTAGTAATAAATCAAGAGGAAATGTAGTGAAAAAACAAAACCCCATTAACTTCGAGTTACATTTTCATTATTCATTATTTTTATTTTGTATCATTCGGGTATTTTTGTAAAATTTCCTCGACGTCGTGGGCTGATTGTTTGTTTGTTTTGTTTTACGACATATCAACCTCAGTGGGTCATTTAATACCAATAAAGTTTTGAAATTAATTCATTCTTAATGCATAATACAATTTGTTTTTATAAA
>CM042177.1:16257149-16262149 GCA_023376005.1 Doryteuthis pealeii | reverse complement strand
CCCCCTCTCTCTCTCCTCTCTATCCCTTATCTATTAGAATCCCTGCCAGCTATACTCCTTACTTTCATGCTCGAGCTTTCTAATTTTCTCTTTTCCTCCAACAACCACACGCATTCAACCTGCACCCCAGTTTATCACCAATCATAAAAAGAAAAAAAAATATTTTCCATATCGCCATTTTCTCTCGTCATTTTCCCGCGTTTTCCCCTCTACTTCCGGTTTATGAATATGCGATACACTAAGTCACGGGCCAGAGGGCGCCACTGGATCTTGTTGGTGCAATTTTAATTCATATATTTCGCTCAATGAATATTAACATTAGATAAGATTTTGCAAGTTGGGGAAAATGTCGTCGTGTCTCTGCATATGGTAATGATTGAGTAGTGGTCATCATCACTCGATTATATATATATATATATATATGGGGGGGCGGAGATTATGTGCCTAATTAAAGTCATACCTAATTTTGTTAATTAATTAATTATAACTAAATGAATTAGGCGTGCATATCGGTTTAAATGTAAAGCGTAAACAAATCGAGAAAAGTCCTCTCTGTATGTACATTTCAGCCCATTAGGCCTCATCAGCAGAGCTATAGACCGGGCAGTGCTTTGTGCGTGACCCTACCTGTTAGGCTGACAGGCGGACATTCTAACCACTACACTAGCTGGCTTCCTCAGAATTTCTCGTTCATTTTAAACTGATATGTATATCGCACTTTTTGGGTGACTATATGAAGTAGTCAAACAGTGTGTTTGAAAATGGCGAAGGCCGACAATCTGTGGGAGATTATGTGCTTAATTAAAGTCATACCTAATACAGAGATGACTTTTTTCGATTTGTTTACGCTTTACATTTAAACCGATATGCACGTTTAATTCATTTAGGGTATGACTTTAATTAAGCACATATCGTTGTCGGCCTTCGCCATTTTCAAACACACTGTTTGAGTCTGTAAGTGTGAAAAACCCCGATAACTCAGTTTTCAATATAAATTTTAAAATTCAAACTGATGTCTAGCTGGAGAAGTTTAAAAAGACCAGCACACCCTGATAATAATCACCAGTATTGTATGTAGTGGCCAAAACAAAACAAAAAACATCGAGGGAGTTTGCTAAGTAGAACATTATTATAAGGACCTACACGAGTATGGCACTATAAGAAAAGGAGTGGTACTATCTAGTCCATAGTTTAGCGTTGAGATGGTTCATATCTTTTCCGAGGGTATTAGTCCGAAAGTGAACGTAATAGCACGACTAGAATTCGAACTCGCGTACTACGATGATGCAGTCCTCTACATTACCCACTACGCAGCGAATATTGGTTCAATTTCTATTCAATACAGGATCAATTGAGAGCTTTTCTAGTCACACGAATATATTACTCACGTATGTAAAATTGAAAAAATTAAAATAAATTAAAAACCAAGAAAAAAGTCAATTTGAATTAAAAAAAGAAAAAAAAGAAACAAATATTGAAAACTTGAAGAGAACGTACTCCACACCATCCAAAGCTCCAGAATTTAAACATCACCACTAGGTGCATTTTAACATCATGCCCAGGACAGAATTTGAACTCGTGTCGCATTTTTAAAATTTATTACAAGTGGTCGATACCTGGAATAAGTGTCATGATTATGGCGTTCTATATTGAAAGGAAGCGCGTGGTGTAATGGTTAAAGTCATGGAAATGGACTCGTCGCCCCGAGTTCAAATCCTGGATGTGGTAATTGTATTTCGCTTAGCGCTAATACCCTTGGGAAAGGTATGAATCCTACTCTCCCTCCAGCTATGGATAAATAGTAGGCAGACTGTGCTCTTTAACCTTGGTTAGGCAACCGGTCTAGAAGAAGGAAAACTCTGAATTCAAACCTGTTGAACTCCGCTTAAGAAATTGACCTTTTGTCACATCCTGCTCGTGCGGAGGGGTTGGTAAATATATATATTGAAATTTCCCGGGGTCTCATTCAAATCAAATACATGTCTCCTAGGACGCACTACATTAAAAAGCTATCAGCGTCACTGGTCATGTGACTATCTGGCTAACTTAAAAAGTCACATGACACCAATTTACAAAGTAAATATTTACCATGATGGCGGCATTTAGCAACCAATTCACATATTTTATTCAGCAGACGAAGGTAAATAGTTACTTTGTCATTAGGCAAAAGTAAATAGTCATACGATTTAAATATTGCATTTATAACAAATATTTATTCAGTTGAATTCAATGGATTTCAGATGTATTGATACAAACCTGACCTGAAGATCAGCCACGTGAAACTCATAGTGTGGGCAAAGACAGTAATTACGATGGGGGAAAAATGTCAAGCAAAAATTCCAAACAATTATTATTTAAATCAAAAATGGAATCCACAGTTTAGAACTCATTTTACAGACAAAAATAGATTACAAAATGTCGCTATTTTTTGCCAACCCCACCAAAAACGGAGAGTTAAAAATCCACAACCATAATAAACATTCAGAAAATTGAAGAGGGTGGGTGACATTTTTACTTTTTTTCTGGAAAATTTGACATGGAATTACACATATATCAATACGCTTGTTCCTAAATCTTCCAACTGTTATAATCTTTTAACACCCTCTGGTTAAAAATAAGACCGTCAAATCATCCAAGATGAAATGAAAAAATGTAAATCCTGATTATCTAGTGTTGCTTATGCACCAACATCGTATTTACTTACAAGTGTTGTCACTTCAGCTAAATAATGGACCATTCTGTTTTAATTAGAAAGAAAAAAAGAAAGAAAGGAAAAGGAAAGACTACACAGAAAAATATAATAAGAAATAGAGTAGGAGAAACATAGAGGGAGGTGAGCACGTGGGGTGCGATAACGCAAATTTGTTTCAATTGAACAATGAGAAGAGGAAAAGAAGGAAAGAAAGAAAACAAAAAGCGAGAGAGAGTTAAATCAAGATTATTATATTTTTTACATATTGAACTATTTAGCAATAGCTCTTAAGTAAACGTATCAAACATAATAATAATTGAATCATCATACTGTGTTATATCCACAGGTTCTGCTAGTTTCTATTATTTCACTCCTTGCGAGATTTATACACTAGCTTTAGCTGATGGTCTTTCACTGGGGTCTGAGTGGAAACAAGTATCCTGAGGTCCCCAGGATTCCTGAGGTCTCCAGGACTCTCCTGAATATTCTTAACAATGCGGTTTTCTGGATGGTCTCGATTCTTCCTCTGATTTCCAATACTTCCAGACTGTTTTCTAAACTGTTGCGGACCGTATCAAGGGCACCAAATACAATTAGTATTACTTTCATCTTCATATTCCACAGTTTTCTCTTTCAATTCTCTTGCAAAGTCCAGGTAACTGTCTGTTTTTCGTTTTCTTTCATATTCGACCTGTGATTGTGACTGCTAAATCTACCAGTTGATAAGTACTCTTTTATTGTTAATCAATGATAATTCCAGTTTTCTGGCTGGTATATAGGTGAACTGTCTGTATCTCAAAGCCCCACAGAATTGTATGCGTTTCCTTCTAAAAAAACGATTCTGATTTGTGCATAAAATTATTTTGGTTGTATAGAAGGAAACGGCATACAATTCTGTGGGCTTTGAGATACAGACAGTTCACCTTTATACGCAGCCAGAAAAACTGGAATTATCATTGATTAACAAATAAAGAGTACTTATCACTGGTAGATTTTAGCAGTCCACATCACAGGTCGAATATGAAAGAAAACGAAAACAGACAGTTACACTGGACTTTGCAAGAGAAATTGAAAGAGAAAACTGTGGAATTGAGATGAAAGTATAAACTAATTGTATTTGGGCCGCTTGATACGGTCCGCAACGTTTAAGAAAACAGTCTGGAAGTATTGGAAATCAGAGGAAGAATCGAGACCTCCAGAAAACCGCATTGTTAAGAATATTCAGGAGATCCTGGAGAGCTGCAGGAAATCCTGGGACGCTCAGGATACTTGTTTCCCACTCAGACCCCAGTGAAAAGACATCAGCTAAAGCTAGTGTATAAATCTCGCAAGGAGTGAAATAAATAGAAACTAAGCAGAACCTGTGGATATACACCAGTATGGATGATCTTCAATTATTATTATGTTTTGATACGTTACTTAAAGGCTATTGGCTAAATAGTTCAATATGTAAAAATATAATAATCTTGATTTAACTCTCTCTCGCTTTTTGTTTTCTTTTTTCCTCTTTTCCTCTTCTCATTGTTCAATTGAAACAAATTTTGCGTTATCCGCACCCACGTGCTCACCTCCTCTAATTTTCTCCTACTCTTTTCTTATTATATTTTCTGTGTGTCTTTCCGTTTTCCTTTTTTTTTTTTTTTCTTTCTAAATTAAATCAGAATGGTCCATTAATTTATGCTGAAGGACAACACTTTGTAAGTAAATACGAATGTTGGTGCATAAGCAACACTAGATAATCAGGATTTAACATTTTTTCAATTTCATGCTTGGATGATTTGACGGTTCTTATTTTAACCAGAGGGTGTTAAAAGATTATAACAGTTGAAGATTTAGAAACAAGCGTATTGATATATGTGTAATTCCATGTCAAAATTTTCCAGAAAAAGTAAAAAATGTCACCCACCCTCTTCAATTTTCCCTGAATGTGTTATTATGTTGTGGATTTTTAACTCTCCGTTTTTGGGTGGGGTTGCAAAAAATCAGCGACCATTTTGTAACATCTATTTTTGTCTGTAAAATGAGTTCTAAACTGTGGATTCCATTTTTGATTTAAATAATAATTGTTTGGAATTTTTGCTTGACATTTTCGCCCCCTCGTAATTACTGTCTTGCCACACTATGAAGTTTCACTTGGCTGATCTTCAGGTCAGGTTGTATCAATACATCTGAAATCCATTGAATTCAATGAATAAATATTTTTGTTAATAAATGCATATTTAAATCGTAATGACTATTTACATTTGCCTAATGACAAAGTAACTATTTACCCTTCGTCTGCTGAATAAATTATGTGAATTGGTGTGCT
>CM042177.1:16238998-16257049 GCA_023376005.1 Doryteuthis pealeii | reverse complement strand
AAAAAAAGGAGAGAGATCACAAACAAGAGAGCTACATGATACAGTTGCCGCTGTGAGCAAAAGCAGTAGAGAAAACGGATAACGTATATATGTATTATGAAGGATTAATTGAGAGGTAAGCGGACTAGTACTGCCAAGGTTTGAAGTGATAGGAGTTAGACCACGAATGTGGCAGACAGGTTGGAGTTAATAGAAATAACCAAAAACTAGAAATAGGAATAAAGACTTATTAACAGAATAACAATAAGGATTGCAACTTTAGTTCGTCTGCACAAATAAATTTGTAATAAACCTTAATCTAAGTCCTGAGATAGGGTATTATCGGAGCCCTTGCAAGGCCTTCTGATAGTTCGGATAATGATAGACCGTTTGTTTGAGATGTACGAATCCGATGCGGGTGTTGAAAAGGAGGGGAAGCATGACTCCGTTTAGGTCTGTCCCAGTGCGTACTGGACCAGAAAGACCGAGTTGCTCATTCGGCTTTGGGCGCAAAAGTATGCTGGCTCGTGATTGGTTGGTTTGAAACAGAGCGCCTCGCAACAAAGGAGTACAGCCCATGACCCCAGAGAATTCTCAAGTATATTCCCGACGTAATAAAATTAAACTCACTAATGGCAAGAAACTTTAAAGAAGGAATTTTCTTCTATCAATATTTAATATCTTAGGCAAAACTTTATTCGAAGAACCACTTGTGAGAGTTTATTTGACTTTCTGCTTATTTAATTATTTCTGTCAAGGAACTAAGATCTTTGTTTCATCTTCTAGTAATATGAATATATTTTTTAGCCTTTCTAAATTCGCCCATTGTTTTAAACTCTTTCATCTTCCTTTCCTTACTTCAACAGATTCATTTCTCACTATAAGATTTTTTCAAGTTTCAGTCTTATATCTAAACAGAACCCGTAGAGATTTCTAACTAGCCATCACGTGGTTCCTTTTCGCCTAAAAGATTCAGTTTTTTCATAAACATATTATTATAAAAGTAATGTAATAGGTGATCAATTAATTCGTAAATTTCTTTGAAAGTTTGGGTAAATGTATGTTCTGTCGGATTAGTGTTATGTCTTTAGGCAAGATTAAATGTATGAAAAGTTTAATTAATAAAATTTTCGGAGAAGTGAAAAAATTGGAGCATAACATGTAAGTTGACGTAATGAGAATATACGTCAAACAAATATATTAAAAGGAATTACAAGTTATTTACTTTTCAAGATCTAAGATTTATTTATTAAACTAACTAGCAACAGAAAAACACCCTCCAGGCGTCGTAAAATGTTTAATTTTTGAAAGATCATTGCCTGAGAGGCGTGGGATAGTTAAAAATTCAATGTCAGAGGGTTGTAATCGAATAAGTAAGACAAATCCGTCATATTTATTAAAGGGAGTAAAAAAAAAAATTACAATTTGATATGAAAACTGAGCCCGTCAGGTCCTCAATATAAAAGGTTGCGTGCATGTAATTGAATCAAACAATTATTTTTGAATTTTCCACATCATTTTCTAACAAATCGTAGGTATTTATTTTATTTGTAAACTTTTAAGTTAACTTCTGTTACTTGTAAAAATATAAGGAGATGAGTAGAAACAATTTTAAAAATAAATGCTATTTATATATATATATATATTGTATTATATATATTATATATATCATTTTTATCCACCCTCCACACGAGCAGGATCGAACACAAGGTCAATTTCTTAAGCAGGAGTTTAGCAAGGTTTAATTCAAGAGTTTCCTTCTCCAGACTGGTTACATAGCCATTGGTTATAGATGTCACAGTCTGTCTGCTATTTACCCATAGACTGGAGGGAGACCTTGGATAATTCATACCTTTCGCTAAGGGTATCTTGCGGCTATGTGAAATGCCAACAGCTGTCGTCCAGAAGACGAGGCACCATTTCCTACGACTTTCCTAACATAAGACCACGCCCTCCATCCATATGTTTTGGGTTATATAGCATAAGAAAATTGGTGACGTAAATCTGTGACGTAGAGTTATGTCGTAGTTTATTGTTAACAGATCAGATAATCAGACAATCTTCCATTATTAAGTATTGATATAAAAGATCTGAAATATGAAAATTATATGGAAAGCCTGTACAAAGAAGTGTGATAATATTTTTCGGAAAAGATATAGAATTTTTGAAATAGTCATAAAACTTGACAGTGTGTCCACTTGAGTCATTCCTTTTGTTGGTTCAGTAAAAATAGGTGATTCCTGTATATAGAGTGGAGTGAAGGGAGAGGCTTACTGGTGATTTGGATATAACCAATCACTGTGATAGCTCAGAGTTTTTAGGCGCATTAATCCAAAAAGCCAAGGACAGATAGATTCCACAGCGGTACCGACGAGACAGCGATTTGAAGGAGGCTCCAAAGAAACCACCCTAAGATAACATTTCCACCTTCAGTATAACGATAAACCAAAGCAGACATGACAAGATCTGGCCGACATATTTGGTATCCCAGACATTATATATTGGTTAAAGAAAAAAAAATCTAAAATTCCCTTTACCACTGTCAGTTTCAATGTAATATTTTATGTATTTTTCTCTAACAAATGCTCCATCATCTGGGGGGGGGGATATCTGTTATAAGGTCAGTAAAGACGGTGATTTCCTTATAGAAGTGAGTGATGAGGGAGAGAGCCTCTTGTGATTGATATAAACAATCACGTGATACCCAGAGATTTTAGGCGCCATATCCAAAAACCCAGCAGATAAGATTCCACCTCCAAACCAGCGGTAACCAAGGGCAGCGATTTGATAGGCCTGCCAAGAAATCAACCGCTAAGATATCTTATCCAACTGCGCCCGGTAAAGTCCCTTAAACTCAGCTTTATATACAGGAAAGGACTTATATTTGTTGTTGTGTTTCATGTGCCTAGCCAAATAAATTGGGTTGAATTAAAGGAGTATTTATTCCTTCTTCTTGTTGTTAGTCTTAGAATTGAATGCTATACTAAACAATACCTTAAATGATTTTCTATGTATTGAAGTCAGTGAGTCTACTGTTTGGTTTTAATAAAGCAGCTTAAGTAGAACTCAAGCAGTGTCAATACAGCTGGTATAAATAGGAATCAAGAAATGAATCCATCATGTATATCTGGTGACTTGGGTGATTCATTCTTGATTCGATTGGCTGCTTGACTGGCTTTTTTGAAATAAATATTGTTTTTGAAAATACTCAATTTGAGTGGAGTCTATATACTATCTTGTCATTTGCAAGTGGACTTTGTAGTAAACATTCGGTGTATTTGGGTTACAACCGTTTGTTGCCTTGTCTTTTCTCAGTTCGAACAGGTTAATTGGACTTAATTATTCTTCCCCCAAATGGAAACACAACTTGTATATGGATCTCCTCATTACTGCAAAACCTCACCATCTCACACAACTATCCAAGAAAACAGGAGCAATACATGCTGAAGAAGTAAGAGAAACCCAGCTGACCTTTTCTATGGACTTCTACCATGGAAACACTTGTGTTGGACAACCAGAAAAACATACATAAACAAGCTCTGTGCGACAACTAAGATACATCCGGTAGGGAAGGATTGTGACTGAAGAATAACGAATACTGTTATTCAGCTCACCTCACTTTACAAGCACGATCCCCGTGCTACTCAATGCGCTGAAGTTGAACAATAGCCGGTATTGAACCCATAGCTTGTGGTTCCTAGCCGGATGTCTAATTCCGACTGAAGCTATAAACTGGCCCTCTAACTAAACCACATATAATATACCACGATTCTTGTCAAATTTCTTCTTTGGTTGAAAAATATGAAATTCGTGTTTTATTTTACCTTGTTTAAAAAATTGTCCGCTTTCGTCTATATTTATCGAATGACCCTCGTATATATTTAAAAATATTTTCTTTGTTTTAATAATTGAGTAAAGTTTGTACTTTTTAAATCGTGTTGGTATTTTTCGTTATTAATATACAGGCATGAGGCAAGTAGAATTCCACTATTTAACCTTATGAGACTCGTCCGCACACCATTGACCAAGTCCTTCTTATGCCATCACCACTGGCTGCTGCTGCTTGCTGATTTTGGTTATTTATAACTCGCACCTCCGATTCTAATCATTAACTTCACTTGGCTACTACTTTTTTTGGATCATCTTTTGAGCGTCGACTTACCCTAAAGGATACTATTACCACCTCTGGATACTATGACTTTACTTATATCTTATTTAACTTTAATCCTTTTTACATCTGACCAAAGGATGGCGGTCAGTTTATCATATCATATAGTCCTACATTTGGATGCAAGCAGGTATATTTTTTTTTTTTTAAATGTAACAAAAAGATCTAATCAAATGGGTTAACTAGACAAGTTTCTCTTGTGAATGTGTCTCTTAACAACAAACAATTATAATACTCGGCTCAGCCATCTAGTTGCAAGATACGTTAACTAATCGCAAATTTTAACAGAGTTTTACATTTCCTAACTTCAAAAGCTAAAAAAATATTGATCAGAGATCTCATCAAACGCAAAGATAAATTATTAATTAAACACATGCTAATTATATATTTTATCTGTTTGTACTGAAGATTCCTCATCCCGTGAGAGATTAAATATATTACAAACAGCATTATTATTGTAGGTGCTCACTGAACGTAACGGTTAATACCGTTTTCTTAGAAATGGATATCGAACCCCTCAGTTCAAATTCTGACGAGGTTGTTTGCATGTTCACTTGGTGATGATCATTGGGAAAGTGTTATGTATTAGATAATACATTAACGAGAAGAATTGCGAGTGTCTGTAAAAATAAGTTTATTATTACAATGGAAATACAAAAAAAAAATGGCTCCCGCCGGCAAGTAAAAAGTCTCTGAGCGTAAAGAAGGATTGGTAAGAATTACTTATTCTCTGAAGAGTGTAGCACGTGTGTTTACATCAGAGAATACGAAACAACGGTTCGTGTTGGAGATCACCTCACATCACGCTGAGCTAATCACTGTTGTTTCTTTTATACGTATTGGCATTTGCAGTACGTGAGGGATTATCCCGGTTTACTTCCTTTACAACAGAAAGGTATGAATTCCTGTTTCTTCCCTAGCTCTGAATGAATAGTCCGGACATACTGGGTTCTTTAGGCCTGGTCAGTCAAACAGTCTAGAAAATGGTTGGTTGTTTTTTTACGGCATATTAACCCTTATCGGATCATTTAATGCCGATTCAAGTCATTTTGATACGTTGCTTGCAGTGTCATCTAGGAGATGAAAAACCGGCTGAACTCCGCTTAAAAAATTGACCTTGTAAAGCGACAAAAGTCCTTGGTCCGTGTGGAGGGGTTGGGGTAAGTACATACATATAATTAATTGCTTAGTTTAAAACTAGAAATCAAAGAGTTTTTTTAAAAAAATATTCAAGATCGATAAATCGATGAAGTACATTTATTTGAATTTAAGAAAGAAATTTTTCTCTACAAAATTTTTACGTAGCAAAATAATCTTTAGTAAAGGATTTAACAGTTCTATTTGACCCATAGATGGGACCTTAACAGGTACTACCACTCCGGGTCAGAGTAGACCTGATAACAATGGCAATGAATGGGTACTCCACACTCCGCAGATCTCCAGAATTTGAGTCTTGCCATCGGATTCTGTTTAATCCCATACACAGGACAGACAAAAGTTGAAAGTTTTCACGAAACGATATTGATTTCATAAGATGATATAAAAGATCTTATTGGTGAAATTTCTTTTTCTGTTACGAGGATTTACAGCAACAATTATCTTGTAGCCATTCAGTGTAAACTTTTGAATTGATAAAGATATAAAAATAACTGTAACCAGGACCGATTAAACAAACTAGCAGGACCTGTGGATATACCACAGTATGACACTTTAATTATTACAACGTTTGATGTTTTCTTCTCCTTTCTTTCTTTATGAAAAAAGCAGAATGGTCCATTATTTAGCTGAGGTGAAGACACTCGTGAGAAATGAGAATTTGACGGATAAGCAACACCAGATAATCAGGATTTACATTTTTGCATTTCATCATGGACTCATTTTTAACCAGAGGGTGTTGCAAGATGTTAACGGTCGTACAATTAAGGAACACGAGTATTATTGGATCCTTTCCGACCACTAAGGACGATGGCGTAGTATCCAAAAAATGTATCTGCATCTGTGCAAGTGACTCAACAGGCCAATTCTTGAGTGACAGTCTTTGGTGCACTGAATGCATACAAAGTGTGATGCTTTCTGGGGCTTGCTTGGCCTTTCCCTCTCTTTTCTGGCTCTCTTTTTCTTGTTTGATGCTGCCTCACCCCTCTACATGCCAATGCTGAACGTTTGAGCGCCAGGCCGCTCTATTTGTTGCATCTTACCTGTACGTGTTTTGTGTCAATAATGGCATATCCTCATAAACTCCCTGCGGACATCTTTAAATCGTAGGCCGTGGTCTAACCACCGATCGGGAGCCTTTTACCTAACTCTTTTTACAAAAGAGTATTAATATATAGATTTGTTCAAATCGGGCCCCGCATGCAAACGTGAAATAAATTTTTCATAACAAAACCAATTAGAACATATTGACTTTTATAAAATGATATTGAAAGGAATCTAATTGGTAAATCTCTTTCTGTTATTTGGAATTCAATTTTTTATTATCTATTAATGGAGATTCGCTCGGATTTTGTCGTGTAACAAAGATTCGTCACTGTTTACGTCACATTACCAAAATCGTCATCGTCATAACATAGAATAAATACGCCTCAAAATTTGAACATGCAATATTAGAATCAGTCCCATTGTTTTTTTAAAACAAAGTTTTATAAATACATGACTGGTATTATATATCTATATATAGTTTTTATTTTATTTTAAATACATATTTAAAGTTTACATCAATTGGTTTATTTTTTAATCCTTTTAAGTGAATTTGATGATTTTACATTACTTAGTAAATTTTTGACATTTTTCCTTTAGTCATCCGTTACCGCAAAAATTTTTGTTATGGTGTTGTATTTTTTCAGCAAGTATTTTTATTAAAAGTACAAACCATTTTGTGCTTTACTAAATTGCATCGCTTTTAAAGGAATTCAAGAATTGACATAATCGCTTCGTACATCAGAACCACAACCAATTAAATAAATGACTGGCCGACAAAATCGTTAGTAAATACACAATACATCCACCTTTCACCTCACGAGACCGGGGTTCAAGTCTCTGTTGAGGAGGCGCAATCAATTTTAAACGTTTTCTTTCTGTGTTTAGCTGAATTTGGAATTGACCATCGCGACGACAAAGCGTTATTCTAGAGAAATCAATAACAACGCCTGAAGAGTAGTTTGTTATGTAACCAGAGCAGTTCCTCTGTGTCATCGGCCGCGAACAGCAAAAACTCACTTTCATTCTATGCGTAGACTTTGAATAAAGTTCGTACTTCTTCAAATTCTGTGTGGTGTCTTTTTTCTCTACGGCTTCATGGATCTTTTCTGTGGATTCTGCAAGATTAAACCATTCCAATGACAAGGAGCCTAACGTGGTGGCTGAGGTAGTTTCGTTTTTTTTGGTGCCTGTAACTGCCGCCAAAAAACTGACCAGTTTAATTATGTTTTATTTTATTGATATTTTTGTTTATATAAATTAACTACCGCCAAGAGTATTAAATTTAGGGTAGTTTAAAGGGTTAACATCATTTGGTGCGGATCACTAGTTTCTGCGGGTCTATGAACCCTAACCAAAAAGTGGGAAGGGGACCTTAATTAGATTATCGATTACCTGACCTAGTCGGGGATCAGAGTGTAGTATCTGTTCCAGTTACTATACTTTGAGACTTACCTAGTCCCCTCGGTGGGTCCAGTGTACTTCGGCCACTGGACCGGGTTAAAGTACAATTATTAGCGTCGATCCCAGAGGGCCATCCCCCCAGGCAATACTTTCCCCCCTGGGTTTATTGCCCAGCGCATGAGGCGCCCCCTCCCTTGAGGGGGAATTCCGAGGGGATCGGCGCAATTTTTGTTCTTTCCCATCCATGAGCTTCGGCTTGTGGGTGGGCCCACGTTAAAACGAGGCCTTGTGCCCAGTCCATACAAGTGGAGTATGAGACAAATATCCATAGTTAGATTCTCGCTGCCAGGTTGGTCAGAATGAGGCAACAAGCTGTGAGTTTCCATCTCTTGAAATGTCTATTTATTGAAGTGTCTGTATTTTGAGATTCTTTTAATTTGTACTTTTTTGTTGTATTCGCTGTTATTAAATGCTATTTGTTTTCTTACAGTTTCACGGTGTTTATTAATAAGATTAATACATCAGTAAGAATCGTCATGCCTTCACTTTTTCAACGCCAGGGCCGCCGTTACAGTCCCAGTAATCTGTTCACCGATTGATCGATTGATTGATTTTGATGGAATGTCAACCCCGTATAGGATTATTTTATGCCTAGATGTTAGAGAATCATGTTCAAGTATCATATATGCTTTTTATGTAGTTGTTTCTTAAGTGCTTTTTGCAGTTATAATATATATATATAATATATATATATAATATATATATATAATAGAGTAAACTATAGACACGGTGTTTCGAGTATCACCTCTCATCAGTATAGTTATACGATTTTTAGCAGCTGCCTCTGGCTAGGTTCGAGACCCGAACAAACTTATGCTCGCCAAACCTCTTACCCACACATCCACAGTCCCAGTCGCCAAGTATATATATATATATATATATATATATATAATATATATAATATATATATATATATATATATATATATTATATATAGTTTTTTTTTTTTTCCGTAGTTTTTCCATGAGTGGTTTAACCAAGCTGATGCAGAGTAGACCAAAGGAGAGCTCAATGTGCGAATCCCCAGTGAGTAAAAGGACAGAGCAAGAATATTTAGTAAATGAAGAAAAACTCTAAACATGCTTCATTACAATAATTCATTTCAACCGTATTAATACGACATCTTCAGGTAATCAAAAAAGACATGACTCTACAGTAAGAGTCATGTACTTGTGATTACCTGAAGATGCCGTATTAATACGGTTGAAATAAATTATTGTAATGAAGCAAGTTTTAGAGTTTTTTCTTCATTTACTATATATATATATATATATATATATATATATATTTACCACACACACACACACTCTCACCCCCCCCCCCGCGAGCAAGATGCGACACAAGGTCAATTTCTTAAGCAGAGTTTAACAGGTTTGAATTCAGAGTTTTCCTTCTCCTAGACAGGTTACCTAACCAAGGTTGAAGAGTTCAGTCTGCCCTGCTATTTACCCATAGCTGGAGAGGGTATAGTTGGATTCATCCCTTTTCCAAAGGTATTAGCGCTATGTAAAATTCAAACAGCCTTGTCCAGGATTTGAACTCAGGTCGACGAGTTCATTTCCTACGACACTAACCATTATGCCACGCTTTTTGCAGTTATATGATATGAAGAATTCATATATAATACAAATAATTTGCATACAGTTGTATAGTTTCAAGTATTCCTATCTAATATAAGATATTTCTATCAAAATTAGTTGATATATTATTCATCAAATCTTGTGGATGTGATGAATATAACCGGAAACAAGTCGTTTGTTGCTGTTGTTTTATGGATCGATGAAATACAAACTTATATCGCTTTATATAGAAGCGCGTGGTCTAATGGTTAGAGTCGTAGGAAATGGACTCGTCAACGCGAGTTCAATTCCTGGACGAAGCTGTTGGCATTTCACATGTGTTCGGCATTACTTCCAGGTCCTTGGAAAAGGTATGAATCCAATTCTCCCTCCTGCTATTGGTAAATAGCAGGGCAGACTGGACTCTTTAACCATGGCTAGGTAACCAGTCTAGGAGAAGGAAAACTCTGAATTCAAACCTGTTAAACTCCGCTTAAGACATTGACCTTGTGTCACATCCTGCTCGTGTGGAGTGTAAATATATATATATATATCGGCTAAGGCTGTAGAATACAAAATCTCCACCTGTTGGCCATAGGTGGTGACCCGTGATGCTTAAAGACTGAATACTGGTGGCTGAGCAGCCAGTGACATGAAGCACTCTACTTTCCCTTACTTGGGCTAGATGGGCGATCGGAGAGGCTCCCTCTGCATAATCGGCTAGTCACGTCAAGCCCTAGCACCTATATGGTTGTCCCGACACTATTACTCCTATGGCGACCCCCAACACTTTATATTATACTTGTGTTAGAAGGTAGTGGGTGCGTGTCTTATTATCATTGGTATGACGTTAAACAGCATCAAGTGGTGAGGTTCCAGTTCTGGAACTCAGGGAGTGTGGAGTACCCTTCATCGCCATTACTCCCATGTCCACTCTGACCTGGAGGTAATACCTGTTAGGATCCCATCTATGGGTTAAATAGATAAAAAAAATGAGAAATATATTTAAAATGAGTTTTAAAAAATTGAATACCCTACAAGAATGAATAAAACAAAAATATATTCGGCCTAAAATAACCCAAAGGGTTGATATGCCGTAAAATCCAACAAACCAAACATTGCTTCATTAATGTTTCACATGCTATTTAAAGGTATTTATTCACCCAACCCCTCCGCTACAGATAGGATGTGACACAAATTCAATTTTTAAGCGGAGTAAAGCTGATTTGAATTTAGAGTTTTCCTTCTAGATTGATTGTCTAAACAAAGACTAAAGATGCCCTACTATTTACTTATAGCTGAGGGGAGAACATATTTGGTTTGGTTTGATTTTGTTTTACGGCATATCAACCTCAGTGGGTCATTTAATGCCGATAAAGTTTTGAAATAAATCAATTCTTAATGGATAATACAATTTTGTTTATCAACTCATGTTTTTTTATTTAACCCATAGATGGGACCCTAACAGGTGAGAATATATTTAAGTCCAACCCTATCAAGTATGAATAAACCAAAAATGTGTTCGGCATTACTTCCAGGTCCACTCTGAGTCTGAGTTGTAGTACCTGTTAGGATCTCATCTATGGATTAAATACATAAAAATATGAGTTAAAACGTTTTTTAAAAAATGAAGGATGAAGAAAACGAAACGTCTTCGGCATAAAATAACCCAAGGGTTGTCATACCGTTAATTGCAATCAACCAAACCTAAATTTAAACAAATTTTCTAAACGAACCACAACGATTGAATATTTTTAGATATTTCTAAATGCACAAACGGAGCAAGTCTATTCGCTAGAATCACGAACTGACTGTCATATTACTTTAGTAAAGAAATGAAAAATGTATGACGTCAACAGGTTTAAATTCAGTACATAAAAACTGGAGACAAAGCATGCCGGATTGATACCCGCTTGACCGAGCAGTGACGCATTAAAGTGGGGATCACTTGCAATTTGGAACATCTCGTTAAAATAAAACGTGTCTTGTCTATTTATATTTGTCTGTATCCAATAGAGCAGTAGCCTATCGGCGTTTCAATTCTTATTGGACAATTTCAGGAAAGATTCGACCGAAACTGAGGCAGAGAAAAGAAAATGAATATGAAGCTCTCTTTAAAGTACTTGTAACCTCTACACTGAATGAGCGGTGACAACATTCTTTCTTGAGTCTATTGATTTTTCTATTGTTTTTCTGAGTTTTCTATTGGTGCGTCGCCAAGTAATAGGAAGTTTCTGAAGTCCAAAGCTGACGTTTTGGGAATCCGAAGGAGGTAACTTCATCATCGTTGGTCGGGAAGACTTAGATAAAATCGGATCAACATTTACTGGCAGAATAACTCAACGAACGTGTATAGGCTGTTTTAACAACGATATTTAACAACTTGCAAGCAAACAATTTTTAACTTCTTTGTAGCCCTGAAAATAGTATCTGTAGACAGTCCAATCTGCAAATAAGAGATTTTCTACGCGAAATGCTTAAGATATATCTTCGTTACCAGTCACGTGTTGCATAGGTCGTAGGTAACGCTCTTTGTCATTAGAAATGCCAGGAGGGACTCCCCGTGGTGTAGTGGCTAATGTGCAGGATTCCGACCTAAACTATGAACTCCTACTCTGTTGTACCCTTTTAATATGCATTATATTTGTATTTAAAACCTGTTGCATTTCATATCGTTGTTAACTCGTTCCTTGACGTCATAATCCACCTTCTTCCCACTTCTTTCCTTAACCCACGTTAATTTTTATAAGAATTGGTCTGAAAGGTCAGACGTTTCGTGGTTGACCCTCCAGTTATTTTCAAAAAATGATACAATCTGTTTTTGAAGAAAATTAGACCCGGTTAGTTTTAATTGGCTTAAATCATTTAAAGAATAATGTGAACTGGCTTTATTCATTTTGGATTGAGACAATGAAAAATTAACTATTAAAAAGATTGTAACATTTTGAAAATGAGAGGAAACACATTCAAAAGCGCTCGAAACGTCGATATTTTAGATGATTTCTTTATTCATTCAATATTAGAGAGAGAGAGAGAGAGGAGAGAGAGAAGAGAGAGAGAGAGAGACTTTGAGAGACTGGAGTGAAGTTGTGTGTGTGTGTGATGGGACCGATATTTTAGAAAAGTAAGATAATTCGATCGAGAGAAGAACCCGAGTTAGAGAATACGGATTGTTTAAATATATATATATATATTATATATTATATATATATACTATATATTTGGGGGAGAATATGTGCTTAATTGAAGTCATACCTAATTGAAAATCAATTAGTTTTAATTAAATGAATTAGGCGTGCATATCGGTTTAAATATGAGGCGTAAACAAATCGAGAAAAAGTCAATCTCTGTATGCACATTTCAGCCTATCAAGCCTATTCAGCAGAGCCACAGACATATATATATATATTATATATATATATATATATATATATATATATATATATATAATTATCATCCACAGACACGTGTTTCGACTTATCAAGTCTCTTCAGTTTGGCTAGACATTTTTGAGAGCTACCTACAGCCGTTCATTTTAGCATCAGTCGGACAGCTTGGCTATCGTCACCCCCTGAACGTGAAGGGGATTTGAACTGTTTTAATACACACATCTGTATGTATGTAAAGGTCGTCATAGAATGCTCCACCCCTTTTGTAGGAGAGAGTTGCATTCACGATTTAGTTGGCGGTCGTCAGTGAAATTCCCTCCAAAAGTGTTCAACCGCAGGGGTATGGGGAGCATATATATATACATATATGAATACAGGAGAGAGAGAGAGAGAGAGAGAGAGAGAGAGAGAGAGAGAGAGAGAGAGTATATCCTGATACATATCTCACGTGGTGCATTGGTTAGCAAGCTGGATTAGTAGACCGTTGTTAGTGAGTTCAGTTCACACCTGGTGCTCAATACATCTGGCCTTGTGCCATATCTAAACCAAGGATAGTAAATATTTATATATGCATACATACATGTATATATACATATACGTATATTGGCTCTTCTAAGTATTCAAGTCGATCTTAACAATATTGTTGTCTGGATGATCTCGTTTTTTTCCTCTGATTTCCAATTGCTTCCACCTTTTTTCCCGAACCCTAGGGGACCAACTCAAGCACACTAACTATAATTGGCATCAATTTTACCCACATTCTCCCAATTTTTTTTCAGTTCCCTGGCAAGGTCCAAGTATTTGCCTGCCTTTTCGTTTTCTTTCATTTTCACACTGCGGTCCATTGGAACGGCAACACTAGATGAAAAAAAAAATTTTTCTTGTTAAATAACATTATGTCCGTTCTTCTGGCCAGGATTAGACGATCCATTTGCATCTCAAAATCCCAGAGATTGTATGAGTCTCCTATTGTAGTATGGTCAAAATTCAATTTCTTGCACAGTTCGCAGTACATCAAATTTAATACCCAACCGTGGCTAGTCTTATACTCTCTGGTCTTGTAATTCACTTTTCCTGTCATTTAATCATTCCGCCTTTTTGTTGTGTTGTTTCTGTTCCCATAAATGTTTTGCTTTATTTTCATATATTTTTCATATTTTATTATATCACTTTTTGCGAGTTTTTCCCAACAGCGTAAGCTGGAGGCCTTTCACCGGAGTCTGAGTGACAACAAGTCTCCATAGGCCTCCAGGACTTTTCAGAGTATTCCGACCTATTCTTCCTTCTTGTTTCCAATTCTTCCAGTCTCGTTTCCAAACCCTTAGTGACCGTTCCAAGGATACGAACTGCAATTGATATCAGCTTCACCCTTGTGTTCCATAGGTTTTTCAATTCTCTGGCAAGGTCCAAGTATTTGTTTATCTTTTCGTTTTCTTTAATTTTTACTCTGTGGTCAGCCGGAACTGGTAATAAATGAGATGACAAGTTTTCTTCTTCTTGTTGTTAAATAACATACATTAGATGACAAGTTATTTTTTCTTGTCAATTGACACTATGTCCGTTCTTCTGACCAGGATTAGACGATCTATTTGTATCCCAAAATCCCAGAGATTTTATGAGTCTCCTTTTGTAGTATGGTCAAAATTCAATTTCTTGCACAATTCGCAGTAGATCAAATTTAATACCCAACCATGCATAGTCTTATACTCCCTTTGGATTTTCAGATAGTTCTTTGCTAGTTTGTTGTCTGAGAGATTCAATTTTTCTTTTGAGGTTTCCCTTACTCCACCCTATTCATCTATTCTCATATACGATCTCGCCATTTAAAAAATGACATATCAACTTTTTTTAGGTCATTTAATGCCTAATAAAGTCATTTTGAAATTCGGTTTACTTACAATACCTGCTGTGACTTAAATGGCCACTCATCTAAATGTTGAACAGGTGATTAGCGGGATCTTCGAAACAAGACGGCGACGGCAAAATCCCGCCTGTCGCGGATGTCAAGTCGGTTAACCCGTTCGCGCACGCCGCCGCGTATGCAACGACGACAAGCCACGCCCGACGGAGACGGCGAACCGCACCGCCGAACACAACAGCCGCCGCTACTAGAGACAGACGTCCGCTATGGCAGGCTCCAGCGGAACGAAAAGAGACACCTTTTGTAATATCGTGGCGACACCGGTCGCGGTTCCGGCTTAGAGTTTTTCAGCCGTTATCGCGTGGAGGCAGCTTGGCACCGCCGCGCGTCCGAGCGAGCACGCAAACCGTTGCTTCGATCCCGCGGTTCCTCTCGTACTGGACGGGATAGCCGTGGCCACGGCCGACGTAACACTGGTAACGATCGGTAGGATAAAACTAACCTGTCTCACAACATGACTTGTCCGTCGGCTTCTCTTGTTTGTCTCTTGAAGGATCCACAGTCGTTTTTTCTTACCATTTCAATTTCCCAGTCTTTGACATCTTTCTATTTGTCCATGTGTTGCAATTGTTGTTCCTTGTTGATATTATTAGTCTTTCTTTGATCGTTTTCGTGTATTATTCGATTCCTTGAATTGTCGCATCGACATAATCCTCAATGCTGGCAAGTTATTTCCCTCCTTCTTTTCTCGATGCGTATAGTCTGTCTATGTTATCTCTCGGTTATAACACTATGTTCATAGTCATTAATTTCCTTAATTATATTTAAAAAGGAAGTTAAAAATAAAATAAAAGTCAAACCAGAAAAAATAAGGGTACTTTTTCAGAACCTCGCAACACCACGAAGCCAAGAGGTCCAGAAGAAAGCAGCGGCAAAAAAGCACTGGCACATCAACATATTCATGGTCAGTCTTTAATTTCGAAATTTGTGGTCGAGAAAGATTTTCGAACATTGGACTTTATATCATAGGAGGCACTGTAACTTTAGGGACACAAAAACTATATTATAGTCTTCCAAGTCTGAAATGCCAATGAATGAATATATATATATATATATATATATATATATATATTATATGTGTGTGTGTGTGTGTGTGTGTGTGTGTGTATACATATAGATAAAATGGTATGAAAACACACACTTTGTTGTTGAAATGAATATATTCTTATATCCTTTTTCATTGCTAATATTGACAATATTACGATTTATTAAAAATCATCATCAGAGTATAATGATAATTAGGTCCGTTTTTAGATGTAAATGTTTTTAATCCGGATTCATCAAGAGAGAAACAGGAATAAATTCAAACTGGAAGTATTGTTTTTCCCAAAAAGCTTGTATCCCGTGCGTTCGCTTCGTCTTGTTCAATCGCTTCACGTTCTTTCGCTATATATATATATATATATATATATATATATATATATATATAGCCACTATGCGACTGGGACTTCCACCTTGAAATAGTAGAAACGTCACGAAAGTAATGCGTTGAGAAATAAGAAATGTATATTCAAAAAGGATTTTTTAAAAATCAAACCAGGAAAAAATAAGGGCACTTTTACTTGGTTTTTTGCTGGTTTATTTATTTTTCGATCACTACACGTCCATTCCCATTATTCCCTAATGTATTAAACAGCATTTTAGTCTTCGTGAGAATTGTTCTTGTAGAAGAACAGTAGTTGCATATTTAACCAATAACTCGAAGATGAAGTGGTTCATACCTTTCGAAAAGGTATTAATTTGAAAGTGGACGCAATAGCGTGACTGCAATTCGAACTCGGTTACAAGAATGTCGTAGTCCAACACTTTAGCCACTACACCACGGTGACTTACCCCTTGAAAAAGTAGACAAAATTACTACCATTATGTGTTGAGAAATTAGAAGTTTATATTTAAAAAAGGAATTTAAAAACTAAAAAAATCAAACCAGCAAAAAATAAGGGTACTTTTTAAGAACTTGTTTTTTGCTTATTATTGTTGCTAGTTTATTTGTTTGTTTGTTTGTTGTTTTTTCATCACGAGACCTCCACCCCCATCACACCCTAATCTCTGAAGGACAATGTAAAAGAAAGAAATAAGAAGGTAAGTGAGAGGAGAAAAGAACGTGGAGAAATTAAGACTATAAGACAGGATGTAAAAAGTCTTAAATAAACAAAAAAAAAAAAAAGAGAGCGAGAAAGAAAGAAAATGTTGCCGTTTGGCGCATGCGCAAACGCTCGTGCCAAATACCATTTAGAAGCTTGGCATTTCTCGTGGACAATTGCAACTCTGTGCCAAAATCTTCTCTTCGCCTCTCTACGCGTTGCATTCTGGGTAAAATTAAAGAAAACAAAAACAAAACAACAAGGGACAAAAGAAAAAAAAACTTGAGGGCAAGGACCTGTGCTCATCTGGCAAACATCCCACTGAACATAACAGGTTTTCCCGAAAATCTCTTTTTTTTTTTGCCTTTTAGAAGAGAAATGAAGAAATAAAAAACTTCCCCGAGCCAGTCTTGCTTTGTAACTGAGATCAACCCTCAGGATTTTGTGCACCAATATTTCATACGAGGACACGAAGAAAAAAAGCCAAAATCATGCACTAAAGACTTGTTTCCTTCTGTAGAAGGGCTCGAACACCGCTTTGTCTTCTCAAGGATGGTCTTGGTACCAAGAAAAAATCCAGAACATAAAGTGTCTTCAAGGTGCAGCTCACCCATCAAGATTTCGAGCGTCAACATCTAAAGCGAGAACACAAGAAGAAAATGAGAGAGGACAGAAAAGATGCACCTTCTGTTGAAGGCACCGAACTACCTTGTTTCTTCAAAGTTGTCATATAGTACCTAAGTGAGGACAATGGAATTGGACAAATAAATCGAGTGAGACTTCTCGTACTTATGAATGTGACCAGTCAGTTGTTGATTACTCTCTAACGGTATCTTGTGCAGTAAATCTATTCCTTACCAACAGGACTTCTCAGGTCTCCAGGACTCTCCTGAATACTCTTAACAATACTATTGACTGTAAGGTCTCGATTCGACCTCTGATTTCCAGTTCCGTTAGTCTGTTTTATAAACTGTTGGAGACGGTACTAAGGGCACCAACTACAATTGTTATCTCTTTAACCCTCATATTCTATTATATTAATATACCCTATTATTTTTTTTCAATTCTCTAGCAAGGTCCAAGTATCTGTTTGAGTAATAAATGTCAAATCATGCAGGCCATATCATCCATCCACTTCAATTCTTCTGAAATTCTGTCTACGTGTGGAGTATGATAAAGTAAGACAATTCCCAAAATTTGAGCTTCCAATTCAAGAATTGGCGGAGTTATGTCGATTTTTAGTTCTCCAAATTTGAGAGGGGTCTAAAAATGGCGATTTTTGTAACAT
>CM042177.1:16221498-16233998 GCA_023376005.1 Doryteuthis pealeii | reverse complement strand
AACAATAGTCTGTCCATGTTTAGGAGCCCACAGGAGAACGTTACTTATGAGTTCGTCCCTGCTTCTCCAATAGAGCCCAGTTCATCTTATTTGGATAGTTTGTGTGATAGGATACTTTTTGTGGGATGCTGCAACCAGTATTTGCTCAAAACAGGACGCAGCATCTTTGTGACGTTTTCATCTAGCTTTTTCACCATGTGTTTCGTTAAGGTCCAAGATATACTCTAGTACTGATACGTATTATTCCAAATAGGAACATGACGTAGTGGATATAGGCGGTGAGTTAATACAGTTATCTCAATCCTAGTCAAGTGTGACAGTAACATAGAATAATTAACACAGCTTAACACTTTTACCCTGTCATGGTTAACGGAATGAGAACAGTCTACCTCCGTGGATTGAAGTTCCGTAAAAGTTACCCATAACGACAATCAGGTTCGTGACTTCGAAGAGAAGATTCCCAAGTTTGAGGAGGGGGTTCTACAGTTCTAGAGGGTTCCCGAGTTTGACAAGAAATAACTGAAGAAGGCTGAAGGCACATCGACCGAAACGTTATGTAAAAAATAAAGATGAAGACAATAGCCCGAATATTACAAATAATACAGAATAAGACAATAATGGTTTATTTTCACACATTTCACAATATAAATAATGTCACATAAAACAAAACAAAAACGTAATGTGGATTGTTGTAGTAATGTGTGGAGGTTGATCACTAATTATGACTGAGCCTATTCTAGTAGTGAACACCTCAATTGTCTTTTCTTTTTTTTCTTTTTTTACATAGTTTGAAAGTTGATACTTATACGTATTAAAATTTCTATTTTGACATATTAATTTGAGTTGCTGAGCAGACATGTTCGTGAAATAAATGTTTGGAAATTATTTTGTTAGTGTATCCCAATCGTTGATGCAGGATGATGTTATAGATTTAAGACCATAGGTTTTAGCGTTGGCAAATGGTTTGAAGAGTTCATCTACGGTTGATCCTCTTGTAGAGATAATGTATAATTCTTTTTTAGGGATGAAATAGATTTTGAACGTTAAGGGTCATTTGTCCATCGGCTTGCAGACAATTTATTACGTAGACATGATCTTTGATTTTAAGCGGCTGTATGATTTTGCCGGACCGTGTATAATTAGTGCGTATTTTTTTGAACCCATGTTGATCTCTTTTTATCTCTTCAGTTTATTCGTAGCCTTTTTCCTTTTCATTGACCACAGTGTAAGATTAATTTCCATGTTTCCCAACCATATGCTATGTCTGCTATCATGCATATATTTTTATACTTAACGCTTTAAGCCTATCAGTAATTCACTCGTTATTATATACTACATACTAATAACATGCAATTGTATTTATGTATACAACAAAATAGCTGTTTACAGTGTTAACAGAAAGGATAATTTGCATATTGCTCCTAAAATTTTTATTTTGATAAATATGTGCTTGGTTTTATTGATTTCTAATTGTTTGGTTTTATTTTAATAAATATGAGAAAAAGCCTCGCGGATAAATCTTAAAAGAAATCCATTAACAAGAAGAAACATCTATAATTTTATGCTTTAATTCCTAATTTAATTAAATAGTTAAATTAGAAAATTTAGCAATGAAAGACGGGAGTGATGGAAATGAAAGGAAGAGTTAGTTTCAACGTTGTTCTATTTTTAGATTATACCCCCTCTGTTTCAAATCATTTTATCTCTATTATTATTTAGTTTCCTTAGTCTTTCTTTAATATATTTCATTAATTAAAACTTAAATACTTATGCCTGGATGGTGCATATTGTTGCTTGTAATACATAATTAATGTAGTGATGTACCAGTCATTTGTCCATTTAAGCGACTGTATGATTTTGTCGGACCGTGTATAATTATGGCGTGTTTTTTTGGACACATGTCGAAGAGTTCACCGACGGTTGATCCACTAGTAGAGACAGTGTATAATTCTTTTTTAAGAATGAAATAGTTTTGAACATTAAGGGTAATGTACCAGCTATTTGTCCATGGATTAACAAACAATTCAGTAGACATGATCTTTTTATCATTAGTCTTTCTTTAATATATTTCATTAATTAAAACTTAAATATTCGCGCCCAGAGGGTGCATATTTTCGCTTGTAATACAAAATTAATGTAGTCATTTTTAGTCACGCTTCCAAAGCTGCTGAATAATTCTGCCGGGCCGTGTATAATTATGGCGTGTTTTTTGGACCCACGTTGATCTCTTTTTATCGTTTAAGTTTATTGGTAGCTTTTCCCCTTTTCATTGACCACAGTGTAAGATTATCAGTTTATTTTCTGCTCCTTTTGTTAATATCCATGTTTCCCAACCATATGTTATGTCTGCTATCATTGCATTCATTTTATACTTAACGCTGTAAGCCTATCAGTAATTCACTCGTTATTATACTACATACTAATAACATGCAATCTATATTTTTGTATACAACAAAATAGCGGCTTATTATTTTATGGGAAAGGCGGGAGTGATGAAAATTAAAGGAACTGTTAGTTTCAAAGTTGTTCTAATTTTCGATTATAGCCCCTCTGATTAAAATCATTTTATCTGCATTGTTATTTAGTTTCATAAGTCTTTCTTGAATATATTTCATTAATTAAAATTTAAATACTTACCCTGGAGGGTGCATATTTTCGCTTGTAATACATAATTAATGTAGTGATGAACTAGTCATTTGTCCATTGGCTTTGATTTTAAGCTGCTGCATGATTTTGCCGGACTGTGTATAATTATGGCGTGTTTTTGGACACATGTTGAAGAGTTCAATTTTTAATTTTAATAAATATGTGCTTGGTATTATTGATTTCTAATTGTTTAGTTTTATTTTAATAAATATGAGCAAAAGCCTCGGAGATAAATCTTAAAAGAAATCCATTAAGAAGAAGAAATAACTATAATTTTATGCTTTAGCAATGGAAAGACGGGAGTAATGGAAAATGAAAGGAAAAGTTAGTTTCAAAGTCGTTCTATTTTTCGATTATACCTCCCTCTGTTTCAAATCATTTCATCTCAATTCTTATTTATTTTCATTAGTCTTTCTTTAAGATATTTCATTAATTAAAACTTAAATACTTGCCCACGGAGAGTGCATATTTTCGATTGTAATACAGAATTAATGTAATCTTTTTTATTTACGTTTCTAAAGCAGCTTCATGATTTTGCCGGACCGTGTATATTATACACTGTATAACTATGGTGTTTTTTTTAACCCATGTTGATCTCTTTTTATCTCTTCAGTTTATTCGTAGCCTTTTCCCTTTTCATTGACCACAGTGAAGATTATCAGTTTATTTTCTGGTCCTTTAGTTAATTTCCATGTTTCCCAACCATATGTTATGGCTGCTATCATTGCATTCATTTTTATACTTAACGCTTTAAGCCTATCAGTAATTCACTCGTTATTATTTGCCTATTTTTACTGACTGCCTTCCAATCTATCGTTATTCGTTTTTTTTATTACATTTCCAGAATTATTCACCAATCTTCCTTGCTCATATTTACCTAATTCGATTTACTACCATAAAAAATGTTTAGCAGATACCAATGTTATAAATGCAAATGCACGCTTAGCGTAAGGTTATCGTCCTACGAAATGAGCAGAGTTAACAAATAAGTGGAGGCATAAAAATAAGCACAAACTCTCCCAAGTGTCTTCAGGGATTACATAGGGAATAAAGACGGGTAGGTAATACACCCACCACAGCGAAAATGGGTACAAACCACCCTTATATTGTAGAAAGATAGAGGACAAAAATACCCCGAAGATTCCAGATCCGCGAGAAACTTGAGTCGGTCTGTTTTAAACCATTTATTTTTAATCGTTTTATATTCAACTCTTTTTATTGATCACTTTTACACATTTTTAGTGTTAAAAATCCCGAGTATTTAAGTTTTTATTTTAATTTACTTCTGGATGTTAATCCCCAGTGCGAAGTATTGTGTCTAGCCACACTGAAGAGGCGTGAAACGCCGAAACACATGTCTGTAGATGACTTGTTAATATATGCTCCCATAAATTTGGTATGAGCTCTCTAATTGGTAATTTAAATTAACTCCCACTACAAGCATAGAAGCAATGATGTTTCCCCGGAAACTTGATCTCTCAGTGACCGTAAAATACATAAACAAACCTATATATTTAATAGTTTAAAAACACCAGTCCCACTACAGCTGTCAGTGGTGGAGGGGATAAGATATAAGACAGGCAAACAGCCGGTCTGAGTTCGACCCTGGCCAGGGATAGTTGTTGTGTATGGCCACACTGAAGAGGCGTGAAACACCGATACACGTGTCTGTGGATGACTGATATATATATATATATATATATATATATATATATATATATCAGTCATCCATAGACACGTGTTTCGACGTTTACGTCTCATCAGCACAACTCGAATTTTTTAACAACTACTTCTAGCCGGGAGCGAAACCCGACAGAATATTCGTCTGCCAAGTTCCTTACCCTTACGGCCGTGGGTGACTGTCAGTCCAGGGTGAACAATTAATTGATACATACTTACAGATATAAAGATTGTTAACGATCGAACGCCACTTTCTTCTGGTCCAGAAGAAAGCGGCGATAACAAAGCTCCGGTGTATCAACATTTTCAGGGACAGACTTCACATGTGACATCTGTTGCCGATATTGTTTTTCAAACATTGGACTTAACAGTCACATGAGGTGCTGAAACTTCAGGGATACTAGAACTATATAGTATTCCGAGACTGCAATGCCGATAATATCTATTTATCTATCTATCTATCTTATATATCTGTATAAAGATTGTTTACGATACAACGAGAGAAAAGTAAATATTTTATTATAAAAAGATCCGTAAAGTGGTGTAAATTTTTCACTATTTATAACGCGACACCTGCTGTGAATTCTTTAAAATATTTTCTTTAAAATATTAAATTCAAAATCTATTCTTTACCATCTATCTTTTGAAGATTAAATTTAAATAATATTCTTTGAAATCTTTAGAATATATTCTCCATATAAGCCTATAGAATTATCCTGTAGATGTTTTGCAGGTAGCTCAATAGGACATCGACTAGAATTGACAGATTCTCATTCACAACACTAACTTCCTTTATAAAAACTAGCACATATATGCACCCTCCGTGTGTAAGTATTAAGTTTTAATGTAATTAAATATTCTTTATTAACATTAGAAAGTTTGGTTTGGTTTGTTTTGTTTTACGGCATATCAACCTCGGTGGGTCATTTAATGCCGATAAAGTTGTGAAATAATTTCATTCTTAATGCATGATACAATTTTGTTTATAAACTCATGTTTTTCTATTTAACCCATAGATGGGACCCTAACAGGTACTACCTCTCCGGGTCAGAGTGGACCAGGGAGCAATGGTGATGAAGGGGTGCTCCACATTCCCCAAACCTCCAGAACTGGAACCTCACCATCAGATAGAGTTAACGTCATTCCCAGGACATGTAGACCCTCAGTCACCGCCTTCTAGTACCCATATGATAAAAAGGGGTTGGGACTTTCCATAAGGGCAATAGGGTTGGGAAAATCATATAGGTGCTAGGGCTTGACGTGGCCATCCGATTGATCGGAGGGGTCCTCTCGACCGCCCGTCTAGCCCAAGATAGGGCCAAAGTAGAGTATTGCAAGTCGTGAACTGCTCATCCACCTGGGTTCTATCCTTAAGCATCGCGGATCGCCACCCATGGTCAACAGGTGGACCCATTGGGGTGTCTTACCCCTCTGCAGAGGTGCAATCGGTGCATTCTAATGCCACAGCCGACAGGGCGGAACATTAGAAAGACTAAGGAAACTAAATAAGAAGGCCGATAGTGTATAATCAAAACTGAAACTTACTCTGCAATCACCCCTGTCTTTCATTACGATTTTTTCTAATTTAACTATTGAGTTGAAATAACAATAGGAAATAAACAATAAAATTACAGTTATTTTTTCTTCTTAATGGATTTCTTTTAAGACTTATCTCAGAGACGTTTGCTCCTTAAAAAAAAAAACAAAAAAAAAAACAAACAATTAGAAATCAACAATACCAAGCATATATTTATTAAAATAAAACTTTTAATATCAATATGCAAAATAGCTTTCCTTTTCACACTGTAAACTGTTCTTTTGTTGTAGATATAAATACAATTGTATTTTATTTGTATGTAGATAAGGCCAAACAGTAATAATAATGTAAAACAATATCATTAATAATTCAGGTTTAAACAAAAATAAAATTATGGAGAATGTGACGTTAAAAACTAAGGAAATTGTGACTTGAGTAGTAACATGGTTTTGGTTACAGACAAACACACATTCTCCATTATAATAAGATATATGAAATCATAAAAATCATGTTTATAGATACAACATATTCTTATTTTTTGTTTTAATTTGACTTCGTATTATTCTCAATACTTATACTAAAATATCTACGGCATATATATATATATATATATATATATATATATATATATATAGTGTGTTCGGGACAAATTTGACGTACATATATTTGGTTATTTTTCTCCGTATGTTGGAGGTATTGACGCACACTACGCATCATTTAAAAACTAGGACCCTTCTTCATTCATATACATGATGACAGATAGAATGGATGACTGAAACCCACCTGAATCATGGAAGATAATAACTTGTATCATGATCCGCGCCGGCCATCAAAATAAGGAGATTATGATTGCTGTCCAATGCCCCTGAAAACTGTAAAAACAATCAGGCATGAACTGGAGAATTGCAATGGCAACTACAAGGCTGTGATTGAAGAAAGCCACATAACAGACGATCTGATTGCGTTCTTACAGCAGAACTCCTCAGAAATCTGCAGAAAAGGGTATTATGGACCCTGGCATTGGAATTCGGGCTTTGTCACGTGATTTGAATGTTTCAGCCTCTTCCATGAAGCTTGCACTCAATGAAACCTTCGCTACTTACACATACAAGTGTTGCAGAGGTCAACTTTAAAAATCGTCTGACAAAGGTGAAGAAACTTCTGTGCAAAGGGAAATATCCTGCTGAACCACAAACAATCTGGTTCTTTTCCGATGAGAAAAAGCTTTTGCCAAGATCAAAAGCACAACACGCAAAATAACAGATGGCTTGCATGCAGTCTACAGGACACTCCTCGTGTCATGCAGACTAAATTTCCCCAAACTGTGATGGTTTTCAGATGTGTGTCCTCTGAGGGTGATGTGATGCCTCCTCATTTTTTCAGAGAGGCTATCAGGTTGAATTCCGATTCCTACGTAGAGTTGCTAAACACTGTAGACAAGCCTTGGATAATAAGGGTAGCCAATGGTAAGCCATATGTATGGCAGCAGGATTCGGCCCCCTGCCCTGGAAAAAGTCAAAAATGGTTGTCGGCGAATTCTTATGACTACACTAGCCCCAATATTGGCCTCCAAATTCCCCAGATCTTAACCCCATGGATTATTATGTATGGAGCGTTGTTGAGAAAGACACAATCGCCGTGAGAGTTCTACAAAAGCACATTTAATCGACAGAATTCAGGTAATTTTTTAGACCCTTCCCAGGGAAACTGTAACATCAGCTTGCTCCAGGTTCCGGGGCAGTATTGAAAATCGATGCTAACAGCGGTTAATTGAGTGAAACTTGTTGACAGTAG
The DNA here is from genome assembly GCA_023376005.1 of Doryteuthis pealeii. Lineage (NCBI taxonomy): Eukaryota > Metazoa > Mollusca > Cephalopoda > Myopsida > Loliginidae > Doryteuthis > Doryteuthis pealeii. The sequence continues at coordinate 16,226,341 of CM042177.1, read as the reverse complement.
TGTAATTTCCGTGCCTGTTGAATTTCTTTATAATCCATAACATTTTGTAGTTACCAAGCACTTTTTCTTTTTCCTTATGAAACTGTCAACTTTATCCCGAACACGCTATATATATATATATATATATATAGGGTGTCCCAGAAGTCGCGCACCATGTATAAAAATACATATAAAGTATAAAAAGACATATGAATATCAATTTTATTCATCATAATCACCCTCTCCATTGATACATACATCAATTCTCTTTATAAAACTGTCTTTTACTCTGTTTTACTTTGTACGGATGAAATTTCTGTCTTAAGAATACGATGTACTGCTAATCGTAAGCTCCTGGCTTATTTTCCTTACTGATTTCTCGGGGCTTCTAGCAACATGATATCAAGTGTTACTTTGCTCGAATCTACCGAAAATTGACTCAAACGTACGTATGAAGATTTGCGTATGTATTTTTATATATACGGAGTATTATAAATAAATATATACATTGTTTAGAATAAAGATTTATTTCGACATATTGTCTTTTCACTCCTATTTTTTAATACGTCATACTCGGTTACTGGTGAGATTTTCTTGTTTTCTTTATAAAGAAACAAAAAAATCGGACTGAAGAGACAATATGTCGAAATTAATTCATATTCTAAACAAGGTATATATTCATTTACACACACACACACACACACTCACACTCACACTCACCCCCATATATATATATATATATATATATATATATATATATATAATATATATATATATAAGTATAGATAAAAGGATATGAAAACACACAATGCTGTTAAAATGAAAATATTTTATATCATATTCATAGCTAATATTGAACAATATTTCGATTTTGTAAAAATCATCTTCAGAGCTTGTTTTTAATCTGGACTCATCATAATTCTTCTTCTTTCAAAAACTGTTATATGTCATCATATGTCTTTTCCTTTCAAAAACTGTTACACTATGATATACATTATGTCGTTGACTGAGAAACGCGTAGTGGATGTGTTAATAAAGAAACGATCGCATGACTTGTACGCTTTTTGGAACATCAATGTTTTCGTTTTGAATTCATATTATTTTCAGCTCCTCTCTCGATGAGTCCGGAGTAAAAACAATCTCTGAGGATGATTTTTATAAATCGAAATATTGTTCAATAATAGCTATGAAAATGATATAAAATATTTTCATTTTAAAGCATTGTGTGTTTTCATAGCCATTTATCTATACTTATACCATCGGATTCATTTCTTTACTCTTATATATATATATATATATATATATATATATATATATATATATATATATATACCGTATAGCAATGTAGGTATAGAATAGAACGAAATACCATATTACCTATATACAACCTGTTTCCGATTAGGTTCGGCGCCTAATGACATCATCCAATCGAATTTCGTACAAAGACCGAGCAAGCAACAGAGAGGAGAGGAGAGTAAGGCTTTGGAGAGCAAGGTGAGGTGATCGGCTGTATTACAATCTTTGATCTTGTTATGAGGGTTTGTGTTTCTTAAGCTGCTAGTGTGTGTGTGTGTGTGTGTGATTAGGCGCGTTCGACAAGCAAAATATCGAATCTAATAAGGAGGGAAGATCAAACGGCAAAAAGGAAAGAAGTATTCGATGAGATAGTCTTCATCGGTATTGATCTTTTGAAATGGTAATGGATTTAGTTATGGGTTGTTAGAGGTTGAGACTGAATCTAAAGGTGAAAACGGAAAGAGATAGGGAAAGGAAGGGAGGTGAGAAAAGGTGGAAGTAGTAGAGAAAGAATGGGGGTATGGAAGGAGAGAGAGGGATATCTATATAGGAAGCGATGAAATCAAAGTAGTAGTAGTAGTAGTAGTAGAGAGAGGGAGAAAGTGCGAAATAGAAGAGGAAAAGATAAGATGAAGAAGGAGGAGGAAGAGGACCTATGAGAGGAGGAGGAGCGTGGCCAGGAAGGAGAGAAACAAAGAGGTGCGAAAGGAAATATTTAGATGAAAATACGAGAGAGAGAGAAGAGAGAGAGAGAGAGAGAGAGAGAGGTGAGAGGGGGAATGAGAGAGGGGAACACAGTAGAAGAGTAAGATATAGAGAGAAGGTTATAGAGATAGGAAGCATTGAATGCAAATTGGTAAGAGAAGAAAAGCGATGAATACCATGTGGTTGAGAGAGAGAGAGAGGAGAGAGAGAGAGAGAGAGAGAGAGAGAGAAGGGAAGAGAAAGAATGAGTATGGGAAAACGGGAGTATAAGAAATAGAGAGAAGGTAATATGAACATGAAGACAAAGTAATTGAGAGAAAGAGAGAGTGAGAGAGGGGGGAGGGAGAGTGAGAGAGAGAGAGATAGGAAAACACAGAAGAGAGTAAGATATAGAGAGAAGGTTATAGAGATAGGAAGCATTGTATGCAAATTGGTAATAGAAGAAAAGCGATGAAGACCATATGGTTGAGAGAGAGAGAGAGAGAGAGAGAGAAGGGAAGAGAAAGAATGAGTATGGGAAAACGGGAGTATAAGAGATAGAGAGAAGGGTAATATGAACATGAAGACAAAGTGATTGAGAGAGAGAGAGAGAGAGAGAGAGAGAGAGAGAGAGAGAGAGAGAGAGGGGTGCGTGAATAAATATAGAAGAGTAAGAAGGTAATAGAGATAGTAATCAAAGTAGTAGAGAAAGAAGCTGAATATGGAAGAAGAGAGAAGGACATTTATATAGGAAGCGATGAAATCAGTGGTGGTAGTAGTAGTAGTAGTCATAGTAGTAGAGAGAAAAAGAAAGTGTGAAACTGAAGAAGAAAAGATAAGGACAAGGAGCAAGATAAAAAAAGAAAGAGGAGGAGGAAGAGGAACATGAGAGAAGGGGGACGTGATCAGAAAGGCGAGAAAGGAAAAAGTGCGAAAGGTAATATTTAAATAAAGGTATGCTGATCAGAAACGAAGAGAGATAGAGAGAGAGAGTGAGAGAGGAGAGAGGGTGGAGAAAGAGGAGAGTGTGTATGTGTGTGAGAGAGAGAGAGAGAGAGAGGTAGAGAGAGAGAGGGTGAGAGAGAAGAATATACTAGAAGAGTAAGATATAGAGAGAAGGTGATAGAAAAACATTGAAACAAAAGTAGTAGTATAAGAAAAGTAATGAAGACAATGTGATTCGGAGAGAGAGAGAAAGACAAACAGACAGACAGACAGAGACAGACAGACAAAGACAGAGACAGAGAGAGACAGAGACAGAGAGACGGACAGAGATAGAGGGTGTGTGAGAGGGGGTGAGAGAGAGGGAGAGAGAGAGAGAGAGAGAGAGAGAGATAGGAGTGGTGGAAAAGAGGATGAGAGAAAGGACGAGTAAGTAAAAACTGGAGAAGTATAAGAGATAGGGAGAAGGGTAATATGAAAAGAGGAAGATAGTGAGAGGGAGAAAAATAGGGTATAGAAAGGATGTGTAAGTAAAAACGGGAGTATGAGAGAGAGAGAGAGAGAAGAGAGAGAGAGAGAGAGAGAGAGAGAGAGAGAGAGAGAGGGGATAATATAGAAGAGTGAGATATAGGTAATAGAGATAGGAAGCAACGTTGTAGTAGAAGAAAAGTAATGAAAACAATGTGATTGTGAAAGAGAGAAAGAAAGAGAGAGAGGAGAGAGAGAGAGAGGGGGGCGGGAGAGAAGAGAAAATACGAGTAAGTGAAAACTTGGGAAGTGTAAGAGATAGAGAGAATGGTAATATGAAGAGGAATGATGAAGATAAAATGATTGAGAGAGAGAGAGAGAGAGAGAGAGAGAGAGAGAAAGGAAGAGAAAGTGCAAGTAAGTGAAAACGGGAGAAGTATAAGAGAGAGAGAGAGGGAGAAGAGAGAGAGAGAGAGGGGGGTAAAGAGATAGTGTAAGTAAGTGAAAACGGGAGAAGTATAAGAGATAGAGAGACGGATAATATGAAAGAGAATGATGAAGACAACGTGATTGAGAGAGAGAGAGAGAGAGAGAGAGAGAGAGAGAGAGAGAGGAGAGGGGGGGAGAGAGAGTGCAAGTAAGTGAAAAGGGAGAAGTATAAGAGATAGAGAGACGGATAATATGAAAGAGAATGATGAAGACAACGTGATTGAGAGAGAGAGAGAGAGAGAGAGAGAGAGAGAGAGAGAGAGAGAGAGGGGGAGAGAGAGTGCAAGTAAGTGAAAAAGGGAGAAGTATAAGAGATAGAGAGACGGATAATATGAAAGAGAATGATGAAGACAACGTGATTGAGAGAGAGAGAGAGAGGAGAGAGAGAGAGAGAGAGAGAGAGAGGGGGAGAGAGAGTGCAAGTAAGTGAAAAAGGGAGAAGTATAGAAGATAGAGAGACGGATAATATGAAAGAGAATGATGAAGACAACGTGATTGAGAGAGAGAGAGAGAGAGAGAGAGAGAGAGAGGGGGATATTATAGAAGTGTGATATATAGGTAATAGATATAGGAAGCATTGAAAGCAAAGTAGTAATAAAAGAAAAGTGATGAAGACAATGTGATTGAAGAGAGAGAGTGAGAGAGAGAGAGAGAGAGAGAGAGAGGAGGGAGGAGAGGGAGAGAGAGTGCAAGTAAGTGAAAACGGGAGAAGTATACGAGATAGAGAGACGGGTAATATGAAAAGAAAAGTGATGAAGACAATGTGATTGAGAGAGAGAGAGAGAGAGAGAGAGAGAGAGAGAGAGAGAGAGAGAGAGAGAATGTAGGGGAAAGAGTAATGATAAATGAAAAGATTTTGATTTGGTTTGTTTTGTTTTACGGCTTATCAACCTCAGTGCGTCATTTAATGCCGATAAAGTTTTGAAATAAATCAATTCTTAATGGATAATACAATTTTTTATAAATACATTTTTCTATTTAACCC
>CM042177.1:16213998-16216498 GCA_023376005.1 Doryteuthis pealeii | reverse complement strand
ATATATATATATATATATATATATATATTATTACCACTGTGTGTGGTTAACACTATCTCACTTGATGAGACAGTAGTAAGTCAATATATACTGTATACTCTTTAAACTTCAGGCAGTGAAACGTTTTGAAAAAGTGAGACATATAGTCAAAAGCGATTGTGCGTTGTTTATTTGATATTATATAACTGTATGCACGGGCCATTTGTTGTTTCTTTTTTTATATGTGATCAATAATTGCGAATGCACTTGTTCCGTGCTTAAGCTTATGTATGTTCTATATACATTATATATACATTATATCTCTAAAGAAAGAAAGAAGAGAGAGAGAGAGAGAGAGAGAGAGAGAGAGAGAGAGAGAGAGAGAGAGAGAGAGAGAGAGAGAGAGATACAGACAGACACACAGAGACAGAAACAGACAGACAGAGACAAAGACAGACATACAGACAGACAGATAGAGACAGGTAGAGATAGATATAACTGTTGGTTGATAACTAAATACTAACAAGATCGGATTATAAAGAAGTTTAAAGATTTTGAGGACCAAGTCACCAAAAGGCACCTTAGCTGAGATCAGTTTTAAAAGGAACTGAATTTTGCCTTTCACCGGCTGTTAGTAAACAAAATCAACAGCCGTTAAAAACCAGACACGCTTCTATACTAAAATTACCTTTTGATTTTAATTTTTAAAAATAGTTATTTCATGTTGTTGTTGTTAGCATATGTGAAAAAATTAATTTTGCACTAAAGATAAACTAATATTGTTATTTGAAAAATAAAACTCAAAACGAAAGACACGTTTATTCACCTTCCATGTGTCTCTACAGATCGTTAATAAAAAAATGAGTTATTTCATGTTGTTGTTAGCATATGTTAAAAAATAATTTTCAACTGACACCATAATATTTCATTAATTATTTTAAAGCTGCTCTGCTATTTTAGCATTGAGCACATTTATATGCTAAAAATTCCATTCTATTATATTATATCATTACATTATTTCATTATATTATATTATATTATATTATATACCAAAGTTATTGGTAAACCCTTGCGGTAAGAAAAACACGGCAAATAGTTTGATTGTAAAAAGTCGTATCAACCGAAAATAATCGGTTTATACTATAACACTTGGCCAAAAGAAATACAATTATATATATATATATATATATATATATATATATATATATATATATATATATGAAATGTATATGTATAAACCGCTAGGATTATCTAAAGCTAAAAAGTAAAGAGTGCTCAATACCTAAGTAGAGCAAATAAAAAAGTTAAACCTAATGAGTCAGATATACCTACTAACAGTTTCACTTAGTCGTTAATCAGGGTAAAAATCCGATTTATGCCATGATGAGCTACTAAGCGAAACTGTTAGTAGGTATATCTGACTCATTAGGGTTAACTTTATTATATATACTTGCAAATATATGCACCCTCCGGGTGCAAGTATTTTAGTTAAATTTTATAATAAAATATGATATTAAATTAGAAAGGCTTATGAAACTGAATAAGAATGTAGATAAAAAGATTTTGAACAGAGGGGGTATGATTGAAAAATAGAACAACTTTGAAACTAACACTTCCATCATTTTCCGTTACTCCCGTCTTTCATTGGTAAATTTTCCTAATTAAACTGTTTAGTTAAAATAGGAAGTAAAGAATAATATTACAGTTATTTCTTCTTGTTAAGGGATTTTGCTCATATTCAATAAGATAAAACCAAACAATTAGAAATCAATAATACTAAGCATATATTTATTAAAATCAATTTTTTAAGATCAATATGCAAATTAGCCTTCCCATTCATACTGTAAACCTCTATTTTGTTGTATATATAAATACAATTGCATGTTATTAGCATGTAGATATGGTCAACAGTGTAAGTAATGTAAAACAATTTTATTAATAATTGAGGTTTAAATAAAAATAAAATCATGGAGAATATGATGTAAATAACTAAAGGAATTGTGACTTGCATAGTAATATAGTTTCGGTTACAGACAGACAAACCCAAAATCTCCATTATAATAAGAATATATATATATATATATATATATATATATATATATATATTACCAACCCCTCAGAGAGATTAAAACTATTAGAAACATTGGGATGTATACATGATAAGATGGAAAATACACAGTGATATATGGACATTTCCATTTCTTTTTAGGCTTTATATATATATATATATATATATATATATATATATATATATATATATATATACATATATATACCAGTCCCTCAGCATGATTAGGATGTAACACATTGTCAGTTTCTTAAGCGGAGTTTAACAGTTTTGAATTCAGAGTTTTATTTCTCCTAAACTGGTTGCCATGTCAAGGTCATAGACCCCAATCTGTGCTACTATTTAGCCATAGCTGGGTGGAGAATAGTTGGATTTATACCTTTTCTATGTGAAAGGCAAACAGCCTCGTCAAGGACTTGTTTCGTCGTGTCCATTTCTTGCGACCATTACATC
>CM042177.1:16206498-16208998 GCA_023376005.1 Doryteuthis pealeii | reverse complement strand
TCTTCACCGAGCAGCTGCAGCGAACAGCAAAATATATTAATAAATCATTTCTGAAGTATAAAATGGCCGACTTGTTGCTGACATAAAGGCCGCGTAAATCACAGCAGCCATAATGGAAACGTAACAATGAAATAATGAAATTTGTTAATAATGTTAGTTTGGTTTGGTGTGGTTTCTTTGTTTAATGGTATATCAACCTTCTTAGGTTATTTGATGCCAGAGTCATCCTTGTAGAATAGCAGTAGTGGTACTGTTTAATCCATAGATGAGGGAATGAGGGGCTTTATACAATTCTGAACTGTATTAGTCCAAAACCGGACTTTATAGGGCGACTGGGGTTCGAACTAACAATAACAGTTCAATACGTTATCCAGTACGCCACGTATCCAATATCCAGAGTAAGTAAAAAATAAATATAGGAATATGCAAGTAAAAAATGTTGAATTTCTACTAGTATTAAACTCGAGAAAATTGAGAAGTTTTGATATATATATATATATATATATATATATATATATATATATATATATATATATATATATATATATATATATATAATGTTCTATTTAATACTAAATATATATATATATTATATATATATATATATATAATATATATATAATATATATTATATACAATGCAGTAAAAGTATATAATTAGCATTTCGGTCTTTCACAAAGATTACTCCCAATCTTACATCAAAGTAACGTAATTATAAGTTTAAATGCCAATGGGTATACATTGGGCGTACCCCAAGACTTGAAATTAGAATAAGCAGCACGTCTAGCAATGGTCGCTAATAATACATCCGGGGCATTCGATCGCTGAGCACCTTTCTCTATGAGTGCTTCTCTATTCTGCACAGAGCTAGGTCTAAGCAACATCTAGCAGTCCTTGAAGCTGTTAGTATTTCTTCTTAGACCTACTCTGTTCCATTTATCTGTTGGGAGGCATAACATAACATAACCCTGGTTTAACCTAGGGCACATATACATACCCTCTGGTTACCATTTTTCTTAACAAATTCTTTATTTTCTGACTTTAATTGTCAACCGGTGTAATACTTGAAAAATTACCGGTCGAAAAGGCCTTCGTATCATTATTTTAATTCATAATAAAATATTACTCCCACATATGATTCCTCTACTTTAGTAGTTTACAAATTTGCATGTACCAAACATCCATTATAATATATATATATATATGTATTATTATGATAAATAATATTAAGTAATTTATTCACGCGTATAATAGTTCGTAAGTGTTTTCCGAAATAATTTTACTACTCTGGAGAGGAAAATCTTAGTCTCATCTCTTACGGTAGGCGACTTTTTTTTTTAAACGCACACAAGACACAAAAAATAAATTAACATTGAACTTCAAATAACATATCTTTTCATTATTTGGAGAGAAAACTTCAATTCTTTCTTCACTGCAAAATAACTCCCTCTTCAAGGAATCTTAATGACACGACATTTTCCGATACAAAGGTCTCAAAATTTTTCCTCCACCTTCTAAAGCATTGTCTGTCCATATCTCCGTAACTAGTCGTATGTTTTCATCAAATTTTCCCTCCCCGTTCGTTCATTTAGTTTAACTCTTTTTATTTTAAAAATTGATTGCTAAGCACCCATGTACTTTTTATGCATAATCTTTATGCCTTCTAGGTTCAGTATGTAGCATATGTGCATTTTACCTGTTTCTTCTCATCAACTTTAATATTAAATATCTTCATCATACGGATTTTCATATTGCTAATCTATCTATAGCAGTCCATACCTTTCTTTTGTGTATATTAACGTCACTTTCCTGTAGATTATATATAACTAGGTATGCCGGGTTAACTTACTAATTTCACGGGTCTACTGTCGAGTGTGAAGATGTCCCATCTTTTTTGTAACATATGAACCAATTCCTCTTTTTACTTTCTCTATGCTATGCAGCAATCATTCGTCTTGTACAGGTGTATTTGCTAGAACTGTTTGATCATCTCCGTAAACCGCATCTGTAATAGATGTTTACTTATCTAATAGATAGAATTTATTATGGCTACTTCCCTGATCTCCAATTCATCAGACTTTAACATTGATCACCAAATGTTTTCCGTGAGCTATGATTTTTAAGGGAAAATTTTGGATTTCAGTCAACTTTTGAATTAAAAATTGGATAATGGTGGATAATTTTTCGAGGTTCTGGTGGATAGGCACCTCTGGTCCGTAAGCACTTTAAACTGAGGGCCATCTTGCTTGATTCAAAGATTCAATCTTCTAACTAGCAAATCTAGGGTTCACTTTCCCTCGAGAAATGCCAATAGTAAATTAAAATTGTAATCGCTGATTTGACTTAGATTATCTATTGACTCTGCTGGGAGATAAAAGTTATCCAGGGAGTGATAAGTCCACATCTCCAGCTTCTTGCCTTATGTGGAAATAATTTTTATAATTTTATCAATACAAAATCTCACAGAAGAAATAACAAAGATATGTAACGTTATATTTAT
>CM042177.1:16198998-16201498 GCA_023376005.1 Doryteuthis pealeii | reverse complement strand
AAAGTCTCGATATTTGTCTATCTTTTGGTTTTCTTTCAACTTCACCCTGTGATCTGATGGAACCGCAAAGTCCATCAGTTGGAACGTTCTCTTTTCTTATTTTGTTAATCATCACTAGTTCTGGTCTCCTGGCTAGGATGGGGTGATCCGTCTTTATCTTGAACTCTCAGAGAATTCTACGAGTTTCATTCTCAAGAACAGATTCTGGTTTATGCATATACCATTTCGTTGTATGGTCAAAATTTTTTTTTTCATAATTCCCAGTGAATCACCTTCCCAGCCCAGTCATGCCTAGCTTTTTATTCCCGTTGTGCTAGTTTACTACATTCACTTAATACAGTCTCATGGTTTACAGTCACCGCGCAGTCTACAGTTGTGTTGTTGCGTCTTATTAATTTTTGCTTAGATATAATTTTTTAATAGGGCATTATTTTGTACAGCAATTATTAGTGATTCGGTTTCTCTCTTGAGGTTGCCTTTTCTTAACCATGTCCAGGTCTTTTTATGTGCAACCTTTCTGATTTGTCGTTTGAAGTGCTCATATGATTGTTTTTCTTCCAATCTTTGTTTTCTAGTTTTCGTAGTTTTCTAGTTTGTCCATATCTTACATCTGCTGTAATATATGGACATTTTTTTAATTTTATAATAATCTGTCGATCGTCATAATCCTGCAAAACCCTCTGGTTAAAAATGAGAGCGTTCAAATCGTCCAAGATGCAATGCAAAAATGTCTGGTATCGCTTATCCGCCGAATTCTGATTTCTTATGAGTGTCGGCACCTCAGAAATGGACTATTCTGTTTTTATTTTAGAGAAATAAAATACATGCTACACAAAAACATAACAAGAAAGAAAGAGAGTAGGATATAGAGAGAGTGGGTGCGAACGCGACAACAATATCGCAAATCTATTTCAATCAATGATGAAAAGAAGGAAAGAAAGAAAAAACGAGTGTGAAAGAGAGAGAGAGAGAGAGAGAGAGAGAGAGAGAGAGAGAGAGAGAGAGAGAGAGAGAGAGAGAGTTAATTCAAGATTATCATACCTTTTACATATTGAACTATGTGGTAATAACTCTTAAGTGAACATATCATGTATGATAATCTAATTATCACAACATTTAATATGTTTGCTTAAGAGCTAATGTAAAATAGTTCAATATGCAAAAAGTACAAAAATCTTGATTTAACTCTCTCTCTCTCTCTCTCTCTCTCTCTCTCTCTCTCTCTCTCTCACTCGCTCACTCACTCACTCACTCTCTCTTTTCTTTTTTCCTTCTTTCTTTTTTTATTATGTTCGATTAGCGTTATCGCTTCTATGCGCTTATCCTCTCTCGTTCTCTATCTTTCCCTTACGTTCTTTATTTTTTTCTTTCTATTTTTCTGTGTTGCATGTCTTTTTTCTTTATAATAAAGACGGAATGGTTCTTTACTTAGCTGAGGTGACCACACTCAAAAGAAATAAGAATTCGGCGGATAAGCGACACCAGATAATCCTGATTTTTATTTTTGCATTGCATCTTGAACGTCATTTTTAACCAAAGTGTGTTGCAGGATGATAACGATCGGGAGATGTATTATATATATTTCCCAATCCCTCTGCACGAGCAGGATGTGACACAAGGTCAATTTCTTAAGCGGAGTTTAACAGGTTTAGGATTCTGGGTTTCCTTCTCCTAGACTAGTTACCTAGCCAAGATTAAAGAGCCCAGTCTGCCCTGATATTTCCCCATAGATGGAGGGGGAATTGGATTCAAACCTTTCCCAAGGGTATGGGCCATGGGAAATGCAAACAGCTTCGTCCAGGAATTGAACTCGGGTCGACGAGTCCATATCCTACAACTCTAACCATTAGACCACGCGCCTCCCGAAGATGTATTATAACATTAAAAATTGGATTCTATGGACTTACCGTAGATACAGCTAGTACACACACACACGCACACGCATATATATTTATTTATTTATTTATTTATCAAGCCCATTAAAGTATCGCCTCGTTTCCAATTTTTTCTTCAAGTAGATTCAATGTCTACATTCGTCTCCCGCTCGGTAGTTTGTCCGGCATTTCAAACATGGCTTCCTTTTGAGATTTTCCACTTGTAAGTGGTCTTGTCCATCATGTTATGTCGAAAGGACAAGTCCTTAAAGATGTTGAAGAGGAGAAATATTCTTATTTCAGGACATTGGTCAACAAAGATTTCAAATCATATCCTGAAGTAGCATGACGTATACAAAGAGAGAGAGAGGGGGGGGGGGAGACAGACAGACAGACAAACAGGCAGAAAGAAAGAGGGGAAGAAGAAAAAGTGAGAGAGAGGGAAAAATAGCTACTGAGAGAAAGTCGAGAGACAGAGTCAAGTTGAGAGAGAGAGAAAGAGAGAGAGGGGCAGAAAGAGAAAGGGAGGGAAAAATAGTTACTGGGAGAAAGTTAAGAGACAGAGTCAAGTAGAGAGAGGGGACAGCCAGACAGACAGACAGGCAGAGGGGGAGAGGAGAGAGAGA
>CM042177.1:16181498-16193998 GCA_023376005.1 Doryteuthis pealeii | reverse complement strand
CGGACCTAGAGTCTTCATGACTTGGGTATGACGTTAAACTCTAACTGATGGTTCTGGAGGTGTGGTGAATGTGGAGCACCTCTTTATGACCATTGCTCCCAGGTCCACTCTGACCCAGAGTGGTAGTGCATGTTAGCGTCCCATCTACGGGTTAAATAGAACAAATTTCTAAAAATGTATTTTTAAAATTGTGTTAAAAAAATGAGTACCCATGAAGCATGAATAAACACATGTCTTTGGTATGAAATAACCCAATAAGGGTTGACATGCCATAAAACCCAACCATCCAACCAACACCATACTCTGATCCTGAGGCAGAAGTTCCGGGGTACGATACTTTAATCTTTGGCAGAGTGCACAGATACTACTCTATCGGATGTGGAAGGCTCGTACTATATATTGATGATCCCGTCAATTTGGACTGGAATTTTGCGGGGAAATAATGGGAAAGACATTTTCCAAAGTAATAAAGACATTGTTATGGTATACTATACAATTGAAAGACTTTTGTTACCACTGGTTTCAAAGCAGCGCATTGGCCGCTTATTCTCTGATAAAACGCCTCGGAAATGTTATGGCAAAACGCCTCGGATTTTTTTCCGAAGCGATCTGTCTGTGGATAAGCAGCTTTGAAGCCAGTGTTAAAACCCATTTTGTCTTGTATACCATAACAAATAGATATAATCCAGCACTTTAGTTTCTATTCTCCAATACAAAATACCGAAAAATGTAAAAACAAATGTAAGTTAAATTTATTTGAAAATCTTCACCAAAATTTTTATCACCTTAGATTTCAACGACTGTAGCCCAACGGGAAGGCAAATTTTTGAATCCATGTTTAAAGAAATCTGGGGTCCCTCCCCCCGCCAAAAAAAAGTTTGAAAGACCGTCTTCAACTTCTTTGAATTCTAAACGGATACTCAATGTTCTGGTGAAACTCCTTCCCCAAAAAAAAAAAAAAAACTCAACGCTAAATTCAAAAATATCAAAGAAAAAGAAGAAAAGAAAAGGAATTAATTTCGAAACCCAAACTGTCGAAGGCTCAATGGCGGGAAAAACCGCAAAGAGTTCCAAGAATTGGCGGCTTTTGTTGTCACCGTCTTCTAAATGCGACGATGGCGATTCAAACTGCTTTTTGCCCGAGGCGATCGACAGTAATTATTCGCTTGGAATATATAAGTATGTTTCTTTGCTTTTTTTATTGTTATTTATTTATTTTTATTGGAATATCAGCAACAGCGAGAAAGAAGTTGGGCTGATAAGCCGGAAATAAGCGGACATTGTTAAATCGTAATGGCGGGTGACGGAACCAAGAAATGAAAGAAAGAGAGATGACCGTTGGGTTTTAGCCGTGGCCTGGGGGTAAGAAATGGCAAAGCTCCAAAGAAGGTTTTGGTTTTGGCAATGGTCTTCTGGCATTGCTAGAATGACCAGTGCATTTATAGAATAAATTCCTTTTTTTTTTTCTTTTTGTTTTCTTTTTTCTTCTTCGTTCATTGGATGCCGTCGTATTATTCACGGCCAAACGTATGATCTTAACGTTAATCACAATGTGATTATCTCTGGAGACAAAGAGACAGCAAGTCTCCCCATTTTTTTATTCCCTATTATTTATTTATCTATACTAGCAACAGAAAACACCCTCCGGGCGTCGTAAAAATTAATTTTTGAAATAATATATTAATAATTTGAAGGCAATTACAATGCGTATAAAAATAAAAACAAAAAGATGTTGTTTTTTGTCTTATCGATTTCAAAGAAACTTTATCTTCAGAGACGAAAATCAGAAATGGACGTGCTTAAGTTTGTTGGGTTTTTTTTTGCTTGGTGATACTTTTGTTTTTCCTCTTCTTCTTTTTCTCCTTTCTCCTCCCTTCTCCCTTCTTTATGTTATGAATGAAATGGGCGAATAACTGTAATTTCTTCTTTTTTTTTTGAATATTTTTTGAGAACGAATGCTTAAAATCCTACCTTGTTTATTTAATTTTTGAAAGACATTGCCTGATAGGGTGGGAGTTAAAAATTCAATGTCAGAGGGTTTGTATCATAAGTAAGCAAATCCTCATATTTATTAAAGGAGTTAAAAAAAAAACAATTTGAAATGAAAACTGAACCCCGTCCCTCTCAAATAAAATGTTGCGTGCATGTAATAATCAAACAATTATTTTGAATATTTTCCACATCAATTTTACACAAAATCGTAGGTATTTATTTAATTTGTAAACTTTTTAGTTAACTTCTTGTTACTGTAAAAAAAAACGGACAAGTAAAAAACAATTTTAAAAATTGCTTACTCAAATTTTGGGTGTATATAGCATAAGAATATTGTGACGTAAGCTGTGACGTAGATTTTTGACGTAGTTTTTGTTACAGACAGAAATACAGACAATCTCCATTATTAATAGAAGATGTTCACACTAGATGTCACATGATAGTCGCTGTGTTATATACCCCTTTAGTAGAGAGAGAGAGAGAGAGAGAGAGAGAGAGAGAGAGATGAGAGATGAAAATCTACCAGTTGATAAGTTAACTTTTTTTTGTTAACCAATTGTCTCCTGGCTGGGATTAGGGGATCCTCCCAAATAATCTCTGCGTTTCATTCTGAAGAACAGATTCTGGTTTATACATATACCATTTTTATATGGTCAGAATTAATTTTTTTGCATAATTCCTAGTGGATCACCTTCCCAACCCAGTCGTGCCTAGCTTGTATTCCGTTGTGCTAGTTTGCTACATTCACTTAATAGATGGTTTATGGTCTCATCTCTGTCACCACAACCCTACGTTTACTGTTTTGTATTTTCAATTTTTGGCATTATTTTGTGTTTCACTTATTGAGGTTTCCTCTCCATAATCTTGTCCAAGTCTTTTCTTGTGCAACCACCCCAATCTGTCGTTTGAAGTATCCCTATAATTGTTTTTCTTCCCATCTTTGTTTTCTAGTTTTCGTTGATTTTTGATTGTCCATACATTACATCTGCTATTATTGGCAGCCATAAGCAATCTTTCTTTTCTCTTTTTTGTGTATTCTTCGAGTCCTTGGATTGTAGCCTCTACGCAGTCTTCTATGTTGGCAAGTTCTCTTCCACTTTCCTTTCTTGATACATCTCTATCGTCTCTAGGGTGCAAAGCCTTGTTCATTGTCATTAATTTCATAGTCATTTGGTCGATCTCTCTGAGTGCTTCTTTTGTCCATTTTTAGAATGGCGCAGAATATCGTATAATGGGGATAGCCAAGGTATTTATTCCATTGATAACATTTCTGCTGTTGAGAGGAGTTTTCTTTCCTCCTGGGGTATTCTTTTTTAAAAAACTTTTCCTTCCATCTCTGTTTGCTTGATAATGTCTGTTTCTAAATTTCCTAAGTATTTAAAACTTTCTTTTTCTTCAAGTGATTTTATAGTGTCCTGATTTGTCAGTTGTATTCCGCCCATTCATTTTTTTTTTTTCATCCAGTGAAATTTATTACTAGCATAGCACATTTTTTTATTACTAACAATAGCACATTTTTCAATTCCGAATTCCATCCCTATATCCTGGCTATATAATATATCTATATATCCCTATATCTAATTCTTTTTCATTTTTTTTTCAAAAGTTTTTTTTTATGTCATCCATATACAGAAGGTGTTTAATTTTTCTTGTGAATTTGTGAATTTATCCCCCTGTACATTTCTGAAGTATATGATTGAGTGGCATCATTGCTATAATAAATAGTAGTACTGTAGTGTGGATGGTCTCGATTCTTCCTCTGATTACCAGTTCACCCAAATTCTTTTCCAGAGCTTTGGGGATTGTTCCAAGGGCACCAATTACAATAGGTACGACCTTCCCCTTCATGTTCCACAGCTTCCTCAGTTCTGTGGCAAGGTCAAAGTATTTGTCAATATTTTCGCTTTCTTTCATTTTCACTCGGTGATCGACTGGGACAGCAAAATCCACGAGATGGCAGGTTCTCTCTTTTTGTCAATTAATACTAGGTCGGTCTCTTGGCCGGGATTAGGTGATCCGTCTGTACCTCGACATCCCAGAGAATTTTATTATTATTATTATCATTATTTATTATTATTATATTATTATTATTAGTAGTAGTAGTAGTAGTAGTAGTAGTAATGATGAAATATTGTCAGGCATTATCAATTTTGGACGAGTATTTCTTTCGTTTTAATTTTAATTACTTTATTTCAGCAAGTGAAGTTTGTATTGGGAAATGTAAGAGTTGATAGTTCGAAAAGAAATGAATTATCATTTTTCATTCAAAGAAGCAAAAAGAGAGCGGGAACAATTATTTTATTTATTTATTAAAGTAATAATTATAAAAGGAAGCAGAAATACCATTAAGACGACTGAAGGGTCAGCGGAAAAGATTACAGATTCACATATGCACAAAGACACCCACACGCAACCACACACAAGTACGCAGAGAACTTAGATCTTTGGTTTAGTTAGTCGTTTATTTTTATTTTTCGATTATTTTAAAGAAAAAAGCATTTTTCTTTCTTTCTATTTCATTCCTTATTCGCTTATCCTCCTTTTTCAATAGTTCCACAGAAAATATTACACTTCTTTCTTTCTTTCTTTCTTTCTTTCTTTCTTTTATTCGCTAAAGCCGGTTCCTTCATTAACTCTTTCCCTCTGTCTGTCTGTCTGTCTGTCTCTCTCTCGTACGCTATTTACCCAGTTCCTCTTTTCTCTCCTCATTATTTCTACTTCCTCATTTCCAACTACCACTCTTACTTCCTTCCGGATCTAAGAATGACGTAAATGCGTCCTTTTACGGAACAAAATTTCTATCTGATAATTTGCTTTCAAAAGAAATATGATAACCAAATAAATGTGCACTGAGGTATTGAGCGTACCCAATATTTTCCAGAACTCGTTTATTCGAAAATACACACAAGAAAACCGGATTTCCACTGGAAACTTTTACACATATATCATAAGATAATATATAATAAGATAATAAAAGTAGCTGCTGCAATGTTTAGAGTCGTAGAAAATGGACCTGCTGACCCGAGTTCAAATCCTTGATGAGGCTGCTGCATTTCACATAGGGCTAATACTTTTGGAAAAGGTATGAATCCAACTACTTTCCCTCCAGCTATGGGTAAATTGTAGTGCAAACTGGGATTTTAAATCTTGGCTAGGTAACCAGAAGGAAAATTCTGAATTTAAACCTGTTAAACTCCGCTTAATAAATTAACATTGTGTCACACCCTACTCGTGCGTAAGAATTGGTAAATATATATGATAAAATAAGAAATCTTCATAAATTGTAATAGAATTGAACTCGTACATTATTATTATTATTATTACTAGCCATATATGCACCCTCCGGGCACAAGTATTTAAGTTTTAATGTAATAAAATATATTAAATTAGACTAATGAAACTAAATAAGAATTCCGATAAAATGATTTAAAACAGAGGGTTAATAATCGAAAAATAGATCAACTTTGAAACTAACTCTTCCATCATTTTCCATCACTCCCGTCTTTCATTACTATATTTTCCTAATTTAACTATCTAGTTAAAAAAGTAAGTGAAAAATAAAATTTCTTCTTGTTAATAGATTTCTTTTAAATTTATCCCCGACATTTTTGCTCATATTCATAAAACCAAACAATTAGAAATCAATAATACCAAGCACATATTTATCTTTGTCGCATCTACACAAACTTCAATGTTCTTTTCTTTACACGTAATATCTCTCCATATCCTCCCTCAAGTGTAATGATTCACGCATTGTCATGAGTGTCCTTGTCCATTGGTCCATCTATCAGTTCTTTGTCAATTTTCTTGTATTTCTGTAAGTCTATATGATACAATTTCTTTTCTTTTCTCTATTTAGTGTAATCTTCGAGTGCTCGAATTGTCGCATCTACACAAACTCCAATGTGGGCGAGACCTCTTCATCCAGCTTTTCTTTGCACGTATAATCTCTCAATGTCATCTCTCAATGTCATCTCTCAAGTATAATGTTTTGTGCAATGTCATGAGTGTCCTTGTCCTTAGACCCATCTATCAGAGTTATTCTCTCGTCCATTTTAAGGATTGTCCAAAATATCTTACAAGGCAGACGGCTCAGGTGTTTATTTCTTTGACGAAATTTCTTCTGCAGTGCTTGGTTTTTAGAAGTTTTCTTGTTATTTTGAGGTACCCTTTTCTTACTTTTTATTTCATCTCTGTTTATTTGATGGTGTCCACTTACAATATTCCAAAGTGTTTCTAATTCTCTTTTTTTCCAAGTGTTCTTATTTATTCCCGATTCGCTAGTTCTATTCCCACCGTTGTTTCCCCCCCCCTTTTTTTCATCACAAGAATGATACACTTGTCGATGCCGAATTCCATTCCTAGATATTCTTATGGTTTGTACAAGTGTTTCCTGTTCTTTTTCATTTATGGCAAAAATCTTTATATCATCCATTTTTTTTTACTTTTGGTCAATCTGAACAAATTGTCCATTTTAAGATTGGTTCACAGTATCTTATAATGGGAATGTCTTTTGGATGGCTAAAAATTTAAGATAATATCAATCTTTTGCAAGTCTCTCTAGCAAACGAAATGTAATTCCTTTCGCCGTCAACACAGTCTCTACCACGTTACTCTCACTTCCTGACACCCCAAATAGCAGTCGTCAGATTTCACTTGCCGTCCAAACACTTGCTTTCTTGCTCACTCCGTGTGTAGGCGACAGTCTGTCTTATTTCTGCTCGTTCGGCTGCGCTTATGCAAATTCCGGGTTTCTGCCAACAGTATTTCAGCTACGAGGAGGTAGCGAGTTCGAATATCCGTAGCCACTCGCCACACTCTCCCCCTTTGCACAGGCCAAACATATCCTGACGCGCTTTGTTTGTGGGGGCTGGGAATCCGTTTGTTCATAGGTCTGCCTTTCAATTTCGTCACAGAATGACCTAGGTGCTTATTCCCATGATAAGATTTTTGCTGTAGAAGTTTTTACAGTTTTTCTTGTTCTTCTGGGGTATTTTTTAAAATAAATTTTGGGCCCATTTGTACATAATTTTACAAAATTTTATAAAAATATTTTCATTTCAGTGTGAAAAAACAAGTAATTTTAAAAAGGTGTTTCTCGATTTTATCAATGCCCAAAATTACGTAATTAATTGACAGGCTCTTTCGTAGAAATTGTAAACAGATGTTTGAAATATAATGTTTTTTTAATGAAAGACATCAAATTAGTTTTACTGTCAAAATTCAAATAAATATGTTTTCTTTCTAATAAAACATAGTTTCTAGCAGTTAATTTCAAATTAATTAAAATTTTTTTTTTCTTTTGGGGTTTTCAAATAATAAAAAAAATTGTTTTGTTTTACGACATACGTTAATCAAAACAGAATGTTTTTTATGACCGTATAATAAAATACAAATCATCAATTAATATTAATAAGATGATTATATAATCTTATTAATATTAATTAACAATTTTATTGCAAAATATTACATTCAACTAAAGAACAGCTTTTTATTTTTAAAACCCTGTGTCATTGAATCTGAACAAAGAAACAGAGGGAAGAAGTATATTTTTTGTAATCGAGTTTATTTCTAAGCAGATGGGGTAAGCATGATTGATGAAACTATCATTAAATTTAAAGTTGTAATGAAAAGTGTACATGCACAAATCTAAACCGAATTCAGTTAAATACACGAATATTTTCAAATTTAATGTAGAAGATTATGTGACAATTTCTTGTTTGTAAATGATTTTCTCGTAAAACTCTATACGTTAGATAACTGTAGCTACATATTAGAATAAAACAGACTTTATATAAATCAATAATACCAAACATGTACTTAGTAAAACGTGTTTTAACAATCAATGGGGACCGTTTAATGTTCGCTACTTAATTTCTGAGTATATACAATACAGAGTTGTTTTTATTCTATGTTTTGATGATTTTGACTATCGACTAAATACTCATTGATCATCATCATCATCATGTCGCGCATGCAGCACGGGTATCTATGACAATCTTTCGCCAACCTTCCCTATCATTCATTACACCTGGAAGCTCCTCTTCGGAGCAGCCAGCATCTTCACATAACTGGTCAATGTAGGTCCTTGCTGGGCGCCTCACACACATTGATAAACTTATGCAATTCCTGAGGGTACTGTGACGTTGCAGACAGACACCGAATCTCCATTATAATAAGATTATCATTATCATATGAGACATTGTCAACCATTATTAATTTTTGACTAGAACTTCTTTCATGATAATTTCTGTTGCATCTTATGATATTAGTAATATTATCTTGAATTTTTATTTTTATTAAATGAGTCTCTGTCAACCATTATAATTTTTTGACAAGTATTCCTTTCGTCTTAATTCTAATCGCTTATAATAGCAACTACACATAACGTGACACTTTGGTTATTAAGATTGAGTTCTTTCTTTCTTTCTTTCTTCTTTCTTTCTTTCTTTTGTCTTTTTTTCTCCTTCAAACTTTTCTACAATTATTCGGAGTAAAATTATCTTGGATTTCTATTAGAAAAAGCATTATTAAACATTATTAATTTTCGCGGCTAATTTCAAATTGGATATGTGTATTCCTCGATCTCACAATAAATATGAATATTCTTATATTCAAGTCTATGATATGCAACATTCCCCTTTGGCCCCTACTTGGGCTAGACGGGCGGTCGAAGTGTCCCCCCCCCGATCAACCGGGTGGTCATGTCAAACCCTAGCACCTATATGATTTTCCAACCCTATTGCCCTTATGGCAATCTCCAACCCTTTTTATTATATGGGTACTAGAATGTGGTGGCAGGGTCTTCATGTCCTGGAAATGATGTTAAACTCTATCTGATGATGAGGTTCTAGTTCTGGAGTCTGGGGAATGTGGAGCACCCCTTCATCACCGTTGCTTCCAGGACCACTCCGACTCGGAGTGGTAGTACCTGTTAGGGTTCCATCTATGGGTTTAATGGAAAATTTGTATTAAAAAAACTGAGTTCAAAAAATGTTCTTTCAAACTATTGCTACGAATTTAAAAAAAACTGCCGGCACTAAATGACTTGGAGTGATAGTACCTATTAGGTCATTTCCAGGACATGAAGACCCTTAGCCACCACATTCTAGCACCCATATAATAAAAAGGGTTGGGGCTTGCCATAAGGGCAATAGGGTTGAGAAAATCATATAGGTGCTAGGGTTTGACATGACCAGCCGGTTGATCGGGGTGGGGGACACTTCAACCGCCCGTCTAGCCCAATGGGTTAAAATTGTTTATAAAAATTGTTAAAAAAAACTTTCTACCAAACTATTGCTTATAACAAAGTTGAACCTTACCATATAAAATTATCCTTTAAACTGATTTCAAAGACATAACAATAAATTTGACCATCCCTCACAACCTACCGTTTGGCATAAAATAACCCTGGATTGGTTGACATGCTGTTAAAATCAATCAATCAATCAATCAATCTTATATTTGATATATATTAATTATATTTGGGTTTGTGCGTAAATGTGTAAATAACTATATATATATATATATATATATATATATATATATATATATATATAGGGAATGAAAGATTAAACAAATCTGACAAAATGTGGTTGAGAGTAGAGGAAAATGGTGATATAACAACACAAACGACTATGTTCAATTGATGATGATGATGATGATGATGATGATTTTCAGAGAAAGAGAAAGAAGGAGTTGTGTGTGTGTGTGTGTGTGTGAGAGAGAGAGAGAGCGCGCGCGAGAGAGAGAGAGAGAGGGGGTCATGGCTATCCTTGCTGTTATCTTGACATGATAATGATGATAATGATGATGATGGTCTTCAATTACTTTTTTTTTCCATTTACAGTCCACAACACAATTGACCCCGACTAGAATCTTATACTAGCTTCTATATTATAACTATTTTTCGAATGTTTATTGAAAATATCAATATGTTAAATTTTTTTTCAATATGACTGATGTCATTCAAAGCAAAAAACAATAAAATGAAAGATAAAAAGGAAATTGATGAAAAAATTCCCATATCATTGAGAATTATGCTAAAATTTTCAACAGATACACTACTACTACTACTACTACTACTACTAAGGTCAAACTATATCAAAGCGAAAATTGATAAGAACCAACAAAATAGTAAATGTAGACTTTGTGGTAATAGAGATGAAACTGTAAACCATATACTCTGCGAATGTAGCAAACTAGCACAACAAGAATACAAAACTAGACACGACTGGGTTGGGAAGGTGATCCACTGGGAATTATGCAAACAATTAAATTTTGACCATACAACAAAATGGTATATGCATAAACCAGAATCTGTTCTTGAGAACGAAACGCATAAAATTATCTGGGACTTTGAAATAAAAACGGATCACCTTATCCCAGCAAGAAGACCAGACCTAGTGTTGATTAACAAAAAAGAAAGAACTTGTCAAATAGTGAATTTTCTAGTTCCAGCAGATCACAGGGTGAAGTTGAAGGAAAATGAAAAAATGGACAAATACCTGGACCTTGCCAGAGAACTGAAAAAGTTATGGAATATGAAAGTGAAAGTGATACCAGTTGTAGTTGGCGCACTTGGAACGGTCCCAAAAGGATTGGAAAAGGGTTCGGAAAGTCTGGAAATCAGAGGAAGAATTGATACCATCCAGAACACTGCACTGCTGCAATCTGCCAGAATACTCAGAAGAGTCCTGGAGACCTGAGGAGACTTGCTGTCACTCAGACCCCAGGGTAAGACCATCAGCTAACACTGATGTGAAAACTCAAAAGGAGTAAATAATAATAATAATAATAATAATAATAATAATAATAATAATAATTTTGCACAAATGAGAACCTGTTATTGAAAATGAAACGCATAAAGTTATCTGGGACTTTAAGATAGACTGATCACCTTTTCCCAGCCAGAAGACCAGACATAGTATTGTAGTATTGATTAACAAGAAAAAGAGAATTTGTCAACTCGTAGATTTTGCAATCCCTGCAGATTGTGTAAAGGTGAAAGAAAACAAAAAGATAGACATATACCTGGACTTTACGATTGAAAAACCTGTGAAATATAAGGGTGAAAAGGAGTTGGGTGTGGAGAAGTTAGGTAAATACATATATTGACAGTAAATTCTATTAAAATAAGATCCTATTGTTAATTTGTCTTGTTTTTTCTTCAGAAAACAATTATGATGAGACCTTGAAGTCAACTCCCAATATAAATAATGGAATAAAAATATTAAAATGACAATTTTTCCCAAGATGTCAATGAAAACGGCTGAGAAATAATGGTTATAATTGCAGGTGAAAATGAATGAGTGGCTCCCCCACCCATCATTCTTTTTTTTTTTGGGGGGGGGTATCAAAACGTTTTGAATGTATCCGGTACATTTCTCATTCAACTCACTGTATCAGATGTATCTCATTTTTTTGTTGGACGTATCAGATATATAACGTATCTCGGAGATACAGAGAAACATAAAGAGAGAGAGGGGGAGAAAAAGAAAGAATAGGAGAAATATAAAGAAGAGAGAGAAAGAGAGACAGAGAGAGGGACAGAGTAAGTGTCAAGAGAGCGGAAGAAGAAAGCAAAAGCAATATGCAAGGTAAAAGAGAGGGGAGAAGTGGGGAGATAGAAAGAGAGAGTGAGAGACAGGGAAAGTGTTAGATAGAGAAAAAAGAGAGAATGAAAGAGAGAAGAAAATGGAACATGGAGGGAAGAGAGAGAGAGAGAGAGAGAGAGAGAGAGAGAGAGAGAGGGGGTTAAAGAACACAGTATGCCCTACTATTTACTAGGAGTTAGAGGGAAAGTAGTTGGATTCATACCTTTTCCAATGGTATTAGCAATATGAGAAAAGCAAACAACCTCGTTCAGGATTTGAACCGGGTTACCGTGTCCAATTTCACCCGACGATAACCGTTGCAGCTCGGAAGGTCTACTCAGCGTTGCCCAGAGAGAGAGAGAGAGAGAGAAAGAGAGAGAGAGAGAGAGAGAGAGAGAGAGAGGGGGAAATAATATCGCATATAAACGTATCCTATGATGTATTTCTTTTAAATTAATTGATTATTTTATTAATTTATTCATTTTATTCATTCTTTTTTTTTCTATTCCATTTCGGTTTAACTTCGAAGTGGATCTTTGAAAAAAATCAATATCGAAATAGAGTTTCATTTCTCTGCCAAATGAATAAAATGGAAATGAGAAATATTAATATTTTCCCAGGCAGATATATTTTTCTTCTTGGGAAATTCAAAAAAAGTAAATGATATGATGAGTAATATATATATATATATATATATATATATATATATATATTGTGTGTGTGTGTGTGTGTGTGTGTGTGTGTGTGTGAAGAAAATGTTTTCAAAAATATAACAGACACAGGATGTTACGATCAAAGGAAAAATTTTATGTCTATACTTAAGTATTTCGGTTTATGATAAACCATTATCAGGACAATGCAAAAGAAATTTTGTAAGGGTGAAAAATAACAGTAAATAACATTATATTCACA
>CM042177.1:16148998-16176498 GCA_023376005.1 Doryteuthis pealeii | reverse complement strand
AGACAAGACAACATGACGGCCAGAGAAGAAGGAAAGGAAACAGCCACACAAGATAGCAGGAAGAAATAAGTAACAAGTAAGTCTTAACTCTCTCTCTCTCTCTCTCTCTCTCTCTCTCTCTCTCTCTCTGTGTGTGTGTGTGTGTCACCCGAATCTCCTCTCTCGATTATATACCCAACGACGATGTGGGTATATATGGCTATATAACATATGTATTTACACAATAGGGTAGGTCGATTTTGGAACTGTAATGTTTGTCATGTGGCGAAATTTGCAAATTAACATAAAGAATTACCACACAAACCAACCTACTCTATTATACAACCTCCGATGTGCTGATTTTTACCAAATAATTAAGCTGTTTGTTTGTTTATTGATTTTAACGGCATATCAACTCGTCTGGGGTTATGTCATGCCTAACGATTAGGAAGTTATACATATCGTGTATTTATATTTATACTTTTTAGTAATTGGTTTTAAAAATGTGTTAGCATTATTGGGGATTATGTTGTATGGTATTGATTTATTTCCCTCAAAAAAGTGAGAAGATCCTCCATGCTGACATCTTCAAACAGATCTTTCATATTGTTTAAAAATGCTTTAAAATAACGGTTTCTGATGTGAGCAAGAAACCTGCATTCCATGAATAGATGTTTAACTGTCAAAGGTGTTTGACATGTTCTACATTGTGGTTGTTGTTCTTGTTTGTGTATATTGGAGTGTGTTAGTCTTGTATGACCAATGCGTAATCGAGGCACAATGACTTGTTCTTTTCTAACTTCCTTAAAGTTGGTCCCCAGCCTCCCAACGTGGGTTTGATTAGGAAGAGTTTATTGTGGATGTTGTAATTCCAGTATTGTTGCCATTTTGTATGAAGGAATCTATTGATTTTAGGTTTCAGATCAGTATATGGTATTTTGAAATTGTCGGGGATCTGTAACTGATAACACTTTAAAACATTGAAATACATTTGTAGGTTTAATAAAATGCAAATGAAGTAAAGAAACAAAAAAGTGTTTTTATTTTCGAAAAGTACATATAATGCCATTTTTTTCATATGATGCCATTTTGTTTTGTTTCTTTATAATGCCATTGTTTTTCGTTTCTTTTTCAGTTGCTGCCATGAATTGGACTGGTGAGCATCGCGCTTTCATTGTGGAAACGTTTATCAAAACAAACGAATCTGTAACTGCAACACAAAGAGCGTTCCGTTTGCACTTCAATCTTGGTAGACATGATCCCGTACAAGCTCGAAACACGATCTTGTTATGGGTTACCAACTTCAGAGCTACTGGATCTGCATTGAAACGAAAATCAACCGGCCGACCTCGCACCGCCAGAACTCCAGAAAATGTGGCAGCGGTAAGAGCTTCAGTTCAACAGTCTCCACTCCGTTCCACATTTAAACGCTCCCAGGCTCTTCGACTTTCCGAAAGAAGTTTACGAAGAATTCTTCACAATGATCTTCAAATGCATCCATACAAAATGATGTTGATAAACGTTTCCACAATGAAAGCGTGATGCTCACCAGTCCAATTCATGGCAGCAACTGAAAAAGAAATGAAAAACAATGGCATTATAAAGAAACAAAACAAAATGGCATTAAATGAAAAAAAATGGCATTATATGTAGTTTTCGAAAATAAAAATACTTTTTTGTTTCTTTACTTCATTTGCATTTTATCAAACCTACAAATGTGTCAGATCATTTTGCCTGACCCTGTACATTTCATCAAATGAAGGCAAAGTTTTAAAAAAAAACTATTTTGTGGGGTAATTCTTTATGTTAATTTGCAACTTTCGTCACATGAGAGACGTTACAGTTCCAAAATCGACCTATCCTACTACGTATTGCTTTGTTGTCATGAGGATTGACGTCGCTAAACGAAAGAATGGCACACGACACTTTTTTCCATTGGAATAGCTTAGCTTAATTTTCCCGAATGATTATTGCTTTTTCTTTCTTTCTTTCTTTCTTTCTTTCTTAGTTAAATTATTCCATTTTTTGTGGGGTAATCCTTTACGTTAATTTGCATCTTTAACTACATGTGAAAAGTTACGGTTCCGAAATCGACCTACTCTACTATACATTGCTCAGTTACCATTAAGTCACCAATGAGTGCTAAACAATAAGAATGGTTTATGACAGTTTTCTGGCTGTGAGACTTCATTGAATTAACTTTCTTTCTTTCTTTCTTTCATCATTCATTAATTATTCTATTTTTGCTTTTTCTTTTCTTATTCATTTTAACTTTCTTTCTTTTTCTTTCCACATTAATTCAATATTCTTTCTTTCTTCATTCATTCATTCATCCTTTTTCGTTCTTTGTGTTTTTTCCACATTCTTCACTTCATTTCTTCTTTCTTAATTTATTCATTGTCTTCTTTCTTTCTTTCTTTCTTTTTTTCTTTCTTCAATCCTTGTTTCTTTCTCTATTCTTTCCTTTATTACTGAATTCATTGTTTTCTTATTTCCTTTCTTTCTCAGGTCTTTATTATTCCCATGAGTTCTTTTCCCTTATCTTTCTTTTGTTACTTTCATTCTTTCTTTGTCTCTTTTCTCATTTTGTCTTTCTTTTTCTTTGGTCGTTCTTTCTCTCTTTCTTTCTTTCTTTCTTTCCTTTTTTTTTCTCTCTTCTTTCTTTCTTTCTTTCTCATCCTTTAATTTTCTTTTCTTCTTTACTTCCTCATTCTTTCTCTTTTTTCTAATTTCTTCTAATTATTATTTCTTTCTTTTTTTCTTTCTTTCTTTCTTTCTTTCTTTCTTTCTTTCTTTCGATCTAAAAATGAATAACTCACAAGAAGCTTAACGTCTTTTTGATTTTTCAGCCCCTCCCTGTCTATTTTCACATCGATTTACAAAAAACTCTGCTAAAGATTCAAGATTCTTCAATTCGATCTTTGAGAAATTCTCTTTGGAAATCTTTTAAGTAAGTCATTAAAATTATTTTGATTACATGTCGACAGTGGAAGAAATAACCCACAAGGTAATAACATAGATACCTATCTAGTTAAATATTAACACACAGACATATGTACATATATATATGTATATATATAAGTGCCATATATATATATATATATATATATATATATATATATATATATATATATGTGTGTGTGTGTGTGTGTGTGTGTGTGTGTGTGTAACAAATACATAAATCTGGCTGAGATATGTACGAACACACCATGATAGATCGATAGATAGACTGTTATGTATATATATGTGGTTGAGAATAGAGGAAAAATGTGGATATAACAACACAACAACTAAATTCAATTGATATTTCGTCTCATTATTGGCTGAAGCTTTTTCAAAATTATGGACTTAAATGCTAGTACATTCTGCTTTTATAGTGGAAAAGTAAATGGGCAAGAAGGGAGAGAACGGGGGTGGGTTTGGTATAGAGGAATGAGAAAAGAAAGTCGGGATGGACTTGGTTTGTTGTCAGTCAGTTGACTTTGAAGAGAATTTGATATTTAGAGTGTGGGTTAAATGTGTGTTGTCAAATGTATACCTACGGACCGAGGATATTTAAAAAAATATTTTAGAGAAATCCTTAAAGATTTTGTTGAGATAAATACATTTACTTTTTGCTTTTTATGTTTAAAAATTGGATAAGGGAAGGACAGAGATGGAGTAAGAGAGGAGGGGTGGGGTTTTGTATGTAGGGTGTGGATCGATGTTTTGCCTTTGAATAAATTTGATAGTCGGTGTCGGTCAGTGTTCTTGGGAACGTTGTTTTTTATATCATGAAACATGGAAAATTAACAAATGAACAAAAACAAAAAAAAAGAAGAAATACAAACAGAGTTTCAATATCCAGCTGTTGTTCTGTCCCTGATTTTATTTATTACGATATTTCAGGTGACCTTCGCCCTTTATCAAGCTAGGATGACTGTGTTCGGAAAAGTAAAATCAAATAAATGTGAGAAAAAAATTGATGTGAAAGGATTTGGCGTTGTTTAGCCGTTATTTTTCTTTTGAAATTGTGTGACGTATCTCACCCGAAATCAATCACAGCAATCCATGGTTCGAAATTCGGCATGACTTTGATCGTTAAAGTCATGTTAACTTAATAAAAATTAAAGAATGAATAAAAATAAAAATACGATATTACGCCAAAGAATCAATATACACACACACACACACACACACACGCGCGCGCGCGAGCGCACATACACACACACCACACACACACACACACATATATATATATATATACATATATATATACCGTAAAAAGTGAACGAATTTGACACATATATACACATACATACACATACACATACATATATATGTATAAAAACCTATAAATTATTAATCTAAATGAACATACACACATAAACACTCAGATGCACACAAAAGCCACACACATATGATATTGATATTAATACTATTGGGGATTCATAGTCAACAGATGTGGTCAGGAATTAGCGCGCATATATATATATATATATATATATATATATATATATATACTCATTTCTATATGAGCCTCATGCTCTTAAACAAATTATGCTCAATTGTTCATACTAATATCAAAATAATATATATATATATATATAATATACATACATATATATATATATATATATATATATAGAGAGAGAGAGAGAGAGAGAGAGAGAGAAAGGGAAAGAGCACAATACCCTGGGAGACCACGCTTAAAGCCAATAGGCAATTTCTAATCTATATCTTTTCAAGATATTTTCACGTAAGTTTGGTAAATTGGGATGTCAGTGTTATTTTCATTTTTGCGAAAAATAGATGACATCCCGACTAGAGGTAGCCTGCTAAAGTCTAGATACACTGAAGAGTCGAAACACGGTGCCTGAGGATTATATATATATACATATATATATATATATATATATATATATATATATAGAGAGAGAGAGAGAGAGAGAGAGAGAGAGAGAGAGAGACATTGATAGATATATACTATGAAAGAAAAAAAATAAAAAAAATATTGGATACATTGAGATGAAGAAAATGGATAGACAGACAGACAGACAAGCATATATATATATAAATATATATATATATATATATATATATAATAATAGATAGATAGATAGATAGATATGAACAGACTGAGAAAAAAAGATAGATATTAACAGAAAGACAAATAGGTAGATAGTTGGATAGATAGATAGATAAGATTTCAGTACGCTTAATTGAAAGGTTAATGTCTAGCAAGCTCTCACTCTCTCTCACTCCCTCTCTCTCTCTCTCTCTCTCTCCTCTATATATAATATATATATATAATATATATATATACCAGTCTATCTATCGATCTATCTCAGTCTGTTCTTATCTATCTCAGCCAGATCTATTCATTTGTTCGTATCTATGTACATATCTTAATATATATATATATATATATATATATATATATATATATACACATGTTATTAGTGAGTTCAGTTCTCATTGTTTGCTCCATACTTCATGCCTTGTGCCAGACTAAACTAAGTGACTTCTGCTCTGAAAAAAAGAAAACACCTTTCCTTCCGTCGGCACATGTACAGCATCTTCTTTATTCGATGTTTTGTTTTGTTTTCGTTCTGTTTCAGTTTTCAAAAATGGCGCCTTTCCTTTCGGTCGCATTGGGGGTTTCAGCATCCGTTTCAACATCAACAGACCTGCTTATGGCGTTCCACTAATTCCACTCGTGACGACACACCCCACCAACCACCACCATCACCATTGAGTAGGCAACAAGATGAAATTGAGTAATTAAATGGCGAGATTGGGTTTAACTTATCACTTTGAGGCATACGTAATCTAATCCGTTCAATATCAATCAAGCAGAGACGAATATCCTCATCGCTTATCCCTTTCGCAACCCGCACCGACGCCAGCACGATCACAACTACCCCCCCATCGCGCCAACCACGCCCGTCACGCCCACCGTCCACTACCAGTGCCGACCATCCGCGATTTTTCTTCTCATTACGATAATACAGAAACTGATTAGTTATGCAGAAATTGATTTAAGCGGTATTCGAACTGCATTGTCTAATGGGCGAATCGTGAGCATGGTGGTGGTGCTGGTAGTGACTAAGAAAGCCATTTCTATGACAACGGATGACGTAAGCAGTGATGATTGCCGTACAGGAGAATTAAGAACAAGGAAGAAATATATACACTAGGCGCATATTGGTGCAGTTTGCAGCGTTTCCGACAAAAAGAAGCGAAACGTGTCTTCCGTTTGTAATAGTCACACTTTAAATAAAAGCCGAGTAACAGAGGCATGAATCAGTTTATCCCTGTTGAAATGGTGATTTAAATGGTATTCAAACTGCATTATTTGCAGCGTTTCCGACAAAAAGAAGGGAAACGTGTCTTCCGTTTGTAATAGTTAGACTTCAAATCAAAACCGAGTAACAGAGGCATGAACCAGTTAATCCCTGTTGAAGTGACGATTGCCGTACAGGAGAATTGAGAACAAGGAAGAAATATATACACTAGGCGCATATTGGTGCAGGTTGCGGCGTTTCCGACAAAATGAAGTAAAACATGTCTTCCGTTTCTAATAGTCACACTTCAAATTAAAACCGAGTAGCTGAGGCATGAATCAGTTTTTCCCTGTTGAACAATATTTACCCTTCATGGAAGAAGTGTCGTGTTTCTTGGCTTTGGGTAACATAAAACTCCGGAGGAAAGTTGGTTGGTTCGTTGGTTAGTTGGTTTTATGG
This sequence comes from Doryteuthis pealeii, assembly GCA_023376005.1. Taxonomy (NCBI): domain Eukaryota; kingdom Metazoa; phylum Mollusca; class Cephalopoda; order Myopsida; family Loliginidae; genus Doryteuthis; species Doryteuthis pealeii. The sequence continues at coordinate 16,169,794 of CM042177.1, read as the reverse complement.
CATGTCAACCTTTGTTGGGTTATTTAGAGCCGAAGTCGAAAAACAAGGCAATATAGACAATTCCATTGATCGAGATTACACTTGTCATATTTCTTTTAATGTCTCCACATCACGAATACACTTTTTGAACACAATTGGGAATTGTCGTATATAATATATATAAAGTAAAGTAAGTAATGTCGTCGGGGTGGCCTAAAGTCGGTATCAGCTAATCAGTGAGGGAGTCTATCCTCTTTTTCACTAGCGCTAGACCAAGGAGATTGTTTTTGCGTCTGAAGTGGAGCGCCACACCTACCATCAGCTCCTTACTTTACCGCACATATCCCTGTGCTACTCATACGCTGAGTTGACGAGGGCCGGTAACGAACTAGGAACCTTGTGACTTCTAGCCGAACACTCTACCGTCTGAGCTAATCCGTGCCTTCGTATATATATATATATATATATATATATATAATATATATTATATATATTATATATATGCGTGTGTGTGTGTGTGTGTGTGGAAAATAGAAAAAACAAAAGTATTCCCAAAAGATTGATTTTATTCTTAATGGTGAAGTCGACGTTAAAACGTTTCGGTTTTTATCAGACTTTCATAGTAGTCAAATGGTTGAGATTTTAAAATCTCAGCCATTTGACTAGTGGTTTTTAAGATGTCAACCATTTGACTCATCTGAGGATTGCATATCAATGAAACTTTAAGTTATGAGTCCAAATCCATAATATAATTACATTGATTATTATATATTATTATATATATATATATATATAATATATATAATATATATATATACAATACCTCCAACGAGTAGGATGGGGCAAAAGTTTTCTTGAGTGAAGTTTAACAGACTTTAGTTTAGAGTTTTCTTTCTTTTGATTTTTTATCCAATTATCAAGTTTTGATTTTGTTTTGTTTTACGGCATTTCAAACTTAATGCCGATAAAGTTTTTAAATAAAACAATTCTTAATGGATAATACAATTTTTTTATATATACATTTTTCTATTTAACCCATAGATGGGACCCTAACAGGTACTACCACTCCGAGTCAGAGTAAACCAGTGAGCAATGGTGATGAAGGGGTGCTCCACATTCCCCAAACCCCCAAAACTGGAACCTCACCATCAGATAGAGTTTAACGTCATTCCCAGGACATGTAGACCCGCAGCCACCGCCTTCTAGCACCCATATGATAAAAAGGGGTTGGGGGTTGACATAAGGGCAATAGGGTTGGGAAAATCATATAGGTGCTAGGACTTGAAGTGACCAGCCGACTGGTCGGGGAGGCCTCTCCGACCGCCCGTCTAGCCCAGATAGGGCCAAAGTGGAGTATTCCAAGTCATGAACTGCTCATCCACCTGGGCTCTATCCTTAAGCATCAAGGGTCGCCACCCACGGCCAACAGGTGGCCCCATTGGGGGAGTCTTACCCCTCTGCAGAAGTGCAGTCAGTGCATTCTAACGCCCCTGCCGACAGGGTGGATATATATATATATATATATATATATATATATAATATATAATATATATATTATATATTATATATAGGGGGTACAAACACACGCTGGAATGCTTGAATTTTTTTAAAAATGCGCATACTGTTTCAAAAATAAAAATTTTATTTTTAAAAATCAGAAGCATTTTTAATTCAACAATAAACTCAAAAAGAGTTTGGTGTAAATATATAAAAAAGTGTAAGAGATTATCAAAAATGTTCAAAATATAATCCAGCTTAATAAGTTGTTTACATGTCCACAGCACAATTGAAAGAAGATGTTAAGTTTCAAAAAGTTTGTGGTATAGGTAAATTTTTTGTAGTGTTCGTAGAATAATCTTCGGAGGTGTAAAAATCCGTATATTTTGTTTTTTCATGAGACAAATGTGTAAATAAATGGAAATTAATCCGACAGAATGAATTTAACATTTTGAAAAAACAATTGGTAATTATTATCTGCTGACAGAATCTGTTTCGACGCCTTAGTAGAAGGGTCATCATCAACGAGCAAAAATTCAAGCATTCCAGCGTGTGTTTGTACCCCCTATTCTCTTCCAACGGTTTTTTATCCCTTCTTTCTATATATATATATATATATATATATATATATATATATATATATATATATAAATATTGATGGATAGATAGATAGATAGATAGATAGATAAAATGATATGGAAAAAAACACAGATGTTGTTTGATTGAATTCATTTTTTACAACTTTTGCATTGCTAATATTGCTAATATCTCGATTTCATCAAAAAGATCATCAACATAATGATAATTTCAGGATATATATATATATATATATATATATATATATATATATATATATATATATTATGGATATTAATTTTGTTACTATTAGTTTTATACTTACGCATCCTCAGACAAGACTCTTGTCTAAGGATTGCGTAAGCATAAAACTAATAGTAACAAGATTAATATCCATAATATAATATATTATTGATTGTAAATCTGCTCTGCTATATTAGCATTGAGCACCTTTATATGCTAATACTTTTCTCCTCGTGCTCTATTCATTCTCTCTTTTCTCTCTCTCTCTCTCTCTCTCTCTCTCTTAATATATATATATATATATATATATATATATATATATAATATATATATGTGTGTGTGTGTGTGTGTGTGTGTGTGTGTGTGTGTGTTTGAAGATAAAAGGAATGAAAATGTTGTATGGATAAAAATTGTTTATTGAAATGCCGACAAGTGTTTCGACCAAGAGTTTGTCCTTGTATACATTGTATTCTCGTTATTATTATTTTAAATACAAAATAAAAATAAAAAGATAATAATAGAGAAAACATAAAAAATTAAGTATACAAAAAAGCGGTCATCATTTATACTTAAATTTTTATTTTTTCTCCATCATCCTTATTCTATTTCCTTTCCTTTTATCTTTAAACATAATTGTCGGAATCACTTCCATTTTTCAACTTAAATACATATATATATATATATATATATATATATATATATATAATATATATATATATTAGGGTGTTGTTTTCCCGTCGGTGTCCCTACTGTCCGCTCTGATCGGCATTATTATCTTGACGAGCCTCGTTTTCGCTTATCCCGTGGGAAATCAGCTCGGGTTCAGCAAGAGATCTAAGCAAAGATGAACAAAAAAACTCTTCTTTCAACATTTCCCAATCACTCACCTTTACTGACATCGGCGCACTTGTTGATTGTATCAACAACCTTCTTCTTCTTCTCTTCTTCTTCTTCTTCTTCTTCTTCTTCTTCTTCTTCTTCTTCTTCTTCTTCTTCTTCTTCTATTATTATTATTATTATTATTATTATTATTATTATTATTATCCCTTGGGAGTTTTATCACAATAGTGTTAGCTGGTGGTCTTTCACTGGACTCAACAAGTCTCCTCAGTTCTCCAGGACTCTTTCAAACAGATATACTCAGCCCACAGATAAGTACTTACACTCCAAGTCAGAGAGAACATTGGAGTAAATATATATATATATATATATATAATATATATATATATAATATATATATCATCCGCACGAGTAGGATGTGACACAAGGTCAAATTCTTAAGCAGAGTTTATCAGGTTTTAATTTAGAGTTTTCCTTCTTCTGCACTGGTTACCTTAGAGAGCCCAATCCGCCCTACTATTTACCTACAGCTGGAGAGAGAGCAAGAGAGAGAGAGAGAGAGAGAGAGAGAGAGAGAGAGAGAGAGAGAGAGAGAGGAAGGAGGGAGGAGGGAGGGAGGGAGGGAGGGAGGAGAGAGAGAGAGTATTTGGACTCATGCTTTTCCAAAGTGCATTAGTGCTATGTGAAATGCAAACGGCCTCGTCCAGGATTTGAAGTCTGGTTGACGAGTCCATTTCCTATGACTCTACCATTGCACCACACGCTTCCGTAAATACAATATGGGTGTACACAAGAGCTTTAGAATAGGAACCTCACCACCAGATAAAGTTTAGAGTAACTTGAACTTTGCTGCGACGAGAGAGAGTGAGTTTGCCTTTATAAGAAATTAACACAGGACAGATATTTATTAAAAGCTGCTTAATGTTACAATTTATGAAGTCATAAATTGTTAACAGGTCCTGTAGCTGCGATTAAGGTCCGTTAACTTTGAGATCAGGGGAGCCAGTGGAAATTTACCACTGATTGTTAATAACCCTTGACTCCTAGCGGCGCGAATCTCACGCGATTTAGAGTTTCAGTTTAGATTTGACTAAACCGCCGGAGAGAGCAGATGCTCTTTGGGTTGACCTGGTCCGCGCGGAAAATCATGCGCTAACTAATAAACTTGATCAAGAAAAAAATAAGTCTTGTTTTAATTACAATGACCAAAATCAGCCCAAAAGATGACAAGTCCTTAAAATAATTAAGAAGAAGAAGAAGCAGTTAAAAGAATCAACACATAACCAGGGAAATGAAGATCACCAACATTATCTCTAAAGTAAGTCTCTAATCTCTCTCTCTCTCTCTCTCTCTCTATATATATATATATATATATATATATATATATATATATCTCGATGTGAGTATATAACTTTAAAATTACCAAACTGTCAATTGGTACTGTAGAATACACTGACCGCACCTCTGCAGAGGGGTAAGACCCCCTCAATAGGGTCACCGTTGGTCGTGGTAGCGACTTGTGAGGTTTAAGGTCGGTATCCTGGTAGCTGAGCAGTCTATGATAGGTGACACTCCATTCTGGCCCTTACTTAGGCTAAACAGGCGGTCGGAGAAGCCCCTTCCGTTCAATCGGCTGGCCTCAAGCTGTAGCACCGATATACAGATATATATAAGATGAATAGATTAATAGAATATAGAATAGCTTAGTAGATAGATTTGATCAGAGTCAAAACACAACACACACACACACACACACACACCACACACATATATATATATATATATATATATATATATATATATATATATATATATATATATAAATTTAGATATATGGATAGACAGATAGCTAGAGAGAGAGGGGGAGAGAGATAATGATCTGACTGAGAAAGATATTAACAAACTGAGAAAGATGAATGAAGAGGCCAAGATAGATAAATATAGATTGGAAGAGAGAGAGAGAGAGAGAGAGAGAGAGAGAGAGAGAGAGAGAGAGAGGAAGAGAGAGAGAGAGGGAGGGGGAGAGAGATTAACACAGATAGATAGATAGATAGATTTATTTCTCTCCATAGAAATATGTAGCTCTTCTGAGAGGGCCAGACAGACAGACAAACAGACAGTGACAGAGAGAGAGAAAGAGAGAGAGAGAAAGAGAGGAGAGAGAGAGAGAGAGAGGGAGGGAGAGAGAGAGAGAGAGTGTGTGTGTGTGAGAGAGAGAGAGACAATGAACACACGGGGATAAATAGATAGATAGATAAAATTATTTATCTGCATAGAAATATGTAGTTCTTCTTCTTCTTCTTCTTCTTCTTCTTCTTCTTCTTCTTCTTCTGAGAGAGAGAGAGAGAGACAGACAGACAGACAGACAGAAAGTGAGAGGGAGAGAAAGAGTGAGTGAGAGGGAGTGAGAGAAAGAGAGATGAACACACTGAGATAGATAGATAGATAGATAGATAGATAGATAGATAGATAGATAGATAGATTTCTCTGCATAGAAATATGTAGCTCTTCAGAGAGAGACAGACAGAGGCAGAGAGGAAGAGAGAGAGAGAGAGCGAGAAAGAGAGAGAGAGAGAGAGAGAGAGAAAAGACGAACACACTGATATGGATAGACAGATAGATCTTATTTCTCTCCATAGAAATATGTAACTCTTCTGGTGCCGTCAAATATTTCATTGTGCGAAAATCTGATGGTCGTGAAAAACAAAAGCAGCGGGGAATATTGTCGGTGGGTAGTGCCCGTTCATTGAAATGAAGGGTTTATTAGGTACATGTTTACAGCATAATCTGACAAAAAGACAATTATTTTCAATGATTACCAGTCAATGGGTTTGTTGATGCTGAAACTGAGTCGGCCAATCGTCTGCTAACCAACAGAAGAATAGAAAAAGCAGCCAAAATTATTTCCTCACAAATCCTCGCTTTTTTCCTCTGTTCAGTCTCCCACCTCCTATCTATTAATTTCTGTTCATCTATCTATCTATCTATCTATCTATCTATCTCCTTTACTCACTATCTCTTCTGTCATCACTTTCCCCCCTCTCTCTCTCTTTCTATCTCTCTGTTTATCTATCTATCTATCTATCTATCTATCTCTGTCTCTCTCTTGGCTATCTCCTCTCGTCTCTATTCTCTATACCACATATATTCCATCTTATATATATATATATATATTATATATATATATATATAATATATATATACAGTTTCACCCTGCTACACCAGTTCTACCCTGACATTAAAAAGATGGCCAGAAAATTAGAAAGGATCGAACAAAAACTCGTCCAACAAGAATCGTCAGTAGAGTTTGACACAATATATTTAAAAGAAAAAATACTGTGTGCGTGCGTGTTGAAATGAAAAATTAAGGAAAGAAAATCTTGAATGGATAAAATAGGATTCATTTTATTTTATTCTGTTTTACTGACACGTGTTTCGGCCAGCAGTTTATCCATGCATACATGTATTTTCTCTATTATTATTTTAAATACAAAATAAAATAAAACTACTACCCCTTTCTTCACTATATATAATATTATATATCATTATATATACTAGCATAACAAAACCGCCCTTCGGGCGGTGTAAAAATAAAATTTTGAAAAATATAGCCTGAGCCGAGTGGGATTTAAAATTCAATGTCAGAGGGGTAGTATCCAAGTAAAATTAATAAATGAATTGAAGAAATAAAAAACAACAATGCCAAAATATGCCAAAAACTTTAAAAGGATATTCAACATTTAATGATTTTAGTAATTAAAATCATCAAATTCATTAAAGGAGTAAAAAATAAACAATTTGAAATAGAAATTAGGAAAGTTAACTTTCTACACCAAAGTTTTTCCTGAAATAATATTCAATAATAAAATTAAATTTGGTTTATCAATGAATAAAACAATCAACTATACAAAATGATTTTTTTATTGTTTTGATTATTTCTAAAAATTTTGAAATAAAAAAAAATAAACATTCACCTTATTTATTTTACATTTAACAAACATTTAGTTTTAGTGTAAATAAATATTACATAAAATAAAATAGAGTAATGATACTTAAATCAATATTTAAATGCTAAATAATACCTAATATTAATTTTTTTTTTAATCGGAGTAAATAAATATCTAATTTATAGATTTATTTTCAACTAAATGTTATTTGGTAAAATTCTGTAAAAAGATAAATTCTTTAAAAATTTTCTTCAATAAATAAAATCTTTTGATAAGAGATTCAGTATCAATTTGTCTGTAACTAAAAACTATGTTGCTGTAAAATTAATAAATCAAGTAATAAAAAACAACAATGCCAAAATATGCCAAAAACTTTAAAAAACATTCAACATTTAATTATTTTAGTAATTAAAATCATCAAATTCATTAAAGGAGTAAAAAATAAAAAATTTGAAATAGAAATTAGGAAAGTTAACTTTCTACACCAAAGTTTTTCCTGAAATAATATTCAATAATAAAATTAAATTTGGTTTATCAATGAATAAAACAATCAACTATACAAAATGATTTTTTATTGTTTTTGATTATTTCTAAAAATTTTGAAATAAAAAAAATAAACATTCACCTTATTTATTTTACATTTAACAAACATTTAGTTTTAGTGTAAATAAATATTACAAAATAGAGTAATGATACTTAAATCAATTTTTAATGCTAAATAATATTTAATATTAATTTTTTTTTTAATTGGAGTAAATAAAAATATCTAATTTATAGATTTATTTTCAACTAAATTTTGTTTGGTACACTTATGTAAAAATATGAATTTTGTAAAAAGTTTTTTCAATAAATAAAATCTTTTGATAATAGATTCAGTATCAATTTGTCTGTAACTAAAACTACGTCACTGTTTACATCAAAACACTGTCATTGGTAAAAATATTTTTTGATTAATAATCAATAGATGCATGCAACATTTTGATTTGAGGGGGACAGAAGTAAGTTTCCATTTCAAATGGTTTCATTTTCTTTACTCCTTTAATAAATTTGATGATTTTACCGATAATACAAACCCTCTTATATGGAAATTTTAACTCAGACAATATCTTTCAAAAATTAATTTTTATAACTGCCCAGATGGCATTTTTTGCTAGTTTATGTAAAAATGTTTGTACAATAAATTAATGAATATAATATATGTTGTTACACTCTTAATTCATTTTCTTAGAGATTTAATAAATTTTATATCCATTAAAGTAAGCATTAAATTGAATAATTGGCAGATCTGAGCATCTGGAAACCCCAAATCTAAAATTTTTGTTTTAATTTTTTTTTTCTTTCTTTTAATGGATTATTATCAATTGCACACCAATCTATCAGATTGTAAAAGAACAAAAAATTCAAAAAAGTTATTTATTTTTCGCGGTGCTCAGTTCCCCGTATAAGTTTATCGTAAATCGATCCCCCATATCAGAACCGCTACAAAATTTATTCATTTATTTATTTTTTTGTTTTCCTTCAATGGATTATTATCGATTACACACCAATCTATCAGGTTTTTAAAAAATTCTTAAATGTTCTTTATTTTTTGAGTTTCAGGGTGCTCATGCCGACATATAAGTTTATAGTAAATCGCTGCCCCATATCAGAACCGCTCGAAAGGAAACTGGCGCAAACATGTCAAAGTTAGGGTGGCCCAGAAAAAACAGAACCCAAATTATTTATTTATTTTCCCATTAAACTTACCTTAAACCCAACACCAACCCTAACCTCAAATCCTAACCCTAAACCCCCCTAGTTACAATTAACAGTTTTATAACAAAATTTGTAGGTTCTGTTTTTTTCAATGTCACCTTAATTTTGACACCTTTGTGCAAATTCAGCCCAACTGTTAAGGTAGAGCGGTTCCGATATAGGGGGAGCGATTTACTATAAACTTATACGGGGAAATGAGCACCCCTGAAAACTCAAAAAATAAAGAACTAAAAAGTTCTTTATTTTTGAATCAGGCCCTTTTTTGTTTTTTTACAATCTGATAGATTGGTGTGTAATCGATAACAATCCATTGAAGGAAAAAAAAAAAAAAAAATTTTTTTTAGCGGTTCCGATATGGGGGATCGATTTACAATAAACTTATACGGGGAACTGAACACACCAGAAAACTCGAAAAATAAATAACTTTTTTGAATTTTTTTTTTTACAATCTGATAGATTGGTGTGTAATCGATAATAATCCATTGAAGAAAAAGAAAAAAGATTTAAAACATTTTAGATGGGGGGTTTCAGATGCTCAAGTCCGACGAATAATTTTATTTATTTAATTTTTAAAAACAAAACAAAATTTATATAAACTCGAAGTAAAATGCTATTTTCAATCATCTAATACAGAATAGTAATCCTCTTATTGATGAATGTGTATTGTTTAAACATTGTTTAAACATTGAACAAAATACTATTAATTTCTCGCTACAATTAATTTAAATAAATGATGAAAAATAACATTAGTAATATGAAATAACCGTAAACAAATTTTGAATTAAAAATAAAAGTAAACATCTTTTTTTAATTCCTAATAGGAATAATAAAATTTGAAATAAAAAATACTTGTTATATTTGTGAAGGTGCCGCGAAAATTAAAAATAAATTTTATCTATAAATTTTTTCATGGTGTTTGTATCATTTTTTATTGTATTTAAAAAGTCCCCTACCTAAATCGATTAGGTAGGGGACTTTTTTTTTATCACCGCTTTTGTTTATACAAAACAAACTTCGGTTAAACATTGTTGAATAATGAATTTAAAAAGTATTGCGTCAATTATGATAAAAAATAAAGATTAATTTTTAGTTTAAGAAAGAAGAGCGAAGTGTTAAAAAAAACAAACACGTAAAATCATTTTTTTTTGGTTTTTTGTCGTGTGTTTCTGTAAGGGAATTTATGACAAATTAAAATTAAAAGATATTTCTTAATTTCTAAATAAATCACGGTCATCATATTTAGCGGAAAAGCATCGCTCAGAACTGGTTGTTATTTTAATTTTAATATTAGTTATATGGAATAACCGTAAACAAATTTTGAATTAAAAATGAATGTAAACATTTTTTTAAAATTCCTAATAGGAATAATAAAATTTGAAATAAAAAATACTTGTTATATTTGTGAAGGTGCCGCGAAAATAAAAAATAAATAAATTTTATCTATAAATAAAATAAAAAATAAATAAATTTTATCTATAAATTTTATCTATAAATTTTTTAAAATTCCTAATAGAAATAAAATAATTTGAAATAAAAAATAAATTTATAAAAAATAAATAAATTTTATCTATAAATAAAATAAAAAATAAATAAATTTTATCTATAAATTTTATCTATAAATTTTTAAAATTCCTAATAGAAATAAAATAATTTGAAATAAAAAATACTTGTTATATTTGTGAAGGTGCCGCGAAAATTAAAAATAAATTTTATCTATAAATTTTTTCATTAAAAATTAACTCTATTAAAACTTTAAAAATATTTTTTTTTTTACCGCAACGAAAACGGGAGTAGTCACGGACAAAAGACCATAACTAATAATTTAACCTAAGATTTAAATTAGTAGCTGTATCTTTATTTTTAAATTAATTTCTTGCAAAACTTTATACATGAAATAATTATAAATACAAATAAAAATTAAAATATCAATTAGAAACTGTTTAAAACTAAACATGCATTTATTAAAAGATTCGTTAAAAATTGGCTATGCAAATATTACAAACCAGCAAATATTACAAACGCATCTTAATACTTGTATATAACGCAATTTGTTCCTTTAATATTAAGTATAACACAAATTGATTATGAATTAAGTTCTCATTGAAAAACGCTAGAGTTTAGTATGGAATATCTGACGTCAGCCGTGACGTAGTTTCGGCTTCAGACAAAAATGCAGTCTATCTCCATTATATATAGATAATACTATATATCATTATATATAATAATATATTATAATACTATATAATATATAATAGATTATAATATATAATAAAATATATAATATAATATTTAATTACGCAAATAGAGGAATTACATTAATAATTGAATGAAATTACCATGACCAGACAACTCGGCAAACACAATGTGCGACATCCGGAGCACTAGACAGCTGTTTCGACCTCCTTAGGTCTCATCAGCAGTGCATACCACAATCTCCGCTTCTAGAGATTGAACCAGCGACCACAGAGTGAGGAGCGGAATCTCTACCCCTAGGCCACCAGCCCACGCCTCAAACTAAAAAATGTTATATAAACACCAAACAAACCACAATTTAAAAAAAAAACTTTAGCGGTATAACATTCCATCGCGTGAACACGCTTCACGTTTTTATAAATGCTAAACAAACCACGGTTTTTTTAATCTTAACATTATTTCCGTCTCGTCTGATGATTGCAGTAGGCATGAAACTTTAGTAACGAGATATTAAATCCATAATATATATATATATATATATATATATATATCATGCAAATCCTGTGGAGCATATGGAGGGTGTTTCAAATTATTCTATGACTACACGGAGCTCTGTTTTTGTCCTTCTTGACGCATGCCCCTATTTAACAAGCTACTCTCACCGTTCACTAAAACTATATAGCGAGTTTGATACTCGATATTGAATGCCCCATACTTGCAACCCTGTATTCCATCCTACCCGCGGCGAATGGGTTAGGTAAATACCTACCTATCATTTCCTATACCTACCTATCATTTTGCATATATATATATTTATTTATAAGGCGACTGGGGTTCGAACTCACAATGACAGTCCAATACGTTATCCAGTACGCCACGTATCCAATATCCAGGGTAAGTAAAAAAATAAATATTGGAAGATGCAAGTAAAAAATGCAGAATTTCAACTAGTATTAAACTCGAGAAACGGTTATCTGTTTTTGTTTTGTTTTTATTTTATTTATTCTTTTTTTTTTTTACATCAATTGAGTTTAGAAAAATATATACAGGAGGTGCAAAAGTAGGTATTCAGTAATGAAAACAAAACTTTACCTGCAAATAATAGAAGTTATAAAGTAAGGATTATACCAGTCTTAAAATATTGGTGTGAGGATTCATTTAATACTGGAATTCATTTTATTCATTAGAATCATCATTAGGATTTTTAATATTTTTAATTTCATAATTTTTATTATAATACTTCTATTAGTTGTAGGTAAAGTTCTGCTTATATTACTGTATACCTACTTTTGCACACCCTATATATATATATATATATATATATATATATATATATTATATATATATAAAGATAATTTGCTTTAGAAGCATTGTTGAGTAAAGTATATTGCTATTCATATTTCTTTCTTTGAAGGCAGTTACAATGCGTATATCGTATAAAATTCGATAATTAATGAAAATGATCATGACAACGAACTCGACAAATAACGAGCGCAACCTGGAACACCGTACAGCTGTTTCAACTTTATTAAGTATCATCAGCGATGTATACTTACGATTTCCCTCCGACAGAAATCGAAACCGGGAACTTAGCACGCAGAGTCAGAGCTGTACGATGTTCTTAGGGCTCGATATTTTGCCGATATACACAAAGAAATATAAATAGTAATATATATATATATATATATATATATATATATAATGCTGTTATATATGCCTGGGTGTTGTTATTTTTTGTCAAGGCTTCGGTTCTGTGCAACCAAAACAAATTTTTCTTATTACCCCAAACGGTGTTTATCTCATATGTCCCACCACGGACAGGATGTGACCTCAGGGCAATTTTTAGATGGTGGCCATTCTGCGAACATAACACTGCTTAGTATGTAAGAGTGAGAGAGAGAGAGAATGAATTCTAGTTGTGAAAGGAAAACAAATTATTACTAAATATGAAGCAGGATCGTAGTGTAACTATTATCATCGTAAGAAATAGACTCAGCAATCCGAGTTCAGATCCTTGTAGAGGCTGTTGGCACTTCGCATCGGGCTAATACCATTGGGAAATGTATGCATTTTACAGTTCTCCCCCCCCCCTCAGTTATGAGTAAATAATAAGTCAGACTGGGATCTCTCTGCACTATGTCATTTCTTCTCTTTTCCCTTCACTATCTCCTTTCACTCTCTTATCTTCAACATCTCTTGACTCTTTTCTCTCTCTTCCTCTCTCCCCTCTTCTCTCCTCTCTAGTACAACTTTTCTCTCTCTCTCTCTCCCTCCCTCCCCCCCTCTCTCTCTCTCTTATATATATATATATATATATATATATATATATATCAGTCGGTAGAGTGTTCGGCTAGAAACCACAAGGTTTCGTATTCAAACCGGCCCTCGCCAACCCAGAGTTTGAGTAGCACAGGGATCTGTGCGGTAAAGCAAGGAGCTGATGGTAGGTGTGACGCTCCACCTCAGATGCAAAAACAATCTCCTTAGTCTAGCGCTAGTGAAAAGGGGATAGACTCCTTCGTTATCTGGCTTACATCGACATTAGGCTGCCCCGACGACTTTACTTTTTTTTACTTAAACATTTACTTAAAAAATGTTTTGTTGAACTTAACGGGCAATTCTTGTCTGACGAGTTTTTGTTCGATCCTTTCTAACAATCTGGTCATCTTTTTAATATCCGGGTGGAATTGGTGTATGAATCTACCGAAGGTTTTACCACGAGCGGTTTTTGCACAACTAAGTGCCATCATCAGGTGTGGAACTGATGAGAGGTTTCCATTGTTCCTTTTTAAACAAACAGTAGCAGAAGAATTGTCCGTTGAGTTCAACAAAACATGTATATATATATATATATATATATTATATATATATATATATATATATTGATCTTACAAACTTGAGAAACATTATGGTTTTCTCCGAAATATTATCATTGTAAAATATGTGCCTTTAATTATTGAAACTGTTTAAGAAATGTTAAGTATTTTAATGTAACTGTTAATTAACATGTAACTGTTAATATATATATATATATATATATATATATATATATATATACTAGCAAATATATGCACCCTCCGGGTGCAAGTATTTAAGTTTAAATGTAATAAAATATTAGATTAAATCAGAAAGGCTAATGAAACTAATTAAGAATTCAGATAAAAAAGATTTGAAACGGAGGGGGTATAATCGGAAAATAGAACAACTGAAACTTACTCTTTCATCACTTCCGTTTTTCAATGCTAAATTTTCCTAATTTAATTATTTAGTTAAAATAGGAAGTAAAGAATAAAATTACAGTTATTTCTTCTTGTTAATGAATTTCTTTTAGGATTTATTGAAGAGATTTTTACTCATATTCATTAAGATAAAACCAAACAATTAGAAATCAATAATACCAAGCACATTTTTATTAAAATCAGTTTTTTTAATATCAATATGCAAATTAGCTTTATGTTTACACTGAAAACTGGTATTTTGTTGTATATATAAATACAATTGCATGTTATTAGTATTTAGGTAAGGTCAACAGTATTAATAATGTCAAACAGTTTTATTATTAATTGAGGTTTAAATAGAAATAGAATCATGGAGAATGTGTCGTTAATAACTAAGGAAATTGTGAATTGAGTAGTAATATAGTTTCGGTTACAGACAGAAAAACACACAATCTCCATAATAATAAGATATATATATATATATATATATATATATACTAGACAAAACGAGACCCGTTTGCTAGATGATTGAGATTAGGGAAAAGAATAGGGTCTGCCAAAATATCGTCTGCTTTTCATTTTAAAAACGTATTAAAATTTATTAAACCGATTATTTAAGGTCGAATTGTTGTCTAAGTTGAAAAGTAGTAACGTAATAAACATCAGTAAAAAAAATCAAAATAATACACATGTAATTTATTTTTGATATATTTAAAACGAATTTCGATCAAGATGCCTGCCAAGACGCTACTTAAAATCCGTTTTTACAAAATAAATTATAAATACCCCAGCTATGGTTAGTGGAATGAGAACAGGATACCCACCGTGGACTGAATAAAGTGTTAGGCTCAAAGTTCCGTGATGGCTCCCGATTACAAGGTTTCCGAGTCCAAGGAGGTTCCCGAGTCCGACAAGAAATACCTGAAGAAGGCCGGAGAGCATATCGGCCAAAATTTTGTACAGATAACAATGAAGATGAGGAAAATAGTCCAAATAATACAAATAATACTCCAAAAAATATTTTTTTAGTTTTTATTTCCATTTTATTTTTCGATTTTCGCTACTTATTTACTACCCGAGCAGATTCTTTAAAAAACTTTTTTCTTCTATTCACACCTTTGGACTTTTGTCTTTTTATTTATGCAGAAAATAGTATCAATCACATATATACCACACCAATATTTTGCACCCCAAAAACAGGGGGTCAAAGTTAAGTGACCTGAAAAAAAATCAGAAAGTATTGAAATAAAATAACTAATGCATTATAAAATTCATTCCTTGCTGAATCAACACTGAAAATTTCATTAAAATCGGATAATTCCCTGATTTTTGGTAATTTTTTTTCAAACGTAGGGGTCAGAATTGTATTTAAAAAAAAACATGGATTTTTCAACGAATTGGTTATATCTAGTTTGACCTAATTTAAATTGAAATTGATCATGGAATTATATTACGTGCTGGTGAGTTTTGAAAGTGTCTCTGTTAATCACTCTCCCATCCCCCCTTCACTCGCATATAGAGTGGAAAAGAGAGTTATACAGAATTTAAAGACAGGGACGGGTCAGTTTTTGACTTAATTGCAAATTAAGACTAATTAGAACCAATTAAAATGGATTTAAAAAAAAACATTACGTTATCCTAAAATTAAGGAATAATTTAGTATAACTTTCGTGTCATTAAACTAACCAGAAAAAAGGCCATTAGACATTAAAAGGTAAAAATCTCAGCTTTAGTATAATATATATATATATATATATATATATATATATATATATATATATACATACATATATATATATATATTATATATATATATATATAATAGGAAATGGAAACAGTGACCCAAGTTCAAATCTTTGACAAGGCTGGTTGAATTTCATATAAAGGTCAATATATGCACTAACTATTCTGCCTCCAGTTATAGGTAGTTTCTAGGATATAATGGGCTCTTTGGTCTCGGTTAGGCAACCAGTCTAGGAGCAGGAAAACACTGAATTCAAGCCTACTAAATTCCGCTTAAGAAATTGACATAGTGTCACATCCAGTTAGTGCGGGTGGGTAAGTAATTGTGTAAATATGAAATTTTACAGTCACTGAAATGAAAAATAATTATTTTAGAACCACTGTGGGAAATATATATATATATATATATATATATATATATATATATATATATATATATTATTATTATTATTATTATTATTATTATTATTCTTATTTATATTTTGCTTGAAGGCAATTATAATGCATGTATCGCATAAAATTCGATAATTATAGAAAATAATCTTGACAAGTAAATCCCGGCAAAGTATGGCTCGTTATGCAGAACACCGTACAGACTGTTTTGACTTTATTAAGTCAATTCAGCGATGTATATATATATATATATATGAGGTAAGGTAAAAGGAAAAGTGGACAAAAAATAATGACTCAAACAAGTAGAAGTAGGAGAGAAATATTTCGTTCTTCTTCACGCGAAGAACATCATCAGTCTAACTTTATTCAAAACAAAGTAAGTACATTTGTATTTATAGAAGAGAAAGTGAGTTTGTGGTGAAATCCCTAGTTAGAGAGGATTCTATAAATACAAATGTACGTACTTTGTTATGAATAAAAATTAGACTGATGATGTTCTTCGCTTAAGAAGGACGAAATATTTCTCTTTCATTTCTACTTGTTTGAGTTATTATTTTTGTCCACTTTCCTTTTACCTTACCGCATACTGTCGGATTTTATTCCAACCGTTCTATCTTCATTCATATATATATATATATATATATATATATATATATATATATATAGTGATTTTTTTTTTAAATTGGAGGAAGGAAAATATAGTGCTCGATTACAATTGTAAAAGCTATATATATATATATATATATATATATATATATATATATATATATATACAAACACACACACACACACACACACACATATATATATATATATATCAGCCGATTCCAGTGAATTCCTCTAAATACTGATTTCTTCATTCCATGAGTTATCTACAAATTCAATCAACAAACAGTGTGAAAAATAGGACAAGTGCATGACGGGATCGAAAAATCCATGAATCAATAAATAAATAAATTTTACTTCTGTAACGACCGAAGCATTAATGATAATAGTGGCGGAGGGCCGGAGACGAGGCCGGTCGATTAATACGAGAATTGAATATTTTTCATCGAGAGTCAGTAGACGTGAGTCGGTGGGAAAGGGTAGCTGACGTGAGGAGGTGGCAGGGGTTCCCCTGACACGAGGTTGCTAATAGCACTCTCGCGACCCGAGGTCTTCTGTCGCGGATTATGACTTACGGGATAAAATGACGACGGTCGCTAATAGGAGTCTCATTATCGAGTCAAGCCATTGCTAGGCGGGTGTTGGTTACCACCAACGTCATTATAATCATCACGTTTAGATAATGGCGTCGATCGATCTCTCTGATAGAGGCCGTGAAACAAGAAATACGGATTTAGGAACGAGGAAAACTTGCCGGTACAGCTCGATGATAAAAGGGTGTATCACAGAAATTGAGGTGAGTGCGGTGAAATTATAGGCATTTGAGAACATGTTGACTTGTTTAAAACCGTAAAATTTTAACAGAAAATGCACTGACACCACACAAAGAAAAAAACAAACAAAAACTTTAAACAATTGAAGCTCTATATATCAAACAAAGAAAACCCACCTTAAACAAAATAAACTTCGAAACAAGTCAACATGTTCTCAAATGCCTATAATTTCCCGCCTATTCTCCTTCCACTATTCCGCTTTCATTCTCACAAACTTATGACCCCCCTCCTACAAAAATCTCTACTGCTATAATCGTTTGAACCTACTAGCAATTCCTACTACCTCCCACTACCAATTCCTACGATATTGCTCGTTGCTTTTAAAAACGAGACACCTGGAATATCTCATCAGTTTCAAACCTGAAGATGGCAGATGGACATGCCGAAAGCACTCGTAATAAAACCTTTGGTGGATTGCTTACACCAGTTCTACCCTGACATTAAAAATATGACCAGAAAATTAGAAAGAATCGAACCAAAAATCGTCCGACACGAATCGGCAGTACAGTTTAACGAAACACACACACACACACACACACACACACACATATATATATATATATGTATATATATATATGTGTGTATGTGTGTGTGTGTGTGTTAAAAGACATAAACACACATATTTCCAGGTACTTTCCAGTTTCCTGAGTGAACAAGAGCTGTTTTATAACGTCACAACAACATTTCTGCTAATGGGTGCAATTTAAATTTGGCCCAACTCAACAATATATTTAATTTTCGATATTTTTAATATTTTGCATTTCACTATTGCACACGACTTTTCATAGTAATCTAGTATTTCTTTCATATCTTTATATTTCTATCTTTTAAGATTTGCTTTTCTTTTGGGCTGAACGCAATTTTACTTTAAAAAATACTAACTAGCTATTATTATCAACATAACAAATCAGTTAATATATATATATATATATATGTATTCATGTATATATGTGTGTATATTTAAACTTATACGAAATGTGACATATCCGAACAGAAGAAGAAGAAGAAGAAGAAGAAGAAGAAGAAGAAGGAGAAGTGGAAGAGAAGAGAAGAGAAGAAGAAGAAGAAGAAGAAGAGAGAATGAAGAAGAAGAAGAAGAAGAAGAAGAAGAAGAAGAAGAAAAAAGAAGAAGAAGCATGGCTGAAAAAAAGGAAAAGAAAGAAAGAAAGAAGAAAATGGATCAGGAAACTACCAAGAAGAAGAACGGTAAAATAAAGAAATAAAGAAAAAAAAAAAAAGAAAGAAATAAGGAAGAAGAAGAAGAGAAGAAGAATAAGGAAGAAGAAAGGAAGAAGGTACGTATGCGAATGTCTTATAAAGAAAAAAAAAAAAATAAAGAAGGTGGATGAGGAGAGAGAGAGAGAGAGAGAGAGAGAGAGAGAGAGAGAGAGAGAGAGAGAGAGAGAGAGAGAGAGAGAAGAAGAAGAAGAAGAAGAAGAAGAAGAAGAAGAAGTTAACTAAGAAACCGAACCACAAAAGGAAGAAAGCAAATAAAAGCCCCAATCATCAAATAAAAAGGGGGGGTCTTCTTCGTGTCCATTTCTCACCGATGTGCTATTAAGCGGCCATTGGCACAACAGATGATGAAGTCATTTACAAAGTCTTATTGATGGTCAGCAAAAGGGAATTAGTATGCAGTCTACAACAACCATTATTGTATCCCCCGGGTCAATAAACTAGTACGACCACTTAAATCTTGTACTAATCGTCAGCATGATAATGTTATTAATTATCAAAGTTATGTCAATGCTATTGTCTTTATTCTCATTTCTTAGTCATCATCATCATCATCATCATCATCATCATCATCTTCTTCTTCTTCTTCTTCTTATTATTATTATTATTATTATTATTATTATTATTATGATAATTTTTTCACACTAGCGTTAGCTGATGGCATTTCTCTGGAATCTGAGTGACAACAAGTCTGCTCAGCATACAGGAATCTTCTTAGTATTCTGAATATTTTATTGTGTTCTTTCCTCTCCCATATATCACTCCAAAATTGTTTTGCTTCTGTTGAATCTCGGGGTTCATCTGTGTTTTTTTTTTATCCACTAATTTGTTCATAAAATTTATTTTCATTGAATGGAAGGTTCTATTTTGTTTGTACTGTACACTTCTCTCTCGATATCTTTTGAGTCTTCCTTCTAAAGCTGATATATTTATTATTATTACTATTTTTGAGTTTTCACATCAGCATCAGCTGATGGTCTTTCACTAGAGTCTGAGTGACAGCAAGTCTTCTCAGGTCTCCAGGACTCTTCTGAGTGTTCTGGCAGATTGCAGCAGTGCAGTGTTCTGAATGGTTTCAATTCTTCCTCTGATTTCCAAACATTCCAAACCCTTTTCTAATCCTTTTGGGACTGTTCCAAGTGCACCAACTACAATTTGACTTTCATATTCCATAACTTTTTCAGTTCTTAGGCAAGGTCCAGATATTTGTCCATTTTTTCATTTTCCTTTAGCTTCACCCTGTGATCTGCTGGAACTGCAAAATCCACCAGTTGACAAGTTCTTTCTTTTTCGTTTATCAACACTAGGTCCGGTCTTCTTGCTGGGATAAGGGGATCCGTTTTTATTTCAAAGTCCCAGAGAATTTTATACGTTTCGTTCTCAAGAACAGATTCTGGTTTATGCATATACCATTTTGTTGTATGGTCAAAATTAAATTTTTTGCATAATTCCCAGTGGATCACCTTCCCAACCCAGTCGTGTCTAGTTTTGTATTCTCGTTGTGCTAGTTTACTACATTTGCAGAGTATATGGTTTACAGTCTCATCCCTATTCCCGCAAAGTCTACATTTACTATTTTGTTGGGTCCTATCAATTTTCGCTTTGATGTAGTTTGTCCTTATGGCATTATTTTGTGCAGCAATTATAAGTGATTCCGTTTCTCTTTTGAGGTTTCCTTTTCTTAACCATGTCCAAGTCTTTTCATGGGCAACCTCTTCAATTTGTCGTTTGAAGCGT
>CM042177.1:16128998-16143998 GCA_023376005.1 Doryteuthis pealeii | reverse complement strand
CAAATGAAAAGAATAAGAGTAATAATGAGGTATAATAGGCCGAAATGTACATACATAGAATCAGTTTTTATCGATTTGTTTACGCTTTATATTTGAACAGATATATTCGCCTAATTCATTAATTTTCAAATTAGGTATGACTTCAATTAAGCACATATTCTCCCAAAAATTGTCGGCTATCGCCATATCAAACAAGCTGTTTGCGTACTTTCATATATATATATATATATATATTATATATATATATATAATATATATATATATGCGGAATTGTTTGTCAGTCTGTCTCTCTCTCTATATTATATATATAAGAGAGAGAGAGAGACACACATTCAGACGGACAGATAGAGACAGACAAAGAATTCCGCATATGAGCATTTATATTATATGTTGTGTGTATATATATATATATATATATATATATGTGTTGTGTATATATATATATATATATATATATATATGTGTGTGTGTGTGTGTGGTGTGTGTGTGTGTGTGTGTAGTATAATAAGAAAGATTGAAAAAACACAGGTTTAAATGAGTTAAGTGGTGAGTTTATTGGCCGACGCTGCAGTGTTTCGATCTATTAATTAGATCATCTTCAGGGCATTTGTTGGTATATGGAAGGTAATAATAATTTTTTTATCACAGAATAACGAGAAAAGCGAGTGATAGTACTTGTCTATCAGTCTGTTTAAAAATTTGAAGTTTGAAAAAAGGAGACGGTTTGAAATATGACGTCAAATATTCTTTTTTTATGGTGTGAGTATGGGACTGTGTAAGTGTGTGTCTCGAAAAGAAAGCATTGTGCATTTTTTTAGGTGTGTGGTTGCGCATGTGTGTATAAATCTTTTGCGATATATATATATATATATATATATATATATATATATATATATATATATATATAAGAGCAAGAACCAGACGACGAAATTACAACACTGAAAGCTACAACAATACTATAACAGACCTAAACGAACTAAACATTCCAACCATACCGTTTGTACTGTCACTCGTTTTCTTTTATTGTATAGCTGGTCTCGAGGAAATTTGCATATGCCTTAACTTAATCTCAACAATTCTCTTGGCTCCGAGATAATGTCTCTTAAACCCTAGCTATGTGCGGAAATGTTTCTTTTTCGGAGTTCTTCCCACTCTTCGTTGTCTTTGATAGGTAGATATAAAATTACAAGGGATTTAATAAAATTATACGAGTACTATGTATCTAGCAATTAAGTATCGTGCAATTTAAAGGAAGTAGCTTTCCTGTGTGTAATGTTTAATTTGCAGGGCATATTTTGTAAATCATACAGCTAGATCGATTCCTGAATTTTTGAAATTGGAGACTCAAATTTTGGGGATTGTCTAACGTTAACAGACCTGTACAAAATTTAAGAAAATTTAACAAAAAATTTAAGGTGGTCTGGATGATTTGACATGGAATTATTCATATATATATATGTGTGTGTATGTATATGTGTGTGTGTGTGTGTGTGTGTGTGTGTGTGTGTGTGGATTTGGGCGGCAGTCTTTCATTTATACATGTAAAATTAAAGTACTTGGGATAAAAACTTTGGTGGACTAATCCACGGATTCCATCTAAACGTAAAAAAGTTTGCCAGAATGGTTGAAAAGTTCGTTAAAAAATTTGTTAAACAGGAGACGTGTCTTTTCTATAATTCTTATATATATATATATATATATATATATATATATATATATATATATATATTAAAAAAGGAAATTAAACCACATGATTTCTTAATCATGGTATCCGTAATTATAATCTATCTATCTATCTATCTATCTATCTATATGCCGTGTGTCTTTCTTCCCACCCACCCACCCTCTCTCTCTCTCTCTCTCTCATCTTCTCTCTCTGGACTATTGTCCTCATCACGGAACTTTAAAACCAACCCCTTTATTCAATCCACGGGTTCTGTTCTCATTCAAACCGTAGCTGGAGTACAGTTGTTAAGCTGAGTTAATTATTTTTCTATGTTACTGTCGCCATTTGAATAAGATTGAACCTGCAGCCTAGAAAGAACTGTCACTTAACTGTTTTAACCCAACATATTTATCCACTACGCTATCGTGTCCAATTGGAAATACTCAAGGAGAGGGTACTATCGACCAGACGTTGTACAGATAACAATAAATTAACTCACATTGAGTGCGTGACCAGTAGGCCCTGGGAAAATATAATTAGAATCTAAGGAATAAACTCTCGGGTCCTTTGGAGCCGGTGGTTTTACTT
Source organism: Doryteuthis pealeii (assembly GCA_023376005.1). Taxonomy (NCBI): domain Eukaryota; kingdom Metazoa; phylum Mollusca; class Cephalopoda; order Myopsida; family Loliginidae; genus Doryteuthis; species Doryteuthis pealeii. Next base: position 16,141,744 of record CM042177.1, on the reverse strand, counting down.
CTCTGCTGCCTTCACAACATGCGTGCGGTAAAGAATGTATCGACGTTGAATGAAGTAAGAAAATGTGCACAAAATTATGTCTCCGCGTTCTTTCTCTGATAACTAAGAGGAAACAGAACAGAACGAAGAAAAAGAACAAAAATAGTACCCACGAAAGACGACCGACCCGAAAGACATATATAAAATACATACATTAAATATTATATTGAATAGAAAGACGCATGAATAAATTAAGAACACAAATGTTATTCACTTATTTTACTTTATATAATGATTTCAATATAAAATTATAATTAGGATTGCTTTAATATGTTTGAGAATAACACAAAATTTTAGAAATCAATAACACCAAGTAATTATTATTAAAACGGTTTTTGTTAAAACCGGTATGCAATATTCCTACCCTAGGCTGCCGTAATCATTTTATTTTCTTAATATATATAACATATATACATTGATTTTAAGCACACTTTAATATGGGCTGTTTTGAAGAAATATATCTCAGCTTGATTTTTATAGAGACATTGTTAATAAAAAAATGCTAATTAAGATTAAATAATGTTTAATTAATACCATCGAGAATATAATGTAAATAACGAATGGAATTGTGATTTGATGGTGACAGACAGGACAGACAGACAAATAATCTCCATCATAAAATTTTTTTCCACCACTGTACTTTATTGTTCTCCCTTTCGTCTTTTCTTGTTCCTTTTCTTTATTATTCAATCTTTCTTTCTTTCTTTCTTTCATCCATCTGAATTCTTCTTTCTTTTTCTTTTTATCTTATTCATATTTTATGGCTTTTTCTTTCTTTCTTCTTTCTTTCTTTCTTTCTTCCTTTCCTATCTATCTTTCTTTCTTTCTTTCTTTCTCTCTTTCTTTCTTTCTTTCTATCGATCTATCTAATTCTATCTTTCTTTCTTTCTATCTATCTATCTATCTATCTATCTTTCTTTCTTCTTTCTTGGAATCCTGGTGCCTGAACAGTCCTCATTTGCAACTTTTGACTTTTTCTGGCCTCAGAGGGCGATCGGAGAAGAAGCCCCCTATGACCCAATCGGCTGGACATGTCAACCCTATATGATTGTCCCGATTCCGGTTAAAATCGAACTCAACAGACCTAAATTCCGCCATCGTATGTTCACCCCGAAAATACCAAAAGATCAGGGAATAACCGAACTTAATGAAATTTTTCTAGTGTGATATATTAATGAATAAAGCATATAAATACACCAGTTATTTTATTAAAAAGTTTACATTTTTCAGATCAGTTAACTTTGAACCACGTATCTTTGAGGCGAACACAGATTCTCAAAGATTGCGTGGTCCCATCCATCTTAATATATCAACACTGAAATTTTCATTAAATTTGGTTAAATTTCCCTGATTTTTTAGTATTTCTTTCTTTCCGTGTGTTTTGACATACGATGGTGGAATTTAAGTCCGTTTAAGATCGATTTAACATCCGATCCTCTATCATACATATGTAACAAGATGGGGCTGAGGTCTTAGTGCTGAACTTGCATCTCGTGGGGGATCCCATTTTAAGCACCTTCGGGAGGGTGGAGTACCCTCTTGCCATTACTCCCAGGTTCACCTCTGGCCCCCCGAGTTATTGTACCTCCATCTATGGGTTAGATAGATGAGAAAAATGAGTGGAATATTTAGAAGATAACGTGTTTCTTTTCTTTCTCTGCTTCCACTCTCCCAATTATTCTTTCTTTCGCCTTCTCTTCTTCCTAGATTCCTTCATTTCTCTTTCGCTTTTTCCTTCTCATTACTTTTTTACCTTGTTTTACTTCCCTTTGCCCTATCTTTGTTATCATTTTTCGTTTGTTTCTTCTCTTTCTCTCCTTCCTTTTATTTTTTTCTACTATATTTTCCTTCTTTCTCTATTCGTTTCTTCTCCTTCTTTCTTTCTTTCTTTTCTTTTATTCTTCCTTGATTCTTTTCTTCTTTCGTTCTTCCTCTATTCTTTCCGTTCTTGAATTTCATAATTTCTTCTTTATGTCTTTTCTTTCTTTCTTTTCTTTCTTTCTTTCTTTCATTTTCTATCATCAACCTGATGTCTTCAATTCATATCCTCCCGTGCCTTTTCTTTATTCTTGATTCTATTTAAATAGTAGGACAACTGGGCTCTATAAACTTGATAGGAAAAAACTCTGAAGTCCACCTGTGAAACTGAGCCGTTAAAAAATTGACCTTGTCCATATAGGTGTTGGTAAATATATATTATATATATATTATATATATACTATATATGTGTGGGTGTGTGGTGTGTGTGTGTGTGTGTGTGTGTGATGTGTTTAGTAAGAAAAATATGAACAAATAAATATTCAGAGATGTGTTTCATTTTCAAGAGAATGAATTATTCTGCTTAAGCGTTCAAGCATTTTGATTTATATATATATTGGTTATATTAACCATTCATCAGGGCAATATTTAAGAGCATTTGAAAACAAGATTTTGAAGGCAGCTTCAGTTAATGCTCTTTGATATTTTCCTGCATGATGGACAGATTAGAGTGATGCATAGAGAACCTAAATGAACACATAAAACAAACCGACAGTCATGCTAATTGAAACACATTCCCTCCCATGTCTTATTTCTTCCTTTCCTATCCTTCTCATTCTTCCTAAATTACATTCCTTTCTTTCGCTCTTTTCCTTCCTTCATTCCTTTATTTCTTACACTTCTTTCATTCTTTCCTTTTTCCATTATCTTTCTTTTCTCTTTCTCTTCTTCCTTCTTTCTGTCGTTTCTTCTTCTTTTCTTTTGCTTCCAATTATTCTTTCTTCCTTTCTTTGCACGTTTCTTTACTTTCTCACTTTTCTTTCTTCTTTCCTCTTCATTATCTTTTATTTCTTTCATTACTTCTTTCTTTCAGTCTGTTCAAGAAGGGCAATAAAAAGAAAGTAAGAAGGAGACAAGGAACGAATAGAAAGAAGAAAAATTAGAAGAAAAAAAATAAAAAAGGAAGGAGAAAGAAGAAAGAAACAAATGAAAAAAAAATAACAAAAATACAGGAAGTAAGCAAGTAAAAAAATTAAATTTTTTGAAGGAAGGAAATAATTTGCTGCTAACCTCTTTCCCCCTTCATTCCATTTCCTCACTTCATTCCTTTTTTTCTTTCTTTTCTGTCTTTTTTTTTTTGCTATTCGCTTTTTTAGCCTGTTTCCAGTTTTCTTCACTGCTTTCTTTTCTTTCGTTACTTCTTTCTTTCAATCCGCCTTGCTCTCGATCTCTCCTTCTCACTCCTTCTTTCGTAATTTCTTTCTTTTAGTCCTTCCATTTCTCTTGTATTCTTTCTTTCCTTCCTCCTCCCTTCCTTCCCCATTCATTATCGGTATCCCACTGCATTCTTCCTTCTTATTCATTTCGTTACTTATTTCTTTCAACCTCATCCTTTTCTCTTCATCCCTCCTTCCCACTCCTTCTTTCGATTTCTTTCTATCAGTCCTTCTTTTTCTTCCCAGTTCTTCCTTCTTTCCCTCTCTTTCTTCGTTACTTCTTTCTTTTAGTCCTTCCATTCTTCCTTCTTCCTCCTTCCTTCTCCCTCCTTCATCTTTCTTTTAGTCCTTCCAATTCTTCCTTGTCCTTCTTTGTTCTTTCTTTCGGCCCTCCATTCTTCCTTCCTTTCTCCCTTCTCTTCCTTCGTTCTTGCTTTTAATCTTCCATTCTTCCTTCTCCCTCTCCTACCTTCGATCTTTCTTTTAGTCCTTCCATCTCTCCCTGTTTTCTCTTTTCCTTCCCTCCTCCCTCCTTCATTTTCTATTCTTTATTGCATTCTTCCCCCTTCTTTCTTTCAATTCTTCCTTTTCTCCCATTCTTCCTTCCACTGCTTTCGTTATTCTTTCTATTCAGTTTTTCTTTCCTTTCTCTTTCATTCTTTAGTTTCTATCCATTCTTCGTCTTGCCTCTCCTTCCTTCGTTGCTTCTTTCTTAGTAATTCCATTATTCCCCCTTTTCTCCTTTCGTTCGTTCGTTCGTTCGTTCGTTCGTTCTTTCTTTCTTTTAGTCCTCCATTCTTTCTTCATTCCCTCTCATTCCTTTCTTGGTTTCTTTCTTTTTTAGTCCTTTCCATTCTTCCTTTTTTCCTCTCTTTCCTTCTTTCTTTCTTTCTTTCTTTCTTTCTTTCTTCCTTTTGTCCTTTATTCTTCCTTCGTTCCTGCTCGTTCCATTCGTCTTTCTTTCTTTTAGTCCTTCCTTATTCCTTCCTTCCCCCTCCTTCTTACTCCCTGTTATTTCTTTCTTTCAATCCTTTCCTTTTCTTCCACCCTTTTCCTTCCCGCTCCCTTATTTGGCGCATTCTTCTATCAAGTATTTCTTCTTTTCCAGTCCACCTTCCTATACGTTACTTCTTCTTTTAGTCCTATCATTCTTCCTTGTTTTCTTCTTTCCTTCTTCAACCCTCTTCACCATTCATTTTCTGTTCCAACATCATTCTTTTGCCATCCATATTCCTCTCACACAAATACAAACAACGCAACAATAAAAAAAAATAAAAACAATTAAAAAAATTTCACCCGCCCATTGTTTTATTCATTCGACTTATTTAATTATCATTTTTTTTCTTTTTCTTTTCTTTTCTTTTTTCTTCTTTTTCTTGTTGTTGTGGTTGTTTTCATTCTGTCACTAACGACATTACTCGGTTATCTCCCCTTGGGGCCAAACGATCCGCCGACCCAATAACTTGAATGCATTTTTAGCACGATGTTAAATTAATTTTACCACCGGCCAGTATCAAATTTCCTTTTCTTTTTTTTAGTATTGATTCGTTTACTTATTAATATATTTTAATTCTTATTTAATATTTCTATTTATTTTATACTGTTCGTTTATTTCATTTCTCTCTATTTCTGTTTTTAACCTTCGGTTATTTAGGCGAATTGTGATTTCATTGGAAGAAAGAGAAAAAAGTAGAAGTAATATTATTGTAAAGGAAATTATGAACTGAACATTAGATATGTTGTGTGTGGGCTAATGCAGAATTTACTGGGAGATTTAAAAATTCACGCAAAATGTCGACATTTATATATTAACATAGTTCGGTCATAAATAAGTACACCTTTACTAATTTTTTAAAATAAAATAGTTAAATTTCTTCATATCTGTCTATCTATCTGTCAATTCTATCTATCGGTTTTGATGACTCTAGGACTTATCAAAACAGCTTTTTATGATAGCTCCTATGCATGAATAAGTACATCATTCATAATTTTTTAATATAAGTAGTTAAATTTCTTCTATCCATCTATCTATCTATCTATCTATCTATCTATCTGTCTGTGCTGTCATCATCTATCTATCTATCTATCACATTGTTCGGATTGGTGACTCCTAGACTACCAAAGCAGCTTTTTTATGGGCAGCTCAATGGCCATAAATTAAGTACATCTTTACTAATTTTAAAAAGAAGTAGTAAATTCTTTCTATCTAATTATTCTGTTTGTCTGTTCTGTCTATCTATCTATCCTTCTATTATCATCTATCATCTTGTTCGGCCTTGATGACTCTAGACCAATCAAAACAGCATTTTTATGCGTGAGCTTCCATGCGCCATGAATAAGGTACATCTTTACTAATTTTTTAAAAAGTAGTTAAATTGCTTCTATCTATCTAATTATCTATCAGTTTCCCTGTCCTATCTTCTTATTCTTCTATCCTATCTAATCTAATCCCCTATTCTATCTATCTATCATCTTTGTTCGCGCTTGCATGGGACTCTAAGACCTATCCCAAAAACAAGCCATTTTTTTATGGTTGACCTTCATAATGCCCATAAATAGTAACATTCTTCCATAATTTTTAAATAAGTTAAGTTAATTTCTTCTATCTAAATCTATCTAATCTATTTTTATCCTGTCCTGTTCCCTGTGCGCCTGTCCTGTTTTATCTAGGCATATCTATCTTATCAATCATCTTGTCGACTTGATTTACATAAATAGACTACGACCAAAAAATGGTGAGCTCCTTTTTAGCAAAAAGAGCACAACCACAAAGCCAATTAAAAAAAACGGTTTGGAGATAGTTGTTAAGAAGTGTCCCTGATGATTTTGGTAATTCCCGTCCAATAATTGGGCATTCAACTGTCATCTTCGTGGGCAGTGGAGGGCACCGCGATATACATGGTGCCCAGGACGTTTGAGGCTGCAAAACGGTGGACCGGAAAAACTCAGGAGAGTAGGGTCCCGAAAACAATGGAAAACTCTACCGGTCAATCTTGATGAAATGTGGGTGCATCTGTGAAGCCCCGTTTTCAACGGCAGGGCTTGGTCAATCACATAAAATCAAAATGAGAGTACCCGATGCAATTGTTGTCTCTACCATGCCACCCACTGATTCCCAGCTAATCCCCAACATGAAGGGAATTTTATGTTGCCTTTGCTATACATTAAGTCTGCCCGAACAAATGGTTGTCCCAAGCTTCACATTAGAGTTCACACTGATGCCGTATACAACGCCCTGTTGACTCAGTCACCCACGAATCGTTATGTGAGCCCCAGATAATGTATTAGTTATGCAAAAAGACTTTATCAGGATTGCAAAGCCTGAAACGAGCTTCACAAAACGGATAATAAATGAAAAGAGTAGCACTCGCTCGCCTTGACAAGACGTTGCCGATCAATACTATTTCATCATATAATATTAATTCGTCTGTCTATATTGGTCCACTCAAAAATATTTCCTCACACCATGCAGTTTTTTAACACACCACGCACGTGCGCACAACGCACACACGCGCACACACGCATATAATAATGATATATAATATATATATATATACTATCATATATATATATATATTAATTTTTTAAAATAAAGGTTACCCTACAACATTAAATTTTTTTTCTTTATTTTTATCTTTAGGTTCCACCGCCCCTCTGTTTCCCTCTGTGCTGTCTGGTTTGTTCCTATCTCTTCCTTTCCTCTTCTCTCCTCCTCTCTCTCATATAATATATATATATATATATATATATATATTTTTTAAAGAAGTGGTATATATATGTTATATATTATATGTTATATATATATTGTTTATATACACTCTTAAATGAGGACACAGCCAACCAATTTTCCTATCACTATATATATATTAATATATTATATATATATATATATATATATGTGTTGTGTGTTGTGTGTGTGTGGTGGTGGTATACATATTCATATGCTGTGGGTGTGTGGTATGTGTGTGTGTTGTGTGTGGGATACTAGTTTTATATAAACCCCTACCCTGACCTCCCTCAAGCAATGAAGACAATCTCACCACAGGTTGTAACTCAGTGGGTGAAACCTAGTTTATCAATAAACTTTATCTGAACTTACTTTATGACATTTTGTCAATGGTTTAATAGCTAAATGGTTAAGTTAAAAACAGGGAACAGAATTAGCTCAGTCGGTAATCATACGCCTGGAACCACAAGGTTTTTCAGGATTTCGATACTGGCCCCCGCCAACTTCAAAAGTTGGATGATAGCACAGCTTGACTATGTGTAGTAGATGGGGATTTGATAGGTAGGGCGGTGCTAACTTTCCACCTCAGATGCAAAAACAAATCTCTCTGGTGTAGCGGTTTAGTGGAAAAAGAGGATAGACTCTTGTTGATTTTACATGGTGAGATAGCTAACTGTTAAATTAAATATTTATTACAACTACCAATTAGCTCAGTCGGTAGAAGCATCCGGCCTTACGGGAATGCAAAAGGTTGCCGGTTTCAATACCGGCCCTTCGCCAAATCAGTTGTACGATTTAGCACAGCTTGAGTGTGGTCAGATGTGAAAACACAATTGTGTAGGTGTAGCGCTCTTCTACTTCAGACGCAAAATAATCTCCCCTGTTCTAGTGATAGTGAAAAGGGATAGACTCCGGGGCTAACATTCCCCTTCTCATTGGGCAAACATCCATCTGAATTTTTTTAAACCCTGTTCTTATTTTTTAAATGATTTCAGATTTTTTTGAGTGATAAGCGTTTTGGTATTGTGTTGTTTACCCAGTACAAAAAGAAAAGTTTGTTTATTTTTTTAAGCAACAAATATCAATTTCGATTTTATTTTTCCTCCTTTCAAAGTTTCTATTTGAATATTTCTTTGAGGTTTATAAATATTTTGTTTTTGGCACACGAATATAATCCAATTTATTGATAATTATTTTCACAATTTGGAATCGATAGATATTTAAACAGTCAAACATTTTGTTTATCACTTTTTCCGTCATCTGAACCCATTGAAACTATTCCCATTTTTTTCTTGCTTATTTTTATTTAATTTTATTGCAATTAAATCCTAGATCCGGTTTGGATGCATTATCAGAGATTTTTCTTTCGTTTCATTGTGGAAGTTGAGTGTGGTTAGGTTTTTTTCTCGTTCTTTCATATATTGTATTTTTAAATTTAGGAGAGTCTATTTAATTTCATAGGGTTTCCAGATTAGTGTGTAAATTGAATGAAGATGCCTTAGTATTTGTCACTATATATTGAATGCTAATTTTATTGATGTTGAGTCAAATAATTGTAGCCGTTTCTTATTGCTATTTTTATAGGGGATTTGTTATTTCAGTTGAGATTTTTTAATGCTGAAATTTGCCAGGTATCTCTAAACATTAGCTACATAAATGAGAGTAACCTCCCCTTGTTGTTTCCAGTTTGAGGAAGCCGTTATGTTTTGGTCGCGCCATTTTCATTTCACCAATAAAATCTACACTGAAAATACGAATTTGTTCGAATCAATAACAACTGCATGATTTAACACGAAAATATCATAAAATGCGTTCTTAATAAACAATTAAGTTCATTTCAATAATGCGCAAGCACAATTAAGAAACATATTATATGATATTTTCCTGTTTAAAACATGTAGTTGTATTGATTTGAACAAACTTCGTATTTTCAGTGTGGGATTTACGGTTATGTAGCTACTATTTTAGGTTACAGTTTTTCTGGTGTGTTTTCTAATTAGGTGTTGTTTATAAGCACTACTATCGGAGAGATTTATATATAGACGACCGAAATAATGCCAATTGGCTCAACTTACCTTCTGACCACATTTTATTGAAGTACAAAAACCAAAGTTTGTTTTTTTCTTTTTGCCGAGAACGACTCAGGAGGTAGAGACAAACAACAGTTGGTTGTTGGCTGAGACATGATCAATCTCTATCGGTTTATTTCTAGCGAGGGAGGTCATGATGTTGTTAAACGACTTGCGAATCCACTACCAATTTCCTACTCACTCCACCTACCATTCCAACTTACCTCCCACTACCAATTCCTACCTCCCACTACCAATTTCTGTGCTACAGCTCGTTTTACAAACGAGACAACCGAAAAGATTCCATCAGTTTTCACACTGAAGATGACAGAAGGACATGCCGAAGGCGCTTGAGAATCGTCAGTAGAGTTTAACAACACTATATAAAGAAGTAGATGGATGTTATACTGATATAGATATCGTATATTGGACTAGCAAATACTTTAATACATATTTCATTAAATAGATTATATTAGTAATATTTATTATAGATTTATTTTTCCTGTTGTAACATACCATTTTGAACTCTTTTTTTGGACAAAGTATATATACTGAATATAATTAACAATAGACTCAATTGCAGGGTTTGATCTCCGAATTTCAAATGCTTCCAAATCATTTGGTCGGCTGAAGGCGAGTCTGATTCAACTAAATGTGCAGATTACAGTGCCATAGTTCTCTCAACCCTCCTGTATGGTGCGGGAAGCCTGACATATACAAAGTGGTATGTCTATAGACTACATGTCTACTACATGGCGTCACCTGCACAGTATATTAAATTGTCAGGTGGTGGCAATATGTTTTAAACACGACCATCCTGGAGAGAACTGGTCTCTCTGACATTGCACGTAATACTTGTCCAACGCAACCTGAGATGGCTGGCCACTTAAACAGTTTTTGGGGATAAGCAGACTGCCCAAGAGAGGGATCACGGTGGAATTTGTAGATCAAAGCTCAGGTACAAAGACAACACCAAGAGAAACCTGAAGGACTTGAACATCCCCATAGGCAGTTGGCAAGACGCAACCAGACACCGAATAAATTGAAGGAAAATGATTCGCCGTGGTGTTCATCATCGGATACGATGGCAGCAAGTGATAAAAAATATACTTAAATAGTCCAAAAGATTCTCCATTTTTAGCGCTTTCGTCTAATCAATTAGCCATTTTTTTTTCAAGGTGTGTTCAGAAGAAAATTTCATAGCAATTTATTGTTTCTTATATGTCCACAAAGATATAAAATGCAGTAATAAATAATCTTCTCATAGAAAAGACTTAGATCAATTACCTTTTAGGCACCCCTTTTTGATATCGAATTAAGAAAGGACATGTTTTTCAATTACACCGTCAATATCCGGTTGTTTGTTAGGGTTAGGGTTAGGGTATTTATTAGGTTAGGGTGTAGGGTATAATTTTTTTAAATCTAAAATTCGTCTATTAAAACAACCGGATATTTGACGCGTATAAATGAAAAACATGTCCTTTCTTATCGAGATCCAAAAGGGGTGCCTAAAGCTCATATTTGTCCAAAGACTTAATTACTTTCTTCTCACACGTTATTCTTTAAATAAATCTCACCAGAATAAAACCTAACACTTTTAATAATGAATTTCCTAATGATATTATCGAAAATGCAGATTAATGTTTCTAATGGAAACAAGTAACAATAATAATAATAATAATAATAATAATAATAATGGAAACAGTAATAAAAATATCTACTGAAGATAATAATAAAATACACTTATTGATTGCAAGGAAATACAGATGTTGGAATATTCGTTATATAAGGTGTGCCGGAATATACCACTTAAACTTAATGACTCTGTCTGTTCGGCGCTGGATAAGCCAGCAAATTAACACGCTCGAATATGTGGTTAGTTACTATTTAATCGTCTATTTTTGAAAGACGTTTCATTTCCCATATTCGACAAGGACGAACAGATCTGTACCAAGGACTTTGCCTCAACAAATTGGATTCTACCCAACACTAACACAAACACGAGGAACAACCAAAGACTTCTACCCAACACTAAAGAACACAGAGGACAAGCAAAGGATTCTACCTAACACTAAGGAACAACCAATGATTCTTCACTAAGGAACACACGGAATTTTTCTCTGTAAAGGGTTCTCACCTGCAGCCTAAAATCTCAAACTAAAACGTTACAGAAGAATTATTAACGGAATTGGAAGACCTTATAGAAAAGACCATTATAACAAGTGAAACAATAAAATATCTTTCAATATTGGGTTATGTATTTACCCAGCCCCTTCAAACCATGAAGGATGTGATACAGTTTATTTTTTTACGCGGTTTAATGGGTTCAGACCAGTTTTCCCTTCTCCAACCGGTTTGCCATAACAAGAGCCTAGTTTGTCATACATTTAACCCATGCATAACTTTCCAGAAAGTAATAATGCTACCAGCCTCGTGCAGGTTTTTCAACTCGTCATGTCATTTCAGAAGACGCATGATAAAGATACTGAAGCACAGGTGAAGATGAAGAAAAACGAATAGATGGACAAATACATGGACCTTGCCAAAGAACTGAAAATGATATGGAATATGAAGTCAAAGTGATACCAATTGTAGTTGTGCACTTTGAACGGTCTAAAAAAGCTTGGAAAACGACTGGAAAAATCTGGATATCAGAAGAAGAATTGAGACCATCCAGAATACTGCACTGCTGCAATCTGCCAAAATACTCAGAAGGAGTCCTGGAGACCTGAGGAGACTTGTTGTCACTCAGCTAACGGTCATGTGAAGAAACTCAATAATATTAAGAAGAAGAATTATATAAATTTATTGGATTGCAAGCAAATACAGAAGACTTACTAACAGTATGAAGACATTATAGAAAAAATCATTAAACAACTGAAACAATGAAATATTCTTCAGATATTTCCGAATTTACCAACCCCTCCGAACAAACAGGGTGTGACACAAGGTCTATTTTTATGCGAGTTTAAACAGGTTTTTAATTCAGATTTATACTTATAAATTATAAACAGATTAGCATAGCAAAGTCAAAGAGTTCAGTCGTCCCACTATTTACCTATAGCAAGAGGGAGAACGGTCAAATTCATACCTTTCCATGATATCAGCGCTATGTGAAATCCTACCAGCCTAGTCCAGATTTGAACTGTTATAAACCATTTCCTAGGAGAAATCCATTATACTCGGGTGCCTTCTGATCTTTATGTTGGTTTGAATTTAACACTGCCTATATATTCTTTATCCCACATACAGATAACTATAATAGTGACTTGTTACGTTTGAACACAAACACTGAATATATATATATATATATATTATTATATATATATATATTATATATTAACAATGGAAAGGCAGTAACCTACTCGAGTTTCATCGATTTTGATTCTTCAGGGTTACATTAGTTACAATTAATCGAAGTTTTCGATTAATTTAATGGTATAATACATGCCCGCTGGAATGGATTTATCCTTAGTAGACGAACGCTTATTCATATTTTCGAAGATCGGGAACGTTTTTTGTTTATTGGATTAAAAATTTGGATTAATTTAGGGAATTATTCCAATTACATTTTTTTCTATCAATTTTTTCTCAATCTTAACCTTTGGATACTGTGCGCTTCCAACGATCGTACTCATACCCACCGTAAGTTAACTACTTATACATTTACAATATATATATATATATATATATATATATATATATATATATTATATT
>CM042177.1:16101498-16123998 GCA_023376005.1 Doryteuthis pealeii | reverse complement strand
CATGTATTTATTAAAACTTGTTTTAAAAAACAATGAGGACAGTCTAATGTTGCATGTACAAATTTCGAGTGTATTTATTCTATGTTATGACGTTACGTAAGCAGTGACGTAATTTTGTTACAGACAAAAACCGGAAGCGAATCTCCATTATTAATAGATGTAAAGTATTCAAACGTTGAATTATAAGGAATAGCTTTTATTTATTTTATTAGTAATAATTGTTCTTTATTCCATGTATTGACGACTTTGGTAATTGTTGCATAAACAGTGACGTTTTTGTTACAGACAAATAGAGAACTTATCTCCATTATTAATAGATATTTGTCTATACATCCTCGCTAGTAGAACGTAATTATTATGTTATAACAGATTTTACTGTTGCTTGTCTCCTATCTAAATCCATGTTTAAAAAATGATTATAAAAATATGAAACCAATTTTATATAAAACTCCTAGAAGCCAGAGTCAGTACATGAAGAACTTGAAACAACATGATCGGTTTAACTGTTGACTATGTTGACTCTTATTGGCATTTCAGTCTTGGAAGACTATAATAAAGTTCTTGCGTCCCTGAAGTTACTGTACCTCCTGAGAATGTCCGATGTTTGAAAAACATTCTCGACCACAGATATCGCATTTGAAGGCTGTCCCTGAAGATGTTGATGTGCCGGTGCTTTGTTACCACTGCTTTCTTCTAGACCTCTTGGCTTCATGGTGTTGCGCCAGGGTGACTTCTGACTTGAGTAAAACTACGGAGAGTCTGCTGCCAACGAGGGCGGTCTGACACAACACATGAAGCTAATAGGCTCTATTAGCTTCATGTGTTGCGTCAGGGTGACTTCTGACATGAGCAATCCTCTACAGAGAGTTTCCCGCCACCGAGGGCGGTCCCGAGCCAAAGTTTCCTAGCTGGAAGGGGCAATGCCAAGGCATCTGAGATAATTCTTGCAGACATCTTGAAACGCAGCTGGGGGCGACCAATCTGTCTCTTACTAGACGAAAGCTCTCCATAGAGGATGTCTTTCGGGATCCGTCTATCATCTATCCGACGTACATGATCCAGCAATCGGAGGCGACGTTGTCTCAGTAGAGAACACAAACTAGGGAGTTGAGCTCTCTCTAGAACTGCTGTGTTAGTGATCCTGTCCTTCCAGGTGATGCCTAGTATACGTTTAAGGCAGTAAAGGTAGAAGTTATTTAGTCGCCACTCTTGGTGGAGTATAAAGTCCATCTTTCACTTTCATACATGAGGGTGCTGATAACACATGCCCTATACACTTGTACCGTTGTACGGATAGTGAGCTTGCTGTTGTTCCACAAGCTACTCTGAAGGTAAACCCGAATAAACATTACAAGAACTGCACGACCCCAAACTCAACATTTGACAGTGTATCAATTCCCGGGAAAGATCCCTGCAGAACCGGTGCTAGGGTCTCTTGGACCTATTCCGAATCTATGATCTGGGGCTACCGCTCTACTACGTATCAATTTCCTCCGTTTAGCTCAGTCGTTAGAGCTCCGCATAGGAACAACAAGGTTCCTGGTTCGATACCGGCCATCACCAACTCAGTGTATGAGCAGCACAGGGATCTGTGCGGTAAAGTAAGGAGCTGATGGTCGGTGTAGCCCTCCACCTCAGATGCACAAACAATCTAGTGCTTGTGAAAAGGGGATAGACTCCCTCGCTGCCTGGCTGATACCGACTTTATCCCACCTCGACGAATTGAAACAACATGATCGGTTAAACTATTGACCATGTTAACTCGACTCTGAAGCCCGAATAACCATTACAAGGGGCTGCATAACCACAAATTCAAGCTTGCTTGGACCCCTCCCGTTGGTGGGTTCAGGGATTTTACGCATATTTTTTACCAATTTCTCTAAATCCTTTTATATTCACCCTTTACTGTTACGTATACAGTCTGGTGGGTCCCTATTTCCTTGTATACGGTTGTCTTAGCAACGTGTTCTTGTTTGGATTGTGTTGTTGGGGTTGGGTTGGAGTTAGGTGATGGTGTAGTTTAGGGTGTAGGTGGGGATATGAATTCACTTTCCGGCGTCGTTTCTCTGATAAATGTGTTTTTCTTTCAAATTATCCTTCATCTGATTCAAATTTACATTTAATTTATTTAAAAAAAAATTTTTTTAAAGAAAAAGAAAAAGAAGAAAAAGAAAAAAGACAAGAAAGTAAACAAGAAAAGAAAACGTCTTTTGTTGTGTTAACAAATAAAACGCGCGAATTATTCGCTGACACGAGTTGATTCTTGTTTGGCGAAATCTCACGAAGGAAAAACGCAAACAATGGCAAATGTTTGTCATTGTCATTTTCTTCGCTTTTTTTTATTTTGTTTTGTTGTTTTTTTCATTAGTATGTTGTGCAATAATAATAATAATAATAATAATAATATAATAATAATAATTTTTAATTTTAGAAGTAGCTATAATTGTTGTTGGTTTATTACAGAGGCGCTTCTCTCGCCACCATGATAGCTGATGGCAACCTAATTTTCTTTTATTAAATGTATTCTTTTTATTTTGTTGATGCTGTTTTGAGTGTTGTTACTGTTGTAGTTGTTCGATTATTATTATTATTATTATTATTATTATTATTATTATTATTATTATTATTATTATTATTATTTCGTGAAAAATGAATTCACCGATATATTCGAATTTCTATGAGATGGTTCTTTTTAAAAAAATAAACTAAATAACATTATACAGACAGATTTCTTTTAAAAATACATAAATTTTTACGTCTTTCCTATAAAGCGAAAGTTTCACTTCTTTTTCTTCACTCCTTTTTAAAACTTTATTTCGTTATTTTGTTACTCATTCTCTCTCTCTCTCTCTCTCTCGCTTTCTTTCTCTCTCGCTCTCTCTCTCTCCCCTCTCTATCTATATATCTATCTATCTATCTATCTATCTCTTCGCCTTCTCTCGGTACTAGCACACGCACACACACACACACACATCACTCACTCACTCACTCTCTGTCTCTGTTTCTGTCTCCCTGTCTCTCTCTCTCTCTCTCTCTCTCTTCTCTTAATCTATCTTCTCGTTTCCTCTCCGCACACACACACACACACACACACACACACACCCTCTTTGTCTGTCTGTCTGTCTGTCTGTCTCTCTCTCTGACGAAGATTTAATGTTGAAAAATATTTTTTCAACTAAGGTTAATTGAAATTATACATTGCAATACTAACACAAACAACTGTCTCAATAATAGATTCAATAATTAATTTCAATGGTTAATTAAATGTATAGTAATTTCGTTTTTTTGTTGTTTATTTTTTTAAAAGCAATATGTAATTAAAAACAACCTTAATCCCCTAAAACCGTAACCCAATTCGCAAAATGTTAATTCATAGACTGTAGTTAAACTGTCATTAGATACCACCAAAAATCTTTCCATTTTAATTTTCCGACCTAAATCAGAAGTCAGGCCATTATTCTCTCTGTATTTGGTATAGTTTCAGTGGAAAAAAGGAGGCATTACTTTCGGATCAGTTCCCTTAGTATATCAATGATGACTATGTTAATATATATATATATATATATATATATATTGCTGAAAACCTGCTCTATTCAACTAGGTTAGTGTGCTTCTTGTATCTAGTGTAATTATTGCGTAAATAAATTATAACGAGTGAAGAGAAATTCGTTGAGAGAACAGAAATTCGTCGGGTCGGACAGCCGGATCTCTCCACCCAAAAAGACGTTCTCTCCACTGCCAAAGTTCTCTGACCAAGTCCTTGCCACTTGCAACAATTTTCCATCAGTCCTCCGCCAACGTTCTCTCATCTTTTTTTTGTCGCACGTCTGTATTTCCATCAGCATGATCAGAACGCAACTGTCTCGGCCTAAATAATGATTAACTGCCCTGGCCAAGATCCTGCATCCGGGTCAATCGGGCCCAGCGCTGCCATCACAGTTTACGAATTTGCGTACGTGCCAACGGGGTAGTCTGACTTCGAATCACGACTCACGAGTATGCGAGTTTAATGTCTGTAGGCACTCTCTACACTCCCCCCTGATCTCATTTTGCAAGCCAGATATATTCGTGCTCGCTTTTAGCTACCATGTACTTAATTTCTCTCGCTACATAAATAGGACGCATTACTTTCGGGTAAGTTCTCTTATAGTAAACCAATGGGAATGACTATGTGGGGAAAATTGTGCTTTGTAGCAGAAAACTTGCTCTATCCATCAATGATACTGTTTCCGTGCATCTGTTGTAGTTTCTGTAGAGATGAATCTGGAACGAACTTCTTATCGTTAACTCAATGTAAAAAAATATACAAAAATAAATAAACAAAAATTCTAACCCCCACCCCATGCAAAATCGGCGTTTTTTCATGTTTATAATTCTTAAATACGGTACCTGCTGCGTCGTATAATCGTATAACAAAACCAACCAAAGTAGCCGGTATTATTTATATTTTCTTGTTAATGGAAAATCTTCGTAGTTGGTCTTTGGTTCCTGGAATCAAATCACCGGTATTGAAATGTTTTACGACGCAAAAAATAAAAAAGAAAAGAAAAGAAAAAGAAAAGAAAGTTTTTTTCTTCTGTTCATGCTACATACGTGACACTGCAGAGGCTACAATTTTGATGGTACGTATTTGTGTCACGTAATCCATGCATAGCCTGTGGATTATTTAAGTACTGTAGCTAGATAAACTTTTAATCAAAGTTCGTTTGAAAATTAAAATCGGAGGAGGTTGAATGGGAAACTACCATAGCCGTTCTAATTATGAGTGGAAGGTAATAACCTCGATTTGATCTCTCTGGAAACATGCGATTAGAAGCGTGTGACAGTTTTAAGTTTTTAGTCTAGTTGCGACCAGTTACTCGTCGTTAGAAGACGTTCCTTCGAGATGTCGCTTCTCAATACGCGCGGTTCTGGGCTGGCGTTGTTTTAATAAAAATATATAGAATAACAAGTCTTACTTTATTAATTAATAAACAAGAAATGTACAGACACCTAACCCGAACAAGAAAGAAGAAAGCAACACACAGTATCAGACCTGATAAAATGGCAGCCGATGTGATATACTAGAGAAAACAAGAACTAAATTTATCATCCCTTCATCATATTCTCTACTCTGTCTCTGTCTTCTCTCTGTCTCTCTCTCTCACTCCCCCCCTCTCTCTCTCTCTCTGTCTCTGTCTCTGTCTCTCTCTCTCTCGTACTTATATACCCGACGTAAAGGGGTATAAAACATTTGGATTGGGATATTTCTATTTATTTATTTTTTTAATTTGGTAGGGATGGATTTAAAAATGATACACAATTTGAATTGTTACACAACGGTTAGGCATAGCTTATCATTTTTGTAAGGAATATTATGGGTTAGTTGGAAAATAACTGTAAATCAGTGAAAAATTCGATAGACAGGTCTTGAACTCAGAGTCATCCGGAGTATAATTCAAAGTAGCCGGTATTATTTATATTTTCTTGTTAATGGAAAATCTTCGTAGTTGGTCTTTGGTTCCTGGAATCAAATCACTGGTATTGAAATGTTTTACGACATAAAAAAGAAAAAAGAAAAGAAAAGAAAAGAAAGTTTTTTTTTCTGTTCATGCAACATAGGTGACCTTTTAGAGGCCACAATTTTGATGGTATGTATTTGGATTGGGATATTTTTATCTATTTTTTGTTTTGTTTTGGCAGGGGTGTATTTAAAAATGATACACACTTGGGATTGTTACATAAGCACAGCTTATCATTTTTGTAAGGAAGTGTAGGGTAATTAATATTATTTGGATTATTGAGACTATTGTCCTCATCACGGAACTTTAAAACCAACCCTTTATTCAATCCACGGGGGTATCCTGTTCTCATTCCACTAACCGTAGCTGGAGTACAGGTGTTAAGCTGAGTTAATTATTATTCTATGTTACTGTCGCCATTGAATAAGATTGAACCTGCAGCCTAGAAAGAACTGTCACTTAAAACTGTTTTAACCCAACATATTTATCCACTACGCTATGTGTCCAATTGGAAATACTTCAAGAGAGGGTACATCGACCTAGACGTTGTACAGATAACAATAAATTAACTCACATTGAGTGACGTGACCAGTAGGCCCTGGGAAAATATATTAGAATCTAAGGATTAACTCTCGTGGTCCTTTGGAGCCAGGTGTGTTTTCATCTCTGCTGCTTCACAACATGCGTGCGGTAAAGAATGTATCGAGTGAATTGAAGTAAGAAAAGTGTGCACAAAATTATGTCTCCGCGTTCTTCTCTGATAACTAAGAAGGAAACAGAACAGCAACGAAGAAAAGAACAAAAAATAGTAGCCACAGAAAGACGACCGACCCGAAAGACATATATAAAATACATAATTAAATATTATATTGAATTAGAAAGACCCATGAAATTAAATAAGAACACAAATGTATTACACTTATTTTTACTTTATTATAATTGATTTCAATATAAAATTATAATTAGGATTGCTTTTAATATGTTTGAGAATAACACAATAATTTTAGAAATCAATAACACCAAGTAATTATTTATTAAAAACGGTTTTGTTAAAACCGGTATGCAAATTATTCCTACCCTAGGCTGCGTAATCATTTATTTCTTAATGATATATAACATATATTACATGATTTTAAGCACATTAATAATATGGGCTGTTTTGAGGCAAATCTATCTCAGCTTGATTTTTATAGAGACATTGTTAATAAATAAAATGCTAATTAAGATTAAATAATGTTAATTTAATAACCATCGAGAATATAATGTAAATAACGAATGGAATTGTGATGTTGATGGTGACAGACAGACAGACAGACAAATAATCTCCATCATAATATTTTTTTCCACCACTGTACTTATGTTTCTCCCTTCGTTCTTTTCTGTTCTTTTCTTTATTCATTCAATCTTTCTTTCTTTCTTTCTTTTCATCCATCTGTAATTCTTTCTTTCTTTTTCTTTATCTTATTCATTATTTTATGCTTTTCTTTCTTTCTTTCTTTCTTTCTTTCTTTCTTCCTTTCTATCTATCTTTCTTTCTTTCTTTCTTTCTCTCTTTCTTTCTTTCTTTCTATCTATCTATCTATCTATCTTTCTTTCTTTCTATCTATCTATCTATCTATCTATCTTTCTTTCTTTCTTTCTTGGAATCCTGGTGGCTGAACAGTCCATCATTTGCAACTTTGACTTTTTCTTGGCCTCAGAGGGCGATCGGAGAAGCCCCCTATGACCAATCGGCTGGACATGTCAACCCTATATGATTGTCCCGATCCGGTTAAATCGAACTCAACAGACCTAAATTCCGCCATCGTATGTCACCCCGAAAATACCAAAAATCAGGGAATAAACCGAACTTAATGAAATTTTCAGTGTTGATATATTAATGAATAAAAGATATAATACACCAGTTATTTTATTTAAAAACGTTTACATTTTTCAGATCAGTTAACTTTGAACCACGTATCTTTGAGGCGTAACACAGATTCTCAAAGATGCGTGGTCCCATCCATCTTAATATATCAACACTGAAATTTTCATTAAATTTGGTTAATTCCTGATTTTTAGTATTTCTTTTCTTTCCGTGTTGTGACATACGATGGTGGAATTTAAGTCCGTTAAGATCGATTTAACATCCGATCCTTTCTATCATACATATGTAACAAGATGGTGGCTGAGGGTCTTAGTGCTGAACTGCATCTCGTGGGGGATCCCATTTAGCACCTCTAGGGAGGGTGGAGTACCCTTTCATTGCCATTACTCCCAGGTTCACTCTGCCCCCGAGTTATTGTACCTCCATCTATGGGTTAGATAGATGAGAAAATGAGTGAAAATATTTAGAAGATAAGTGTTTCTTTTCTTCTCTGCTTCCACTCTCCAATTATTCTTTCTTTCGCCTTCTTTTCTTTCTTCCTAGATTCCTTCATTTCTCTTTCGCTTTTTCCTTCCTTCATTACTTTTTTACCTTGTTTACTTCCCTTGTATCTTTGTTATTCATTTTTTTCGTTTGTTTCTTTCTTCTTTCTCCTTCCTTTTTTTTTTTTTTTCTACTATTTTTCCTTCTTTCTATTCTTTTCTTTCTCCTTCTTTCTTTCTTTCTTTTTTTTATTCCTTCCTTGATTCTTTTCTTCTTTCGTTCTTTCCTCTATTCTTTTCCGTTCTTTAATTTCATAATTTCTTTCTTTATTTCTTTTTTCTTTCTTTCTTTCTTTCTTTCTTTCATTTTCTATCATCAACCCTGATGTCTTCAATAATATCCTCCCCGTTGCCTTTTTCTTTATTCTTGATTCTATTGGGTAAATAGTAGGACAGACTGGGCTCTATAAACTTGATTAGGAAAACTCTGAATTCCAACCTGTTAAACTGAGCGTAAAAAATTGACCTTGTCCATAGGTGTTGGTAAATATATATATATATATATATATATATATATATATGTGTGTGTGTGTGTGTGTGTGTGTGGTGTGTGTGTGTGTGTGTGTGTTTTAGTAAGAAAAATATGAACAAAATAAATATTCAGAGAATGTGTTCATTTTCAAATGAATGAATTATTCTGCTTAGGTTCAAGCATTTTGATTTTATATATATTGGTTATATTAACCATCATCAGGGCAATATTAAGAAGCATTTGAAAACAAGATTTTTGAAGGAGCTTCAGTTAATGCTCTTTGATATTTTCCTGATGATGGACAGATTTAGAGTGATGCATAGAGACCTAAATGAACACATAAAACAAACCGAGCAGTCACTGCTAATTTGAAACACATCCCTCCCATGCATCTTATTCTTCCTTTCTCTATCCTTTCATTCTTCCTAAATTACATCCTTTCTTTCGCTCTTTTTCCTTCCTTCATTCCTTTATTTCTTACACTTCTTCATTTCTTTCCTTTTTTCCATTATCTTTCTTTTCTCTTTCTCTTCTTCCTTCTTTCTGTCGTTTCTTCTTCTATTTCTTTTGCTTCCAATTATTCTTTCTTCCTTTCTTTGCACGTTTCTTTACTTTCTCACTTTTCTTTCTTTCTTTCCTCTTCATTTCTTTTATTTCTTTCATTACTTCTTTCTTTCAGTCTTTCAAGGAAGGAATAAAAAGAAAGAAAGAAGGAGAAAGGAACGAATAGAAAGAAGAAAAAATAGAAGAAAAAAAAAAAAGGAAGGAAAAAAGAAGAAAAGAAACAAATGAAAAAAAAATAACAAAAATACAAGGGAAGTAAGCAAGGTAAAAATAATGAAGGAAGGAAATAATTTGCTTGCTAACTTCTTTCCCCCTTCATCCATTTCCTCACTTCATTCCTTTTTTTCTTTCTTTCTGTCTTTTTTTTTTTTGCTATTCGCTTTTTTAGCCTCGTTTCCAGTTTTCTTCACTGCTTCTTATTCTTTCGTTACTTCTTTCTTTCAATCCGCCTTTTCTCTCGATCTCTCCTTCTCACTCCTTCTTTCGTAATTTCTTTCTTTTAGTCCTTCCATTTCTCTTTGTATTCTTCTTTCCTTTCCTCCTCCCTTCCTTCCCATTCATTATCGTATCCCACTGCATTCTTCCTTCTTATTCATTCGTTACTTATTTCTTTCAACTCATCCTTTTCTCTTCATCCCTCCTTCCCACTCCTTCTTTCGATATTCTTTCTATCAGTCCTTCTTTCTTCCCAGTTCTTCTTCTTTCCCTCTCTTTCCTTCGTTACTTCTTTCTTTTAGTCCTTCCATTCTTCCTTCCTTCCTTCCTTCCTTCTCCCTCCTTCATTCTTTCTTTTAGTCCTTCCATTCTTCCTTGTCCTTCCTTTGTTCTTTCTTTTCGTCCCTCCATTCTTCCTTCCTTTCTCCCTTCTCCTTCCTTCGTTCTTGCTTTTAATCCTTCCATTCTTCCTTCCTCCCCTCTCCTACCTTCGATCTTTCTTTTAGTCCTTCCATTCTCCCTTGTTTTCTTCTTTCCTTCCCTCCTCCCTTCCTTCATTTTCTATTCTTATTGCATTCTTCCCCCTTCTTTCTTTCAATTCTTCCTTTCTCCCCATTCTTCCTTCCCACTGCTTTCGTTATTCTTTCTATCAGTTTTTCTTTCCTTTCTCTTTCATTCTTTTAGTCTATCCATTCTTTCGTCCTTGCCTCTCCTTCCTTCGTTGCTTCTTTCTTTTAGTAATTCCATTATTCCCCCCTTTTTCTCCTTCGTTCGTTCGTTCGTTCGTTCGTTCGTTCTTTCTTTCTTTTAGTCCTTCCATTCTTTCTTCATTCCCTCTCATTCCTTTCTTCGTTCTTTCTTTTTAGTCCTTCCATTCTTCCTTTTTTCCTCTCTTTCCTTCTTTCTTTCTTTCTTTCTTTCTTTCTTTCTTCCTTTTAGTCCTTTTATTCTTCCTTCGTTCCTGCTCGTTCATTCGTTCTTTCTTTCTTTTAGTCCTTCCCTTATTCCTTCCTTCCCACTCCTTCTTACTCCTTGTTATTTCTTTCTTTCAATCCTTCCTTTTCTCTCCACCCTTCCTTCCCGCTCCTTATTTGGCGATTCTTTCTATCAGTATTTCTTTCTTTTCCAGTCCATCCTTCCTTCGTTACTTCTTTCTTTTAGTCCTATCATTCTTCCTTGTTTTCTTCTTTCCTTCCTTCAACCCTACCTTCCCATTCATTTTCTGTTCCAACATCATTCTTTTGCCATCCATATTCCTCTCACACAAATACAAACAACGCAACAATAAAAAAAAATAAAAACAATTAAAAAAATTCCCCGCCCTTGTTTTATTCATCGACTTATTTAATTATCATTTTTTTTTCTTTTTTCTTTTCTTTTTCTTTTTTCTTCTTTTTCTTGTTGTTGTGGTTGTTTTCATTCTGTCACTAACGACATTACTCTGGATTATCTCCCCTTGGGGCCAA
The DNA here is from genome assembly GCA_023376005.1 of Doryteuthis pealeii. Taxonomy (NCBI): domain Eukaryota; kingdom Metazoa; phylum Mollusca; class Cephalopoda; order Myopsida; family Loliginidae; genus Doryteuthis; species Doryteuthis pealeii. The sequence goes on along the minus strand of CM042177.1, from coordinate 16,113,151 downwards.
CGATCCGCCGACAATAACTTGATGCATTTTAGCACGATGTTAAATTAATTTTACCACCGGCCAGTATCAATTTCCTTTTCTTTTTTTTAGTATTGATTCGTTTACTTGTATTTAATATATTTTAATTTCTTATTTAATATTTTCTATTTATTTATACTGTTCGTTTATTTCATTTCTTCTATTTCTGTTTTTACCTTCGGTTATTTAGGGAATTGTGTTCATTGGAAGAAAGAGAAAAAAAGTAGAAGTAATATTATTGTAAAAGGAAATTATTGAACTGACATTAGATATGTTGTGTGTGCGCTAATGCAAATTTACTGGAGATTTAAAATTCACGCATAAATGTCGACATTTATATATACACATAGTATCGGTCATAAATAAGTACACCTTTACTAATTTTTAAAATAAATAGTTAAATTTCTTCTATCTGTCTATCTATCTGTCAATCTATCTATCGGTTTGATGACTCTAGACTATCAAAACAGCTTTTTATGATGAGCTCCTATGGCCATGAATAAGTACATCTTCATTAATTTTTAAAATAAGTAGTTAAATTTCTTCTATCCATCTATCTATCTATCTATCTATCTATCTATCTGTCTGTGCTGTCTATCTATCTATCTACTATTTTAAAAATTAATGAAGATGTACTTATTATAGCCATAGGAGCTCATCATAAAAAGCTGTTTTGATAGTCTAGAGTCATCAACGATAGATAGATTGACAGATAGATAGACAGATAGAAGAAATTAACTATTTATTTAAAAATTAGTAAAGGTGTACTTTTTATGACCGATACTATGTGTATATATAAATGTCGACATTTATGCGTGAATTTTAAATCTCCAGTAATTTGCATTAGCGCACACACAACATATCTAATGTCAGTTCAATAATTTCCTTTACAATAATATTACTTTACTTTTTTTCTCTTTCTTCCAATGAACACAATTCCTAAATAACCGAAGGTAAAAACAGAAATAGAAGAAATGAAATAAACGAACAGTATAAATAAATAGAAAATATTAAATAAGAAATTAAAATATATTAAATACAAGTAAACGAATCAATACTAAAAAAAAGAAAAGGAAATTGATACTGGCCGGTGGTAAAATTAATTTAACATCGTGCTAAAATGCATCAAGTTATTGTCGGCGGATCGTTGGCCCCAAGGGGAGATAATCCAGAGTAATGTCGTTAGTGACAGAATGAAAACAACCACAACAACAAGAAAAAGAAGAAAAGAAAAGAAAAGAAAAAAGAAAAAAAAATGATAATTAATAAGTCGATGAATAAAACAAGGGCGGGAATTTTTTTAATTGTTTTTATTTTTTTTATTGTTGCGTTGTTTGTATTTGTGTGAGAGGAATATGGATGGCAAAAGAATGATGTTGGAACAGAAAATGATGGGAAGGAAAGGGTTGAAGGAAGGAAAGAAGAAAACAAGGAAGAATGATAGGACTAAAGAAGAAGTAACGAAGGAAGGATGGACTGGAAAAGAAAGAAATACTGATAGAAAGAATCGCCAAATAAGGAGCGGAAGGAAGGGTGGAGAGAAAAGGAAGGATTGAAAGAAAGAAATAACAAGGAGTAAGAGGAGTGGAAGGAAGGAATAAGGGAAGGATAAAAGAAGAAAGAACGAATGACGAGCAAGGACGAAGGAAGAATAAAAGGACTAAAAGGAAGAAAGAAAGAAAGAAAGAAAGAAGAAGAAGGAAAAGAGGAAAAGGAAGAATGGAAGGACTAAAGAAAGAACGAAGAAAGGAATGAGAGGGAATGAAGAAGAATGGAAGGACTAAAAGAAAGAAAGAACGAACGAAACGACGAAAAGAACGAAGAGAAAAAGGGGGGAATAATGGAATTACTAAAAGAAGAAGCAACGAAGGAAGGAGAGCAAGGACGAAAGATGGATAGACTAAAAGAATGAAAGAGAAAGGAAGAAAAACTGATAGAAAGAATACGAAAGCAGTGGGGGAAGAATGGGAGAAAGGAAGAATGAAAGAAAGAAGGGGAAGAATGCAATAGAATAGAAAATGAAGGAGGGAGGAGGAAGGAAAGAAGAAAACAAGGGAATGGAGGACTAAAGAAAGATGAAGGTAGGAGAGGGGAGGAAGGAAGAATGGAAGATTAAAAGCAAGAAAAGAAGGAAGGGAAGGGAGAAAGGAAGGAAGAATGGAGGGACGAAAAGAAAGAACAAAGGAAGGACAAGGAAGAATGAGGACTAAAAGAAAGAATGAAGGAGGAGAAGGAAGGAAGGAAGGAAGGAAGATGGAAGGACAAAAGAAAAGGAAAGAGAGGGAAAGAAAGGAAGACTGGAAGAAAGAAGGACTGATAGAAAGAATATCGAAAGAAGGAGTGGGAAGGAGGATGAAGAGAAAAGGATGAGTTTGAAAGAAATAAGTAACGATGAATAGAAGGAATGCAGTGGGATACGATAATGAATGGAAGGAAGGGAGGAGGAAAGGAAAGAAGAATACAAAGAGAAATGGAAGGACTAAAGAAAGAAATTACGAAAGAAGGAGTGAGAAGGAGAGATCGAGAGAAAAGGCGGATTGAAAGAAAGAAGTAAACGAAGAATAGAAGCAGTGAAGAAAACTGGAAACGAGGCTAAAAGCGAATAGCAAAAAAAAAGACAGAAAAGAAAAAAAAGGAATGAAGTGAGGAAATGGATGAAGGGGAAAGAAGTTAGCAAGCAAATTATTTCCTTCCTTCATTATTTTTTACCTTGCTTACTTCCCTTGTATTTTTGTTATTTTTTTCATTGTTTCTTTTCTTCTTTTCCTTCCTTTTTTTTTTTTTCTTCTATTTTTTCTTCTTTCTATTCGTTCCTTTCTCCTTCTTTCTTTTCTTTTTATTCCTTCCTTGAAAGACTGAAAGAAAGAAGTAATGAAAGAATAAAAGATAATGAAGAGGAAAGAAAAGAAAGAAAAGTGAAGAAAGTAAAGAAACGTGCAAAGAAAGGAAGAAAGAATAATTGGAAGCAAAAGAAATAGAAGAAGAAACGACAGAAAAGAAGGAAGAAGAGAAAGAGAAAAAGATAATGGGAAAAAAAGGAAGAAATGAAGAAGTGTAAGAAATAAAGGAATGAAGGAAGGAAAAGAGCGAGAAAAGGATGTAATTTAGGAAGAATGAAAGGATAGAGAAGAAGAATAAGATGCATGGGAGGGATGTGTTTTCAAATTAGCAGTGACTGCTCGGTTTGTTTTATGTGTTCATTTAGGTCTCTATGCATCACTAAAATCTGTCCATCATCAGGAAAATATCAAAGAGCATTAACTGAAGCTCCTTCAAAATCTTGTTTTCAAATGCTTCCTTAATATTGCCCTGATGATGGTTAAATATAACCAATATATATAAAATCAAAATGCTTGAACCTAAGCAGAATAATTCATTCATTTGAAAATGAACACATTCTCTGAATTTATTTTGTTCATATTTTTCTTACTAAAACACACACACACACACACACACACACACACACACACACACACACACATATATAATATATTATATATATATATATATATATATTTACCAACACCTATGGACAAGGTCAATTTTTACGCTCAGTTAACAGGTTGGAATTCAGAGTTTTCCTAATCAAGTTTATAGAGCCCAGTCTGTCCTACTATTTACCCAGAATCAAGAATAAAGAAAAGGCAACGGGGAGGATATGTTGAAGACATCAGGGTTGATGATAGAAAAAAGAAAGAAGAAAGAAAGAAAAGAAGAAAGAAATAAAGAAAGAAATTAATGAAATTAAAGAACGGAAAAGAATAGAGGAAAGAACGAAAGAAGAAAAGAATCAAGGAAGGAATAAAAAGAAAGAAAAGAAGAAAGAAGGAGAAAGAAACGAATAGAAAAGAAGGAAAATAGTAGAAAAAAAAAAAAAGGAAGGAAAGAGAGAAGAAACAAACGAAAATGAATAACAAAGATACAAGGGAAGTAAACAAGGTAAAAAAGTAATGAAGGAAGGAAAAGCGAAAGAGAAATGAAGGAATCTAGGAAGAAAGAAAAGAGGCGAAAGAAAGAATAATTGGAGAGTGGAAGCAAGAGAAGAAAAGAACACTTATCTCTAAATATTTTCACTCATTTTCTCATCTATCTAACCCATAGATGGAGGTACAATAACTCGGGGGCAGAGTGAACCTGGAGTAATGGCAATGAAAGGGTTACTCCACCTCCCTAGAGGTGCTAAATGGGATCCCCCACGAGATGCAGTTTAGCACTAAGACCCTCCGCCACCATCTTGTTACATATGTATGATAGAAAGGATCGGATGTTAAATCGAACTTAACGGACTTAAATTCCACCATCGTATGTCACAAACACGGAAAGAAAAGAAATACTAAAAATCAGGAATTAACCAAATTTAATGAAATTTCAGTGTTGATATATTAAGATGGATGGGACCACGCATCTTTGAGAATCTGTGTTACGCCTCAAAGATACGTGGTTTCAAAGTTAACTGATCTGAAAAATGTAAACGTTTTAATAAAATAACTGGTGTATTATATCTTTTATTCATTAATATATCAACACTGAAAATTTCATTAAGTTCGTTTATTCCCTGATTTTTTGTATTTTCGGGTGACATACGATGGCGGATTTAGGTCTGTTGAGTTCGATTTAACCGGATCGGACAAATCATATAGGGTTGACATGTCCAGCCGATTGGTCATAGGGGGCTTCTCCGATCGCCCTCTGAGGCCAAAGAAAAAGTCAAGTTGCAAATGATGGACTGTTCAGCCACCAGGATTCCAAGAAAGAAAGAAAGAAAAGATAGATAGATAGATAGATAGATAGAAAGAAAGAAAGATAGAAAGATAGAAAGAAAGAAAAAGAGAGAAAGAAAGAAGAAGAGAAGATAGAAAGGAAGAGAAGAAAGAAAGAAAAGAAAGAAGAAAAGCATAAATAATGAATAAGATAAAGAAAAAGAAAGAAAGAATTACAGATGGATGAAAGAAAGAAGAAAAGAAAGATTGAATGAATAAAGAAAAGAACAGAAAAGAACGAAGGGAGAAACATAAGTACAGTGGTGGAAAAAAATATTATGATGGAGATTATTTGTCTGTCTGTCTGTCTGTCACCATCAACATCACAATTCCATTCGTTATTTACATTATATTCTCGATGGTTATTAAATTAACATTATTTAATCTTAATTAGCATTTTATTTATTAACAATGTCTCTATAAAAATCAAGCTGAGATAGATTTGCCTCAAAACAGCCCATATTATTAATGTGCTTAAAATCATGTAATATATGTTATATATCATTAAGAAATAAATGATTACGCAGCCTAGGGTAGGAATAATTTCATACCGGTTTTAACAAAACCGTTTTTAATAAATAATTACTTGGTGTTATTGATTTCTAAAATTATTGTGTTATTCTCAACATATTAAAAGCAATCCTAATTATAATTTTATATTGAAATCAATTATAATAAAGTAAAAATAAGTGTAATACATTTGTGTTCTTATTTAATTTCATGGGTCTTTCTAATTCAATATAATATTTAATTATGTATTTTATATATGTCTTTCGGGTCGGTCGTCTTTCTGTGGGTACTATTTTTTGTTCTTTTCTTCGTTGCTGTTCTGTTTCCTTCTTAGTTATCAGAGAAGAACGCGGAGACATAATTTTGTGCACACTTTTCTTACTTCAATTCACTCGATACATTCTTTACCGCACGCATGTTGTGAAGCAGCAGAGATGTAAAACACACCTGGCTCCAAAGGACCACGAGAGTTAATTCCTTAGATTCTAATTATATTTTCCCAGGGCCCTACTGGTCACGTCACTCAATGTGAGTTAATTTATTGTTATCTGTACAACGTCTAGGTCGATGTACCCTCTCCTTGAAGTATTTCCAATTGGACACATAGCGTAGTGGATAAATATGTTGGGTTAAAACAGTTTTAAGTGACAGTTCTTTCTAGGCTGCAGGTTCAATCTTATTCAATGGCGACAGTAACATAGAATAATAATTAACTCAGCTTAACACCTGTACTCCAGCTACGGTTAGTGGAATGAGAACAGATACCCCCGTGGATTGAATAAAGGGTTGGTTTTAAAGTTCCGTGATGAGGACAATAGTCTCAATAATCCAAATAATATTAATTACCCTACAATTCCTACAAAAATGATAAGCTGTGCTTATGTAACAATCCAAGTGTGTATCATTTTTAAATACACCCCTACCAAAACAAAACAAAAAATAGATAAAAATATCCCAATCCAAATACATACCATCAAAATTGTGGCCTCTACAAGGTCACCTATGTTGCATGAACAGAAAAAAAACTATATCTTTTCTTTTCTTTTCTTTTTCTTTTTTATGTCGTAAAACATTTCAATACCAGTGATTTGATTCCAGGAACCAAAGACCAACTACGAAGATTTTCCATTAACAAGAAAATATAAATAACCGGCTACTTTGAATTATACTCCGGATGACTCTGAGTTCAAGACCTGTCTATTGAATTTTTCACTGATTTACAGTTATTTTCCAACTACCATAATATTCCTTACAAAAATGATAAGCTATGCCTAACCGTTGTGTAACAATTCAAATTGTGTATCATTTTTAAATCCATCCCTACCAAATTAAAAAATAAATAAATAGAAATATCCCAATCCAAATGTTTTATACCCCTTTACGTCGGGTATATAGTACGAGAGAGAGAGAGAGAGAGAGAGAGAGAGAGAGAGAGAGAGAGAGAGAGAGAGAGAGAGAGAGAGAAAGAAGACAGAGACAGAGTAAAGAAATATGATGAAGGGATGATAAATTTAGTTCTTACTTGTTTTCTCTAGTCTATCACATTGGCTGCCATTTTCTCAGGTCTGATCCAGTATGTTGCTTTCTTCTTTCTTGTTCGGGTTAGGTGTCTGTACATTTCTTATTTATTAATTAATAAAGTAAGACTTGTTTTTCTATATAGCTTTTATTAAAACAAACCCAGCCCAGAACCGCGCGGATTGAGAAGCGACATCTCGAAGGAACGTCTTCTAACGACGAGTAACTGGTCGCAACTAGACTAAAAACTTAAAACTGTCACACGCTTCTAATTGCATGTTTCCAGAGAGATCAAATCGAGGTTATTACCTGCCATTAGAACGGCTATGGTAGTTTCCCATTCAACCTCCTCCGATTTTAATTTTCAAACGAACTCTTATTAAAAGTTTATCTAGCTACAGTACTTAAATAATCCATAGGCTATGCATGGATTACGTGACACAAATACGTACCATCAAAATTGTGGCCTCTGCAGTGTCACGTATGTTGCATGAACAGAAGAAAAAAACTTTCTTTTCTTTTTCTTTTCTTTTCTTTTTTATTTTTTGCGTCGTAAAACATTTCAATGCCGGTGATTTGATTCCAGGAACCAAAGACCAACTACGAAGATTTTCCATTAACAAGAAAATATAAATAATACCGGCTACTTTGGTTGGTTTGTTTATACGATTATACGACGCAGCAGGTACCGTATTTAAGAATTATAAACATGAAAAACGCCGATTTTGCATGGGTGGGGGTTAGAATTTTTGTTTATTATTTTTTGTATATTTTTTTACATTGAGTTAACGATAAGAAGTTCGTTTCCAGATTCATCTCTACAGAAACTACAACAGATGCACGGAAACAGTATCATTGATGGATAGAGCAAGTTTTCTGCTACAAAGCACAATTTTCCCCACATAGTCATTCCATTGGTTTACTATAAGAGAACTTACCCGAAAGTAATGCGTCCTATTTATGTAGCGAGAGAAATTAAGTACATGGTAGCTAAAAGCGAGCACGAATATATCTGGCTTGCAAAATGAGATCAGGGGGGAGTGTAGAGGGTGCCTACAGATATTAAACTCGCATCCTCGTGAGTCGTGATTCGAAGTCAGTCTACCCCGTTGGCACGTACGCAAATTCTCTAAACTGTGATGGCAGCGCTGGGCCCGATTGACCCGGATGCAGGATCTTGGCCAGGGCAGTTAATCATTATTTAGGCCGAGACAGTTGCGTTCTGATTATGCTGATGGAAATACAGACGTGCGACAAAAAAAAGGCGAGAGAACGTTGGCGGAGGACTGATGGAAAATTGTTGCAAGTGGCAAGTACTTGGTCAGAGAACTTTGGCAGTGGAGAGAACGTCTTTTTGGGTGGAGAGATCCGGCTGTCCGACCCGACGAATTTCTGTTCTCTCAACGAATTTCTCTTCACTCGTTATAATTTATTTACGCAATAATTACACTAGATACAAGAAGCACACTAACCTAGTTGAATAGAGCAGGTTTTCAGCAATATATATATATATATATATATTTTAACATAGTCATCATTGATATACTAGAGGAACTGATCCGAAAGTAATGCCTCCTATTTTCCACCGAAAATATATCAAATACAGGGAGAATAATGGTCTGACTTCTGATTTAGGTCGGAAAATTAAAATGGTAAGATTTTTGGTGGTATCTAATGACAATTTAACTACAGTCTATGAATTAACATTTTGCGAATTGGGTTACGGTTTTAGGGGATTAAGGTTGTTTTTAATTACATATTGCTTTTAAAAAATAAACAACAAAAAACCCAAATTACTATACATTTAATTAACCATTGAAATTAATTATTGAATCTATTATTGAGACAGTTGTTTGTGTTAGTATTGCAATGTATAATTTCAATTAACCTTAGTTGAAAAAATATTTTTCAACATTAAAACTTCGTCAGAGACAGACAGACAGACAGACAGACAAGAGAGTGTGTGTGTGTGTGTGTGTGTGTGTGTGTATGCGGAGAGGAAACGAGAAGATAGATTAAGAGAGAGAGAGAGAGAGAGAGAGAGAGAGAGACAGAGAGAGAGAGAGGGGGGACAGAAAAGAGAGAGAGTGAGTGAGTGAGTGATGTGTGTGTGTGTGTGTGTGCGTGTGCTTGTACCGAGAGAAGGCGAAGAGATAGATAGATAGATAGATAGATAGATAGATAGAGAGGGGAGAGAGAGAGAGAGGGGAGAGCGAGAGAGAAAAAGAAGCGAAAAAGAGAGAGAGAGAGAGAGAAAGAGAGAGAGAGAGAGAGAGAGAGAGAGAGAGAATAATGAGGGACAAAATAACGAAATAAAGTTTTAAAAAGGAGTGAAGAAAAGAAGTGAAACTTTCGCTTTATAGGAAAGACGTAAAAATTTATGTATTTTTAAAAGAAATCTGTCTGTATAATGTTATTTAGTTTTTTTTAAAAAGAACATCTCATAGAAATTCGAATATATCGGTGAATTCATTTTCACGAATAATAATAATAATAATAATAATAATAATAATAATAATAATAATAATAATAATAATAATCGAACAACTACAACAGTAACAACACTCAAAACAGCATCAACAAAATAAAAAGAATACATTTAATAAAAGAAAATTAGGTTGCCATCAGCTATCATGGTGGCGAGAGAAGCGCCTCTGTAATAAACCAACAACAATTATAGCTACTTCTAAAATTAAAAATTATTATTATTATTATTATTATTATTATTATTATTTATTATTGCACAACATACTAATGAAAAAAACAACAAAACAAAATAAAAAAAAGCGAAGAAAATGACAATGACAAACATTTGCCATTGTTTGCGTTTTTCCTTCGTGAGATTTCGCCAAACAAGAATCAACTCGTGTCAGCGAATAATTCGCGCGTTTTATTTGTTAACACAACAAAAGACGTTTTCTTTTCTTGTTTTACTTTCTTGTCTTTTTTCTATTTTTCTTCTTTTTCTTTTTCTTTAAAAAAATTTTTTTTTAAATAAATTAAATGTAAATTTGAATCAGATGAAGGATAATTTGAAAGAAAAACACATTTATCAGAGAAACGACGCCGGAAAGTGAATTCATATCCCCACCTACACCCTAAACTACACCATCACCTAACTCCAACCCAACCCCAACAACACAATCCAAACAAGAACACGTTGCTAAGACAACCGTATACAAGGAAATAGGGACCCACCAGACTGTATACGTAACAGTAAAGGGTGAATATAAAAGGATTTAAAGAAATTGGTAAAAAATATGCGTAAAATCCCTGAACCCACCAACGGGAGGGGTCCAAGCAAGCTTGAATTTGTGGTTATGCAGCCCCTTGTAATGGTTATTCCGGCTTCAGAGTCGAGTTAACATGGTCAATAGTTTAACCGATCATGTTGTTTCAATTCGTCGAGGTGGATAAAGTCGGTATCAGCCAGGCAGCGAGGGAGTCTATCCCCTTTTCACAAGCACTAGATTGTTTGTGCATCTGAGGTGGAGGGCTACACCGACCATCAGCTCCTTACTTTACCGCACAGATCCCTGTGCTGCTCATACACTGAGTTGGCGATGGCCGGTATCGAACCAGGAACCTTGTTGTTCCTATGCGGAGCTCTAACGACTGAGCTAAACGGAGGAAATTGATACGTAGTAGAGCGGTAGCCCCAGATCATAGATTCGGAATAGGTCCAAGAGACCCTAGCACCGGTTCTGCAGGGATCTTTCCCGGGAACTGATACACTGTCAAATGTTGAGTTTGGGGTCGTGCAGTTCTTGTAATGTTTATTCGGGTTTACCTTCAGAGTAGCTTGTGGAACAACAGCAAGCTCACTATCCGTACAACGGTACAAGTGTATAGGGCATGTGTTATCAGCACCCTCATGTATGGAAGTGAAAGATGGACTTTATACTCCACCAAGAGTGGCGACTAAATAACTTCTACCTATACTGCCTTAAACGTATACTAGGCATCACCTGGAAGGACAGGATCACTAACACAGCAGTTCTAGAGAGAGCTCAACTCCCCAGCTTGTGTTCTCTACTGAGACAACGTCGCCTTCGATTGCTGGATCATGTACGTCGGATAGATGATAGACGGATCCCGAAAGACATCCTCTATGGAGAGCTTTCGTCTAGTAAGAGACAGATTGGTCGCCCTCAGCTGCGTTTCAAGGATGTCTGCAAGAATTATCTCAGATGCCTTGGCATTGCCCCTTCCAGCTAGGAAACTTTGGCTCGGGACCGCCCTCGGTGGCGGGAAACTCTCTGTAGAGGATTGCTCATGTCAGAAGTCACCCTGACGCAACACCATGAAGCTAATAGAGCCTATTAGCTTCATGGTGTTGTGTCAGGACCGCCCTCGTTGGCAGCAGACTCTCCGTAGTTTTACTCAAGTCAGAAGTCACCCTGGCGCAACACCATGAAGCCAAGAGGTCTAGAAGAAATCAGTGGTAACAAAGCACCGGCACATCAACATCTTCAGGGACAGCCTTCAAATGCGATATCTGTGGTCGAGAATGTTTTTCAAACATCGGACATTCTCAGGAGGTACAGTAACTTCAGGGACGCAAGAACTTTATTATAGTCTTCCAAGACTGAAATGCCAATAAGAGTCAACATAGTCAACAGATAAACCGATCATGTTGTTTCAAGTTCTTCATGTACTGACTCTGGCTTCTAGGAGTTTATATAAATTGGTTTCATATTTTTATAATCATTTTTTAAACATGGATTTAGATAGGAGACAAGCAACAGTAAAATCTGTTATAACATAAATAATTACGTTCTACTAGCGAGGATGTATAGACAAATATCTATTAATAATGGAGATAAGTTCTCTATTTGTCTGTAACA
>CM042177.1:16078998-16096498 GCA_023376005.1 Doryteuthis pealeii | reverse complement strand
AAAAAGGGGGAAAGAAAACTAATGGACAGAATAGAACTATGAAATCAGGACACTATAAAAACACTTGGAGAAAAAGAAAGTTACAAATATTTAGGAATTTTAGAAGCAGACACTATGAAGCAAACAGAGATGAAAGGAAATGTTAAAAAAGAATGACTCAAGAAAAATCCAAGAAACCAGACTCAGCAGTAAAAATCTTATCAAAGAAAGAATATCAAAGATCAAGATTGAGTGCAAGAAAGATTACTTATAGCAGCCAATAACAGCAGCTGCAACATAGGGACAAACAGAAAAAAACAATGAAAACAAGAAACAAAGGAAGAAATTATATGGGCACTTCAAACGTCAAATTGGAGAGGTTGTACATGAAAAAAATGGACATGATAAAGAAGAGGAAAACTTAAGAGAGAAAAGGAATCGGTAATAATTGCTGTACAAAACAAAGCTATAAGAACAAATTATATCCAAGTAAAAAATTGATAAGACACAAGAGAACAGTAAATGTAGACTGTGGTGACAGATGAGACCATAAACTATGTATTAAGCGAATGTAACAAACTAGCACATATAGAATACAAACCTAGGCATAACCGGGCGGAAAAAACAGAAAAAGAATTGAGATCATCCAAACAACACCATTGTTAAGATCGGCTAGGATACTTCGAAGAATACTGGAGACTTTCTGTCACTCAGCCTTCGTTGAATCATTGGATAATAATAATAATAATAATAATAATAATAATAATAATAATAATAATAATAATAGACTGTGCGATGACAGAGAAGAGACTGTAAACCATGTATTAAGTGAGTGTAACAAACTAGTACAACGGGAATACAAAGCTAGGCACGACTGGGTTGGGAAGTTGATCCACTGGAAATTATGCAAAAAAATGAATATTTGACCATAAAACAAAATGGTATATGCATAAAGCAGAATCTGTTCTTGAGAATGAAACGCATAAAATTCTCTGGGACTTGAGATAAAGACAAACCTTATCCCAGCCAGGAGACCAGTGTGATTAACAAAAAAAAAAGAAGAGAACGTGTCAACTGGTGGACTTTGCGCTCCCAGCAGATCACAGGGTGAAGCTGAAGGAAAATGAAAAGATTGACAAATACCTGGACCTTGCCAGAGATTGAAAAAGTTGTGGAACATGAGAATGAAATTGTAGTTGGTGCACTTGGAACGGTTCCAATAAACTTGGAAAAAAGACTGGAGGATCTGGAAATCAGAGGAAGAATTGAGACCATACAGACTACTGTACTGCTGCAATTGGCTTGAATACTCAGAAGAGTCCTAGAGACCTGAGGAGACTTGTTGTCACTCAGACTCCAGTGAAATACCATCAGCTAAAGCTGATGTGAAAAATTCAAAAGGAATAATAATGATAATAATAATGATAATAACAATAATAATAATCTCACCCCTCTTCCGTTTGCCAGTGCAAAGTGCGAGTCACCAACCAATGAAGTCGCAATGGCGGGCGATTAGCTAGACTCATGCACGCGCGTGGTTAAGGGATCCAGACTTAAAAGAAATAAGATGTGATTTTACTGAAAGAAATGTCTTGGTTGGTGACTAAAAACAAACAACAACCAGGACATCTCGACAACATCTTAAGAAGTTAAGAAAAAGAAATAACTAAGATAGAGAGGATCGACTTATATACAGATCGCTACTCAGACCAAGAAACCTGCTACTTAGAATTATAAGAAGAAATACCAGCCCAAACTACAGACGAAATACATGCTACAAGATAAGTAACAGATCAAGATTAAGCATGAGAGATGCAACAACTGGTATTTTTCATACAATAGAATACGTCTATGTCAGACGGGCATACTCAGAAGCACACGTCTATGTAAAGACGGCTATACAACATTTGATTATGCCAGTAGCAATGTGAACTATGACCGTTTCAAAATGTTGAAATTGTGAAACATCATTAATTAGGACAAGTATTTCATTCTTTACACAATAATTTGGACTGTTTGTATCATTTGTAAGATTGTTATGCAATAAATAAATAAATAAAAAACTTCATAGGGCTGAAATAACTTTAAAAAAAAAACAACAAATAAACAATATATTCCCTGCTCTAATCATTTGTGTCACCAAAAGCTACTTACCGACAGTAAAAAAACAACAAAAAAAAATTTAAAAAAACAACAAAAAAAATCCAGAAAAACAAATATCACAATAACAACTAGAGTTCAACAGTTTATTTAAATCTATTTTGATAAACATTTGATATATTCTACATCACATGGTGTCTGACCAAACATAATTTGTTTCTGTTTCAAATGTGTTCCGTGTCAGCAGATTATCCGAACTATTAAATTGCTGACATAAACTTATTGTTACCAAATAGTCAACCATGTCAATACTAAGCAGTCTCATCACAGCTTAACTTCGATAATCAGAAAGATTGTTAGTTGTTTTGTTTTACGGCATATCAACCCTTTTCGGGACATTTAATGCCGAATCATGCCAAATTGATATCCAGTTGCTTACAGTTCTTGCTGTCACGTAAAATATTACTCATCTAATTGAACAGGCTCATCGTTGCTTAACTTTGGTCCCGTCTAAGGGTTAAATAGAAAAACATGAGTTTATAAACGAAATTGATTATCAATTTAGAATGAATTTATATCAAAACTTTATCGGCATTAAATGACCCACTGAAGTTGATAAGCCGTAAAACAAAACAAACCAAACCGCGGCGAATACGTGCAAGTGAACGTCTTTCAATACCGGCGGTTAAATAGTTGTTGATTAAATGGCTTTAATCCACGCACCGACGCAGAGTCTCTAAGTTTAAGTGGTGTACTTCAGCACACCTTATATTACACAAATATTCCATCACCAACTTTCTTACTATTTATAAAAATTATTATTATTATTATTATTATTATTATATTATTATTATTTACTCCTTTTGAGTTTTCACATCAGTGTTAGCTGATGGTCTTTCACTGGAGTCTGAGTGACAGCAAGTCTCCTCAGGTCTCCAGGACTCTTCTGAGTATTCTAGCAGATTGCAGCAGTGCAGTGTTTGGAATGGTTTCAATCCTTCCTCTGATATCCAAACTTTCCAAACCCTTTTCCAATCCCTTTGGGACTGTTCCAAGTGCACCAACCACAATTGGTATCACTTTCACTTTCATATTCCATAACTTTTTCAGTTCTCTGGCAAGGTCCAGATATTTGTCTATTTTTTCATTTTCCTTTAACTTCACCCTGTGATCTGCTGGCACTGAAAAATCCACCAGTTGACAAGTTCTTTCTTTTTTGTTTATCAACACTAGGTCTGGTCTTCTTGCTGGGATAAGGTGATCCGTTTTTATCTCAAAGTCCCAGAGAATTTTGTGCGTTTCGTTCTCAAGAACAGATTCTGGTTTATGCATATACCATTTTGTTGTGTGGTCAAAATTTAATTTTTTGCATAATTCCCAGTGGATCACCTTCCCAACCCAGTCGTGTCTAGCTATTCTTATCTATTTTTTAACATTACCATAATATTAAATTATTATCATCATTCTCATCCATAATCCTCTTCTATTCCTCAATTTTCATTAATATCTTTGTTATTAATTACATTCATATTCTAATAAGATAAATAATAGTTATTATTATAATTTTAATTCATACTATTATTATTATTGTTATCAATTATTAAATTATTGATTATCAACGTAAATTGACGGTAAGCGAAATATCACAATAACAACTAAAGTTCAACAGGTTATTTAAATCCATTTTGAAAACATTTAATATATTATATGTCATATGTTGGCCGACCAAACACAATTTATTTCATTTCTGTTTCAAATTTTTTCCGTGTCAGTTGCTTATTCTTCATAGATTGGAACTATTATTTAAACTATTAAATTATTGGTTAAATCGAACTTAACGGACCTAAATTCCACCATCGTATATCACCCAGCCGAAAGACAAAAAAACAAAAATCAGAGAATTAACCGAATTTAATGAAATTTTCAGTGTTGATATATCAATGAATAAAAGATACAATTCCTCAGTTATTTTATTTATAAACTTTTACATTTTTTCAGGCCAGTTAAATTTGAACCACGTATCTTTGAGGCGTAACACAGATGATCAAAGATACGTGGTTTAAAGTTGGTCTAGCACTATTGAAAAGGGGATAGAGTACCTCGCTGTCTGGCTGATATCAACTTTAGGCCGCCTCGTCGACTTTAATTTTACTTTAGAAGCGCTATAAGTCTGTATACTCTAAGTTTAATGCATTTTAAACAATTACAGAGTCATGGATGCAATAAGTCTGTTACATTAATTTTCATGTGTTTTAGTCTTTATCTAGTTCTTTTCCATCTGTCGATTCTGTAAAACATAGGGACCATATTATATATATATATATATATATGTGTGTGTGTGTGTGTGTGTGTGTGTGAGTATGTGTGTGTGTGTGTAGAATAGTGAAAAAAATTTGAAAAAACACAGATTCTAATAAAATGAGTGTTTCAATCTGTTTAGTAGATCTTTTTCAGGGCTTTTGTTGATATAAGGAAAAGTAAAATTTATCACAGAATAATAAGAAGACTGTGATAGTTTTTGTTGATCAGTTTGTTTAAAAATGTTTTGAATGGAGAGTTAGCGCTCTTAGATTCGAAATTTATGAGACGCTGGGATAAACGGTTTTGAAGGATGACGTCGAACATTCTCTTACGTTGTGTGTATGTGTATGTGAGAAAGAGGAAGGGGGGAGAGAGAGAGAGAGAGAGAGAGAGAGAGAGAGAGCGTGTGTATGGAAATGTGAGTAGATTAATCGATTTTCATTTGGTGTCTGTGTAGGCGTGTGTGTGTGTGCGTGTGTTTATTTTATTTGTTTATTTATTTAATTGTTTTTCTATTTTAAACACGTGACGTAAAAGTGTGTGTGTGTAAAATTTAATAGTTAAAGTTGTAATTATTATTTTGTTTTTGTATTGTGATTGTATATCTATTATTTATTAAATATTAAATGTACTCATGCATATGCATACATACATATACCTACGTATATGCATATAATAATGCATATATATATACACGCGCATACACATACATGTGTATATATAATACATAAATGGTGAGGTTTTTATAAAAATCATCTCGTGGAAAAGTGAGTGTGTGTGTGAAAAGAAGAAAATGTAAAGAAATATAGTGTCAATGTGATGAAATATTAAATTTTGTTAGGTGATTTCCTATGTGTGTGTGTGTGTGTGTGAATATTATCAAGTGTTTCCGTGAGGATTCGATAAAAATTGAGAACTCAAACGTACATGTATAAAGATTGGCGTATACATTTTCACATATACGGAGTATGATAAATAAATAAATACATAAGTACATTATGGAGGCGCTTGGGCTAGTGGTTAGAGTCCTGGAAAATGGACTCGTCGATTCGAGTTCAATTCCTAGACGAAGCTGTTGGCATTTCACATAGCGCTAATACCCTTGGAAAAGGTATGAATCCATATATTCTTCCTCCAGCTATGGGTTAAATAGTAGGGCAGACTGGGCTCTTCAGCCTTGTGTAGGTAACCAATCTAGGAGAGGGATAACTCTGAATTCAAAATTCCTGAGGCCAGTCGTTGATTGGGTTTGTGGCAACCCTTGATGCACCAATTCTTTCCTATCGACTATGCCAAAAAGTGTGGATGGTCCAAAACAAGCCTTCGCCACTATAAAAAAATCACTGTGTGGGTGTTCATTGTGTGTATGAACCCTCATACGTCGAAAATCGACGGGAGAGCCCATTTTTTATTTTTTTTTATTTTAGCAGATATAGATTTATTTCGGCACTTTTGAAAGGTGTCTTGAATAGAAAAAAGTGACGAAATGAATTTATATCTGATGAACTATGGTTCCCCCTATATATATATATATATATATATATATATATATATATATATATATATATGTCCAAGATTTTTTGTACTTTTTGACACACCATGTATTCTGAAAAAAATAACGTTCCATACATTGTTCATTTCTATCTTGATAAATAGAGCTTAAAACTCTGCACTTTTATAACACACCTTGTATTCTAAAAAATTGACGTTCCATTCATTGTTCATTTATATCTTGGTAAATACAGCTTGAATCTTGATACTTTTATGACACACCTTGTATATATATATATATATATATATATATATATATATATATATATATATATTATATATATATATATATATTATGGATCAATTCACTATATATATATATATATATATATATATATATATATATATATATATATATATATATATATATATATATAGTGAATTGATTCATAATTTGTCCTGATTATGTCATTTGTGTATCCTCTATGATTGTTATGCAATATAAAATGACTGAATTATTTAGAAATATTGAAAATAATAGAGGAAGAAACATGGAGAGAGAGGGGAGATAGATAGATAGATAGATAGATAGAGAGAGAGAGAGAGAGAGAGAGAGAGAGAGAGAGAGAGAGAGGGGAAGAGAGAGACTGAGATGAAGACAGAAAGAATGACGAATTATGTATCGAAAATAAAGAAATTCACCAGCAAGATGGTGACAGCGTTGAAAGATACAAAGAAAAGTAAATCATCAACAAAAGAAAGGCCCTCATTGTCCCCACCCCACCCCAAGCCCTGTCACCCACCCCCAGCACTGTCCTCCTCGGTCCCTCCCTGTACCTGATCCATTAAATATCCAATTCCCTCATGGTAGTTTGATTGTTGCTGCTTCCCTTCCGCGAACCAAGCAATTCAAGAGGAGCCCAATTTGGGTTGCGAAATCAAAAAATGTGAGGGGACGTGAAGCTGGGCCTAAAAAAATCGATGCTCCCACAAAAAATATACTCGTGGAATTTTGAGGATTTTCTTTTTAATCGAGTGGGAGAGAAAAGAAACATTGAAGGGATAAAATATAAGGAAAATAAAACCGGGAATTAATAATGGATGCAAATTGAATCAATTTTTTTTATATCCTAAATTTAATTTCTCTTGAATGAATTTCATTCAATAATCGCGGAAAAAGGTTTTGAAAAAAAATTGTTAATAAAACTCTGTTCATTTATCAGAATTAACTTCGCTCTCTCTCTCTCTCTCTCTCTCTCTCTATATATATATATATATATATATATATATATATATCCCAGTTTCTTAATATCTATCTATCTATCTATCTCGGTCTCTAAATATTTATCTATCTATCTATCTGTCTGTTCATAATTCACCATCATCATCATGTTGCGCTATCAGCTCGGATATCCATGATAATCTCTTGCTAACCTTCTTTATCATTCATCATCTCTGGGAGGTCCTCTGCGCAGCATCCAGTATCCGCGCAGAGCTAGTCAATGTACGTCATTGCTGGGCTGTCCACTTTAGTATGTCCATGTAAAAATTTCTGTTCATGAAATTATATATATATATATATATATATATATATATATATAGTTCGACCCTAGCCAAGGATAGTTGTGTCTAGCCACACTGAAGAGGCGTGAAACGCCTAAACACGTATCTGTGGATGACTTATTAATATATATATATATATATATATATATATATATATATATTGTAAAGATATGTGGAACAAAGGAACAAAACCCAGACAAGTGTATGTAGGAGATATATTTCGCTAAGCATTAAGCTCAGTTTCATCAGTCGTTTATTTGATCCTTAAAGCATCATACAAGTGTTTTATAGAAGAGAAAGTGGACGGAAGAGGGGTGGATTAGGTGGATTAGAGAGAAATTAATCCAAAGAAGCAAGAAGGGAAGTAGTAAAAAGGGGAGTGGGTGGGCAGGGGTAAGATATTAGTTAAAATGGCATTTGGTGTGAGTAAAAAGGGACCTTGGATCTTTGGATCAAATTTCTCTCCATTTTCTCCTTGAACTTGTTTCTCTCTCCCACTGTATTTTCCCACCTTACTCTGCATATCCTCTCTAACTCTCTCCTCTCTTTTGATTTTCTCTCCCTCCCTTTCCAATGATTTCCTCCTGACCTCTCAAATTCTCCTCACAAACGCTATCCCACCCAGTTGACCTCTTCCCCTAATCCATCCCTCTCCCGTTCATTTTCTCTTCTATAAAACACTTGTATGATGCTTTAATGATCAAATAAACGACTGATGATGCTGAGCTTAATACTTAGCGAAATATATCTCCTGCATACACTTGTCTGATTTTTTCCTGTGTTACATATTTTTACTACATTCAGTCGGATTTACTCCAATCCTCTTTCCTATATATATATATATATATATATATATATATATATATATATATATAATATATATATAAACGCAGAGAAATAGAAAGAAGGGGTCTGTGATTGATAGATGGATACTGAAACTCTTTCAAGTAGTGGAAATTCTGCATTGTTTGGAAAAGGATTATAATAAAAATTATATTAATCTAGAAAAATACTAGCTTTAAGACTATTTAAAATGGTGGCAAATTAGAGTTCTCCAGGTTTAACCAGGGCATGTTATTAAACATTTGGTGGCTGAGAAGTTAAATCTACAGAAAAATGTGCGATGTGTACAAAAAAGAATGGTTTAGTTTTAAAAAATCCTTTTAAATTGACCAAACATTGATTTACATGTGAGGCAAACAAGACATGTCGGACAAAGCTTAAAAAGCAAGGACGAACTCATAAGTGATATTCTACTATAGACAGCGACACTTCAACACACCAGTGTAGATAGATCAGCCAAAACCTATATTAATTAGTTCTGTACGCAGTCTAGATGCCGCGCACAGGCCCTACCAGGAGCAATGATCGACAGGGACGCTTGGCGAGAGAGAGAGTCATGGGAATCTGTACTCTCAGTGCGACCTCATGAGGATAATGATAATCATATATATATATGTACGTATAAACACATGTATATACATATGCATATATATGATTCAAAATTATCAATTATATATATAATTCCTCTATCAAAAATCAAATTCAATATATACCCTTTGCCCATTAGGTTTCGTTCTGTGGATGCAGGCCCCGAATTGGGAAGTCGTTGTCCTAGAGGTGCCCTTGCCCTCTGTAATCCTTCGTTAGGATACATGGCAATATAGGTTAAGTGACTGCGCATTTGAATTAATGTTACCATTGACTAGATGATTTGGCATTCTCCGTTTGTGGCATGGGCTGGTGGCCCAGTGTGTTAAGTCCCCGCTCTTCACGCTGTGGTCCACTGGTTCAATCTCTAGTGGCGGAGATTGTGGTATGCACTGCTGATGGGACCAAAGGAGGTCGAAACAGCTGTCCAGTGCTCCGGATGTCGCAAATGGTGTTTGCCGAGTTGTCTGGTCGTGGTAATATGATTCAAAATTATCAATTATATATATATATATATTATATATATATATATATATACATACGTAAATATATATATATAGTATATATATACATACGTATATACATAGTATATATATACTATATATGTCTACATAATAAGCATATAATATATATGTGTATGTGTATGTGTGTGTGTTTGTGTGTGTGTGTAAAAACGTGTTCAAGTCCTAGATGATGCTGGTAGCATTTCACATGTATGCATTCAATTATTGTGTCTCCATCTAAGGGTAAATATCAAATCAAACCACATCTGATCAGTGCGGGTATTTCTCTCTCCTCATGAAGCCATCATGTGACACAATGTTGGTTTAATGTGGGGTGCTCCCAAGGAGCAAGCCTCCCGAGGGGTGGTTGTAGAAAATGCCTATGTACCTTCAGCATTAATCTTCAGAGAACCCTCAAGCACTAAACCCACTCCTTGATGATTTTAGGCAGGGGGCTGCCAGAAGGTAAGGTCTCCTAAAACAAAGTTGTTTTTAGCAGTACCTGACACAGCTATACGGGTAACATCAATGATGGTGCTGCACATCGGTAGACTGGGCTGTCACATCCTGCTCGTGTGGAGATGTTGGTAAATTATTACTGGTTACGGAATGTGCAGGTATGATGTTAGAAGACATTTGACAAAAAGGTACATATATCTCTTATTATAATGGAGATTGTGGGTTTGTCAGTCTGTAACCGAAACTATATTACTACTCAAGTCACAATTTACTTTGTTATTTACATCAGATTCTCCATAATTTTATTTTTATTTAAACCTCGATTACTAATAAAATTGTTTTACATTATTAATACTGTTGACCATATCTACATACTAATAACATACAATTGTATTTATATATACAACAAAATAGAGGTTTTCAGTGTGAATGGGAAGGCTAATTTGCATATTGATCTTAAAAAATTGATTTTAATAAATATATGCTTAGTATAATTGATTTCTAATTGTTTGGTTTTATCTTATTGAATATGAGCAAACATCTCTTCAATAAGTCTTAAAAGAAATCCCTTAACAAGAAGAAATAACTGTAATATTATTCTTTACTTCCTATTTTAACTAAACAGTTTAATTAGGAAAATTTACCAATGAAAGACGGGAGTAACGGAAAATGATGGAAGAGTTAGTTTCAAAGTTGTTCTATTTTTCAATCATACCCTCTGTTCAAAATCTTTTTATCTACATTCTTATTCAGTTTCATTAGCCTTTCTAATTTAATATTATATTTTATTATAAAATTTAACTAAAATACTTGCACCCGGAGGGTGCATATATTTGCTAGTTAAGATAATATTAACATCTATTAATTATATTAATTTTACATATTAAGGTATGTTGAAGGTATGTTAAAAGGTATGTTGTTAGAAGACATTTGACAAAAAGATACATATTAGGATAATATTAACATCTATTAGTTATATTAATTTTACATATTAAGGTATGTTGAAGGTATGTTAAAAGATGTGTTGTTAGAAGACATTTGACAAAAAGGTACATATTAAGATGAGTCTCAAAATGTACACCATGAGAAGACTTTTGACAAAAATGTACATATTAAGATAATATTAACATTTATTAATTTTATTGATTATGTTAATTTTACATATTAAGGTAAGTTAGAGGTATGTTAAAAGGTATGTTGTTTGAAAAAATTTGACAAAAAGGTATATATTAAGATAAGTCTCAAAATCTGCATCACGAGAAGACTTTTGACAAAAAAGTATATTGTAAGAAAAAGATGAAAAATGAAGAAGAAGAAAAACGGTACGGATTATTTATTGCAGTTTAACAGCGTTGGAGTGGATAATAGAGATCGAACAAATTGGATTGGTTATTGCTGTTGTTGTTGTTGTTGTTGTGTCCAGACTCAGAAAGCGAGATGAGTTTGTGAGGCAGATCAAATAACACTTTGATCGCTCAGAAGATCGATAATCGAATTCATTCTCTAACAATCATTTAGCGAAAGCTATCAAATCGGATTACCAGATTAAAAGGATTTGATGGTATATTAAGGCCAGCGGGAGAGGAAGCAGACCCCACAAAGACATCTAGGCCCGTTTGTCATATATTGATACAAACTTAGTTTGATTTAATCTGTTCGGGTAAATAATAATAATAATAATAATATAATAATAATAATAATAATAATAATAATAATAATTACAACTGACAGGTTTCGTGTAAATATATGAAAATTGTATAAATTGCACAGAAAAAATGTATTATACAATATATATATATATATATATTATATATATATATATATATATATATATATATATATATACAATGCGTGCCAAAAAGTATCGAGATTAAAAGTGCATTTACCAAGATAGGAATGAACAATAAATGTAACGTTGTTTTTTTCAGAAGAGAAAGTGTATCAAAAAGTACAGATTATATATATATATATATATATATAATATTATATATATATATATATATATATATATATATATATATTTGTGTGTGTCATTTCTCTTGCTTTCTTTTCAAAATTGTTTTATATATATGTAAATAAATATCTATTATTATACTAAAGCTGAGTGAATCAATGATTGCTTGCTAAAGGTTTTTTTTCCTGTTTAGTTTAATGACACAAAATTCATATCATAATATTTCTTAGTTTCAGAATTGTTTGAAAGAAAATTCAATTTAATTGGTTTTAATTAGTCGTAATTTGCAATTAACATAACTCAATCCTGAAACTAAGAGTATTTTATTATAACTTTCGTGTAATTAAACTAAACACTAAAAAAGCCTATAGGAGACAAAGATGGATTCGCTGCTATGCTAGTAATGAAACAGGGTGAAAGAAAATTAATGAATGGAATACAACTGCCAAATCAGGACACTATAAAATCACTTGATGAAAATGAAAATTACAAATACTTAGGAATTTTAGAAGCGGCCAATATCAAGCAAACAGAAATGAAAGGAAAAGCTAAAAAAGAATATCTCAGGAGAACTAGAAAACTTCTAGAAACGAAACTTAACAGCAGAAATCTGATCAAAGGAATCAATACCTGGGCCGTCCCCATTATAAGATACTCAGGACCATTCTTAAAATGGACAAAGGAATAACTCAGACTGATTGACCAAAGAACGAGAAAGTTAATGACCATACACAAGTCTCTTCACCCTAGAGACGATAGAGATAGGTTATATGTGTCAAGAAAGGAAGGAGGAAGAGGTCTTGCCAACATAGAGGACTGCGTAGAAACCACAATCCAACAACTTGAGGATTACACAAGAAAGAGCAAAGACAAATTACTTATGGCGGCCAACAATAGTAGAAGTGACAGATGGACAAATAGAAAAACAAGAAAAACTAGAAAACAAAAATGGGAAGAAAAACAATTATATTGACACTTTAAACGACAAATCGAAGAGATTGCACATGGAAAGAATTGGACATGGTTAAGAAAAGGAAACCTCAAAAGAGAAACAAAATCATTTATAATTGCTGCACAAAATAATGCCATAAGGACAAACTATATCAAAGCGAAATTGATAGGACCCAACAAAATAGTAAATGTAGACTTTGCGGTAATAGAGATGAGACTGTAAACCATATACTCTGCGAATGTAGCAAACTAGCACAACGTGAATACAAAACTAGACACGACTGGGTTGGGAAGGTGATCCACTGGGAATTATGCACAAAATCTAATTTTGACCATACAACAAAATGGTATATGCATAAACCAGAATATGTTCTTGAGAACGAAACACATAAAATTCTCTGGACTTTGAAATAAAAACGGATCACCTTATCCCAGCAAGAAGACCAGACCTAGTGTTGATTAACAAAAAAGAAAGAACTTGTCAACTGGTGAAGCTAAAGGAAAATGAAAAAATGGACAAATATCTGGACCTTGCCAGAGAACTGAAAAAGTTATGGAATATGAAAGTCAAAGTTATACCAATTGTAGTTGGTGCACTTGGAACGGTCCCAAAATGTTGGAAAAGGGTTTGGAAAGTTCGGAAATCAGAGAAAGAATTGAAACCATTCAGAACACTGCACTGCTGCAATCTGCCAGAATACTCAGAAGAGTCCTGGAGACCTGAGGAGACTTGCTGTCACTCAGAGTCCAGTGAAAGGCCATCAGCTAATGCTAATGCTGATGTCAAAAGGAGTAAATAATAATAATAATAATATATATATATATATATATATATATAATATATATATAGAGAGAGAGAGAGAGAGAGAGAGAGAGATATGATAATAACCAAAATGTCGTATGCAAATGTGCAGATAGAGAGCGATGTTGTTTGAATGGAAATTGTCTTACAGAAAATGTCGCATGCAAATAAATTGGGAAACTGTAAAAAAAATCTGCAGAATATAGAAATGTTAAAAACAACTGCAGTCTTCTGTCTTAAAGAAGAAATAAAAAACTGTCCATGATAGAAAACATCGAACCCAACAGAAAACCGAATCGGTATTCAACTATAGGCACCTGAATGAATTTCTTTTGTATCATCTAACCCCATATTAAGTTCAAGGTCTAAAAAATATTTAAATTAGAAAAAATAAATGTAAAAGAAAATAGATAAAAGGAAAAATGATTGAATGAATAAATTCTTTCTTGGCCAAAAGAATGAAAAATACTCTTCTTTCTTTTATTTTCCTTCTCCTTCGTTCATGAGCCACGTCCGATTTTACGTGATCTCCTTTTTCTCTCTGAATATGGAAGCAGCACCACATATCCCATTTTTTATTTGATTGTTGGTTGGTTGGGGTTTATGGCATGTCAACCCTTGGGTTACTTTTATGCCGAAGACTTTTAAATTTTTTTATTTCTCTGAATTTTTCAGAAGAGGCTTAATAATTACTATTATTTGGATTATTCGGACTATTATCCTCATCTTTATTGCTTTCTGTACAACGTCTCGGCCGAAGTGCACTCTGGCCTTTTTCAGGTATTTTTCGTCGGACTCAGGAAACTTCTTGCCGTAATCGGTAACCTTCTTGTAATCGGGAGCCATCACGGAACTTTGAACCCAACCCTTTATTCAATCCACGGGGGTATCCTGTTCTTATTCCGCTAACTATAGCTGAGGTACAAGCGTTAAGCTGTGTTAATTATTATCCTATGTTATTGTCGCCCCTGATCAGGATTAAATCTGCAGCCTAGCGATAACTGTCACTTAGAACTGTCTCAACCTAACGCCTTTATCCACTAGGCTATTTGTCCAACTGGACAATTCACTGTGAACTTATAAACCTAAAATCTTATTTTACCTAGAATATTTACCTTTTATACTTACTAGCAAATATATGCACCCTCCGTGTGCAAGTATTTAAGTTTAAATGTAATAAAATATTATATTAAATCAGAAAGGCTAATGAAACTAATTAAGAATTCAGATAAAAAGATTTGAAACGGGGGGGTATAATCGGAAAATAGAACAACTGAAACTTACTCTTTCATCACTTCCGTTTTTCAATGCTAAATTTTCCTAATTTAACTATTTTAGTTAAATAGGAAGTAAAGAATAAAATTATACTTATTTCTTCTTGTTAATGGAATTTCTTTTAGGATTTTATTGAAGAGATTTTTAATCATATTCATTAAGATAAAACCAAACAATTAGAAATCAATAATACCAAGCACATTTTTATTAAAATCAGTTTTTTAATATCAATATGCAAATTCCTTTACGTTTACACTGAAACTGTGTTTTGTTGTATATATAATACAATTGCATGTTATTAGTATATAGGTAAGACCAAGAGTATTAATAACGTCAACAGTTTTATTATTAATTGAGGTTTAAATAGAAAGAATCACGGAGAATGTGACGTAAATAACTAAGGAAATTGTGACTTGAGTAGTAATATAGTTTCGGTTACAGACAGAAAAACACACAATCTCCATTATAATAAGATGCATTTTTTTAACTGGACTCTTATTGCGTTGTTTTTTTAAATCTAATCTAGCCTTTTTAATTATAGCTTCCCAGTATTGTATTCATGTCTATACTGAGTTTACTTAAAAGGTCCCAATGTGGTATTTGTTTTATGTCTGAACATTTTGTAAACTTATAAACCTAATGTCTTGTTTTACGTAGTAAAATATACCTTTTTACTTATGTATAATTCTTTATTTTATTCATTCTTGTTGCGTATTCGATTTATTAAATATTGATTAGTGATAATGGTCCAAAGTACAAATCAATAAGATTCAAGCAATTTGCAAGAGAATGGTATTTCAAACATATTACAACAAGTCCAAACTACCCACAATATAAATCACAAAGGTGAATTAAAGGTTTTGCAATACAGAATAAGATGTATACATTTTCGTCTGAATCAGTTGTTCGCAATCACTGGTCTAAATTATGCAAAAATCAAAACACTAACATTTCTCTTTATCAGAAATATTTACTAAAATTACATGAAAATATCTTGAAATACTATTGATAGAATTTATTTAAAGAAATTACCATTTGAATTAGTGGAGAGAAATAAAAGAACTATAAAAGAAATAATTAAAAAAGCATTAAAAAGTCATTAATGATAGCACTAAGAACTACTCCTCTAAAAGACAAATCACCCGCTAGCGAAAAGAGGATAGACTCTCTAGCTGTTCGGCTGATACCGACAACAGGTCACAGAAAAAAACCCGAACTGAAGAAGTGGAAACCTGAGTGCAGCAGACATTAGAAAGATGATTAAGAAGAGTTTACAACAGGTTTTCGACTTGGGCCCTGGTCGAAATAACCCCGAGAGATTATCAGGTCGATAAAGAGAATATTGATTTACACAACGTTTCGGCCGAGGTTTTCTCCGGTCTTCTTCAGGTGTTTCTTGTCGCATTCAGGAAACTTCTCGAATTCGGAAACTTCATTTCAAACCCGGGAAGTTTATTTTCGGACTCGGGAACTTATTCGTCGAACACGGGAGTCTTCATAACGTAATCGGGAGCCTTCACGCAACTTCGAACCAAACCCATAATTCCAAGCACTTCCGTTAACCATAACCGGGTACAAGTGTTAAGCTATGTCATACATTATATGTTATTATCGCCCTTGACCAGGATTGAACCAGCAACCTACAAATGATTTTCACTTAGAACTGGTATTAACCCAACCAGTATATCTGTTGCGCCATTTTTGTTACTGTCAGTAAGAACAAGTGTCTCGATATAAAGTCTATTAATCCTAAGACAGAGAAGATTTAGTAGACAAACAAACGTTATAGATGTGAATTCAGAGAATGTCCGCCTGTTTCTTCTGTTCTGGCATAATTGTTTGTGGTGAAGGAAAGTCATAAAATTCATTTGTATTATTTGGATTATTCAGACTATTGTTCTCATCTTTATTGTTATCTACATAGCGTTTCGACCGATGTGTTTCCGGCTTTCTTCAAGTATTTCTTTGTAGAACTCGGGAACCTTCATGTCGAACTCGGGAAATTATAATCGTCTAAACCTTTATTCTGTCATGGTTAACGGAATAAGAACAGTATACTCCTTTGGATTAAATAAAGGGTTCGGTTCGAAGTTCCGTAAAAGCTCCCGAGTTCAACAAAAAGTGTACCCAGATTGAAGAGAAGGTTCCCGAGTTTAAGAGTTCAGGAACATTCCCGAGTCCAACAAGAAAGGACGGAGGACACATTGAGGACACAGTGTAATAACAATAAAGATGAGGACAATAGTCCGAATACTCCAAATAATACAAATTATCAAGCCAACACACACGCACGCACACACACACAACACACACACACACACCACACGCAGCACGCACGAGCGCGCACGCATATATATATATATATAATAATATATATGTGTGTGTGCGTGTGTGCGTGTGTGTGTAGTAGATAGATAGATAGATAGATAAAAGGATATGAAAACACACAATGCTGTTAAAATGAAAATATTTTATATCATATTCATAGCTAATATTGAACAATATTTCGATTTATAAAAATTATCTTCAAAGCTTGTTTTTTTACTCCGGACTCATCGAGAGAGGAGCTGAAAATAATTTGAATTCAAAACGAAAACATTGATGTTCCAAAAAGTCATGCGTTTCTTCATAAGCACATCCGCTACGCGTTTCTCGGTCAGCGACATAATGCATATCTTAGTGTAACAGTTT
>CM042177.1:16051498-16068998 GCA_023376005.1 Doryteuthis pealeii | reverse complement strand
CTAATGATTTGACAAGAATAATTCAAGTAAATTAGGTAAATGACCGTAACTTCTGTAAGAACCTTACGATTAAGGTGTAGGTGTATACACAGGTTGTCATTATTCTCTGATAATTCTTAAATTCCAATCAGTAGTTTTGTGGATAGGAGGAAAAGTTCACTTCCTTAATAATTTGAAACGCAGTGTATATATATATATATATATATATAATATATATAGAGAAATGGATATAAAGTAACCCACTCGAGTTTCATCATCTGAATCGTCAGGGTTACATCCGCTGAATTAATCGAGTTTACGATAATATCAAGTTGATACATACGTATTCACGTATTAAATGGTTTCTAATGGAAACAAGTAACAATAATTAAAAGATACTGAAGACAATATAATATAATAATAAAGAAATAAATAATAATAACTTATTAGATTGCAAGGAAATACAGAATAATTATTAACAGGATGAAGACATTATAAAGAAAGACCATTGAACAAGTAAAACAATAAAATATTCTTCAGATATTTGCGTATTTACCCAACCCTTTCGAACGTACAGGAATTGATAGAGTTTATTTTTAAGTGGTTTAACGGGTTTCAAATCAGTTTTCCTTCTCCTAAACGGGTAACCATAACAAGAGCCTAGTTTGTCATACATTCCCAGGAGTATTATCTACTATGTGAAATGGTACCAGTCTCGTACAGGTTTTGAACTCGCCATGTCCATTTCAGATGACGCATGATAAAAATACTGAAGATAATAATAATAATAATAATAATAATAATAATAATAATAATAATAAGAAGAAGAAGAAGAAGAAGAAGAAGACCATTAAAAAAAGTGAAACGATGAAATATTTTTCAGATATTTGCGTATTTACTCAACCCCTTAGAACGAGCAGGATGTGACACAAGGTCTATTTTTAATTGGAGTTTAATAGGTTTTAATAATAAAATTATACTTATAACATATATACAGATTGTCATGGCAAGCTCAAAGTGTTTAGTCTGTCCCACTATATACATATGGCAGGAGGGAGTATAGTCAAATTCATACCTTTCCCAAGGATATTAGCGCTATGTAAAATGCTACCAGCCTAGTCCAGGATTTGAACTTGTATCACCATTTCCTACAAGAATAATCATAATACTTCGGGTGCCTTTGATCTTTATGTGGTTTGAATTTTAACATTGCCTATATATTCTTTATCCCACATACAGATAACTCTTATAATAGTAACTGTTACGTTTGAATACAACACTGATATATATATATAATATATATATATATATATTATATATATATATATATATATATATATGATTGAAAACGAAATCTTTAAGTATTTAATAAGATATTGAAATATTTTAGAGATACTGACGAATGATGGTTTGTTTATATATTTCTCAATTTACATGTTGTCTTATTGGTTAAATAAATGTTACTTTGTATCGGACAAGACTTTTCATTCCAATCCGATATATATATTATATATATATATATATATATATATACAATATAATTGGAACGAAAACTTGTCCGATACAAAATCGTATGATATATAAATGAAACGTTAAAAACTTTTAAACAAAGTACTTAATAAGTGTTCAGTCTGTCCTACTATTTGCCCATAGCAAGAGGAAGAATAGTCTTTGAATTGATCACCTTCCCAGTGATATTATATATATATACACGGCGTTTTAAATTATTAACGAGGTGATATTTTTTCATTTTGTACAAAAATTGGAATATCGGAATTTAACGAAATTTTCACAGGATAATGGAAATAGGCGTATGTGCAGGCTGTAAAAAAACTGTATTGTTCTGCGCAACAGGAAACAAACCATGTCCATTTGCAATATCAACACGATATAGAAGTGTCCCAGACATTAAACAAGTGTCATTATACTCGTGCAATTATGGGTCGCAAATGTGACTTGACCCTTCTGAGAAATACCAGAACTTTCGGCAAGTCTACATTAGAAATATCCAAAATAATTGGATGATACCCCGTTTTGCAGCTCCTACGAAGAACGTAACCAAATCGGGTTGTTTCCCATGTTCTTTGTCACGAATGAAAACGTAAAGCTGTAAAAATAACCCTGGCCTGACGAGCGGAGCATTTTCAGAAGCAACAGTGCCCAGAAGGACTCGCTGTCATCTTCTGAAAAAAGGTCGGGGCATCAGTGAGACCAGTGACAAGCCTCGATGAACAAAAATACACATACAAATACGTTTGAAATGGGCAAAGGAGAACATGAAGTTGATTTCTGGAAAATACTGGAAAACACAGATGAAACTCGTGCAACACTTGATGGCCCTGATGTCTAGAGCAAAAATTGGGTTGTAAATGGACGAGATCCTCATCACGACTTTAGACGCCAACAAGGAGGAGGAAGTATTATTATTTGGGCTGGTATTATTGGAGGTATCATGGTTGGCCCGTGTAGAGTGCCTGACGGTACAAAAATAACCGCAGATGCTTATATAGCTTTCCTCAAAGAGCACCTGGAATCTTGGCTAAAAAGGCAGAGAATCGCCTTCAGAAGAACCATATTTATGCAAGATAATACCCCTTCGCATTCAGCGCATAAAACTACGGAGTACCTGGAAAAATTAGATCTCTGTGGGCCTCGGAAGATGAACTGGCCGGCCAATTTTCCAGACTTAAACCCAATTGAAAGCTTGTGGAACATTCTAATGTGACGTGTTTATGAGAATGGACGCCAATTTAGAAGCAAAGATGACTTGTGACAGGAAATAGTCAACGTATCACGTGAAATTACATCAGAGGAGATCCAGAAATGGACATGTTCGATGGATCAGCGCCTTTTCCAGGTCATTTTAAAAAGGTTCCCATAACTCATATTTACCAAAATTCACTATCATTTTTGAATTCTTTTTACTTTTTTAAACATTTCAATTTGATTTGATTTTAGTTACTGTATGTATTCATAAAATCTATAAATGAAACAATAAAAGTATTATTTTCTTTTTTACCGGGGTTTTTATTACACCTCGCTAATAATTTGACAAGAATAATTTAAGTAAATTAGGTAAATGACCGTAACTTCTGTAGAACCTTACAATATTACGGAGTAGGTGTATATACAGGTTGTCATTATTCTCTGATAATTTCTTAAATTCCAATCAGTAGTTTGTGGATAGGAGGGAAAAGTGTCACTTCTTTAATAATTTGAAACGCAGTGTATATATATATATATATATATATATATATATAAGAAATGGATATAAAGTAACCCACTCGAGTTTCATCATCTGAATCGTCAGGGTTACATCCGCTGAATTAATCGAGTTTTCGATTAATATCAGTTGATACCACGTATGTCTGTTGGAATGGATCTTATCGTTACAGATAGACGCTTGTTTACAAAAATTTGAAAATCTCACCGGAAATTGTTTTTGTTGATTGAACTGGAAAATGTGAATTAATTTGTGGGAATTAATTTTTCAATTGTTGTTTAATGAAGGGTAGATTACGGGGCGTGAGAGTGATTAAATAAGTAAAATAGATTAAAATTATCTATTGGTTGGTTTTGGTTTGGTTAGAGAGTATGCAAAAAGGACCAAACGTAGGCGTTATAATAATAGAGGTTTAGAGTGGTTTAATAATTTTCAAATTTTTGTAAACAAGCGTCTATCTGTAACGATAAGACCCGTTTCAACAGACATACGTGGCATCAACTGATATTAATCGAAAACTCGATTAATTCAGCGGATGTAACCCTGACGATTCAGATGATGAAACTCGAGTAGGTTACTTTATATCCATTTCTTAAATAAATTTTGCTCTACATTGTATTGAGCACTTTGTATTTGTTTTTTCACGGTCTTAACCCCTGGATTCTGTGCGCTCCCAACGATCGTACCCGTACCCACCAGTAAGCCACTACTCATATATATATATATATATATATATATATAATATATATATTGGGTTATGTATTTACCAAGCTCTTCCAAACGTGCAGGAGGATGACACATTGGAGAAAAAACTCGAGCGTGAGACAATTTTTGTTTGTAGAGAAAAAGGATAAGACGAATAAGTCCTATCCCGCGTATTGGTAAAGGTCCAGTGATTTAATCCTATGTGATCTGCCCTCATAGCGGGGACTCAAATACACAACACACACACACACACACACACACATATATATATATATATATTATATATATATATATATATATATATAATATATATACCCCAGGGTCGTTTAAAAAGTTATATCTTTCAACCAAAGATGATCAAATTCGTATTGAAATAGAAAATCTAATTTAAATGTCTGTCTTAATTTCTGTGTAGATGAGTGGTTTGCAGCATGTAGATAATGATGTAGATAATGATATATATAATATATATATATGTATATATATAATATATATATATGTGTGTGTGTGTGTGTGTGTGTGTGTATGTGTGTGTGTTATATATAATATATATATATGTTATATATGATGGATCTTGGGAAACTTTTGGGGTGTTTTGAAAGCATTCAAAAAATATAAGAACATATATATATATATATATAATATATATATATTATATATTATATATATATCAAATTAACTTACATTTGTTTTTTATATTTTGTAATATCCTTACAAAGCGTAACGCAACTGCTAAATTATCAGAAAGATTTGTTGTCACTTGATTTCTGGATCATATCACGGGTATTTAAGCGCTACGAGATAAACAAACAACAAAAAAGCCAGAATATTGAAACGAATAAATAAACAATATAAATACCCGTGAAAACGGAGCGCGCATGCGTAGTAAGAAAAAAAATCTTACATGCCTAAGAAACTTTTGGCCAATATTGCGCTGTTTGTTGCAACGGAGTCTTTCTTTTACTTTTTTACTTGCTTATATAATATATATATATATTAATATTCTTTTTGTGGGGGGGCTTTTTTTTTGGTTATAGCAAAACTGTTTTAGACGAAGCAGACAAACAGAATTGTACGTTCCTTTTTCACAAGCACGCGAAATGTCTTTGAACGCTGTACATACAAGTGAAGAAAGAAAAAAATGAAAAAAAAAAAGAATTAAAAGAAAAAGAAAAAGAAAAAGAAAAAAAGCAACAAATCAAATTACCTTGTGCAAGTATCTACTTAAAGGCGTGAAAAACAGCGTACACGCATATACTTCCGTTAAAAACGTTTTAAAGAGTATCATTGCAAAATTTATTATTCATATATATATATATATATATATATATATATATATATATATATATTTGCAGTAGTGTATGTTTATGATTATCTCACTTGGTGAGTTAGTAGTGGGCAAATATTTTGCGGTATTATTAAGGGAAGGCCGGCATAGCTCAGTCGGTAGAACGTCAGCCAATAAACCACAAGGTTCAAAGTTCGATGCCGGTGCTTCGACAACTCAGCGTATGAGTAGTACAGGGATCTGTGGGGTAAAGGAAGCAGTTGATGGTAGGTGTGGTGCTCAACTTAAGATGCAAAAAAAAAACCAATCTCCTTGGTCTAGCGCTAGTGAAAAGAGGATAGACTACCTCTCTTTCTGGTTGATAACAACTTTAGGCCACCCTTATGACTTTTTATTAAGAGAGTGCTCAGTATCTGTGATAGAGCAATCATATAATACTAATGAATAGATATGTATTAGTTTGTGTATATATATATAATTACATGGGTCTTTTTAACTGTGACCCTGTGGGTTTTATGCTTTCGCGTTCATCATCCAGAATGAAAAGATTTTTTGAAAATCCGAATATGGTCAAATCTTTTTATGCTAAGATGTTAATTTGCGAACTTACGCAAATTAACATCCGTAGGCTTGTGAGACTTTTAATTTGTAATTATGTATATGTGTTACAGCGCTTGTATGCATATATACATGCGCTTACAGACATGTGTAGGTACGCTTCTTCTTCTTATATACATGTATACGTATATATTCATCCTCGCATATACATATACACATATGAAAGTAAACAAACAATGTGTTTGAGATGGTGATAGCCGACAATTTTTAGAGAATATGTGTTTTATTGAAGTCATACCTAATTTGAAAATTAATTAGTTGATAATTAATGAATTAGGCGGGCATGTACATACAGAGATTGTTTTTTTCTCGATTTGTTTACGTCTTACATTTGAACAGATATGCCCGCCTAATTCATTAATTATCAACTAATTAATTTTTAAATTAGGTATGACTTCAATTAAGCACATATTCTCCCAAAATATACACATATGCACTCAATTTTTACTTTTGAAAATATTTTTGAAATCTTTTTTCTATGAAAAGGCATTAGAAAACTCATTTTATTTTGAAAATGCATTGGCTATAATTTTACTATAAAAAATAATTCAAGTATAAAAATGAATTGTAAATGATTTGATCATAAAAATGCATTGAAAATTATTTCACTATAAAATTAATTGCAAACGATTTTATAATAAAAATTCATTGGAAATTATTTTACTATAAAATCTATTCCAAATGATTTTACTATAAAAATGCATTGCATACGGTTTTATTATAAAAACAAATAGTAAATGATTTTACTATAAAATTGCATTGGTAATCATTTTACTATAAAAAAAAAGATGTTGCCAATTATTTTACGATAGAAATGCACATTATTTTACTATGAAAATGCATTGGAAATCATTTTCTATAAAAAGGCATTGCAAATGATTTTACTATGATATTGCATTGGAAATAATTTTACTTTGAAAAGGCATTGCAAATTATTTTACTATAGAAATACTTTGCATATGATTTTACAATGAAAATGCATTGGAAATTATTTTTACACAAGAAATGCATTGCAAATGATTTTACTATAAAATGCATAGGAAATAATTTTACAAGTAAACATTTCAGATGGTTTTACTAGAGCAATATCATATGGTTAACCTTACAATATCCTTTTAAAAAGTTGCATTGGAAATCATTTTACTATAAAAAGGCATTGAAATGATTTTATAATAGAAATGCGTTGCATATGATTTTACAATGAAAATGCATTTTTACAATAAAAATGCATTGGAAACGATTTTACAATAAAAATGCATTGGAAATGATTTTACAACAATAAAAATGCATTGGAAATGATTTTACAATAAAAATGCATTGGGAATGATTTTACTATAAAATGCATTGGAAATTATTTTGCAAGTAAATATTACAGATGGTTTTACTATATGATCAAAGGATTGTTAGAAGATAGTGATCATTATAAGTGTAAATTCCTCCATACTTTTCTCGTCTTTGGAAATTATTGTACAATAAAAATGCATTGGAAATCTTTTTTACTATAAAAATGCATTACAAGAATTATTTTACTATGAAAATGCATTGGCAATCCTTTTACTATAAAATGAATTGCAAATAATTTTACCTTAAAATGCATTCGAAATTTTTTTTATTATAAAATTATTTGCAAACGATTTTACTACAAACATTTATTGGAAATTATTTTACTATAAAATTTATTCCAAACGATTCTACTATAAAAATCAATTGCTTAAGATTTTACTATAAGAATGAATTTTAAATGATTTTACTATAAAATTGCATTGGAAATCATTTACTATAAAAAGTCATTGCAAAT
This sequence comes from Doryteuthis pealeii, assembly GCA_023376005.1. Taxonomy (NCBI): domain Eukaryota; kingdom Metazoa; phylum Mollusca; class Cephalopoda; order Myopsida; family Loliginidae; genus Doryteuthis; species Doryteuthis pealeii. The sequence continues at coordinate 16,061,387 of CM042177.1, read as the reverse complement.
GATTTCATTATAGAAATATATTGCAAATGAATTTATTATTGAATTGCAGTGGAAATCATTTTACTATAAAAAGGCATTGCAAATGATTTTATTATAGAAATATATTGCAAATGAATTTACTATGGAATTGCAGTGGAAATCATTTTACTATAAAAAGGCATTGCAAATGATTTTATTATAGAAATATATTGCAAATGAATTTACTATGGAATTGCAGTGGAAATCATTTTACTATAAAAAGGCATTGCAAATGATTTTACAACAAAAATACATTGCACATGATTTTACTACAAAATTGCTTTGCAAATGATTTTACTATAGAAATGTGTTACACATGATTTTATAATAGAAATCCGTAGCACATAATTTTACTATGAAAATGCATTGGAAACAATTTTTACAATAGAAAATGTATACTAAATGATTCTACTAGTAAACATTACATATGGTTTTACAATAACGATATAATATGTTTATCCTTACAATATCCTTTAAAAAAGGTTATTGGTGCGACATTTATTTTCATCGACATCAAAGGATTGTTGGAAGATAGTGATCATTACAGGTGTAGATTCCTCCATACTTTTTCAGCTTTGATCTTTTCTGATTTATACAATTTGTTAGCTCTTTCTTTCTTTCTTTCTTTCTTTCTTTCTATATTGTTTATTTCGTGATTTTTCTGCATCAACTTTAAAGGCAAAGAGTGAAGAGCAATGGAAAGATCTGAAAAAAGAATTAATCATTTCGTTGATTAATTGTGAACTATTATTTTTATTTTTTTCATTTAGGTTTTATCTTATTTTCTTTTTCTTTCATTTTTTTCTTTCCCTCTGTTCTTGAAATGTTTGAAAACCACACGTCCGTTTCCAGGTTATGTCAGTAAACGCAACTTTCTCAGGTGAGGATAAATCAGTTGATTTTTTTTTGTTTTTGTTTATTCTTGCTGGAGGTGTTGTTTGTGAAACAAAAAAAAAAGACCTAGATATATCTAGGTGAACTTTTACGTAAACTCTAAAATGTATTTTTAAAATAATATGTACATATTTTAGGAAACAGGTTTAGTCTAAAAAGTCATCATCATCATCATCATCATCATCATCATCATCATCATCATGTCTCTTTATTAGCATAGATATCCATGACAATCTATCGACACCATCCCTATCAATCATTGTTCTCGGGCGGTCCTCTGCACAGCATCCAGTATCCTCGCAAAGATGGTCAATGTACATTTTTGTTGGACAGCCCCCACTAAGTGAAAAATCGACCTACCCTAATGGTGCCCATTAGGGTAGGTCGATTTTTCACTTTTTTAAAATATCAAATTGTCCATCTATGCGAAAGTTGTGCGTTAATATACTGAATACTGATACCAAAAATTAGATCTTTTACTTGCTCCATTGTTTGAGGAAATAACATCAAAGATCGTCTCCAAAAATGCTCTAAAAATGTTCGTTGTCGCAAAATTTAGCTTTTAGAAAACAATGATTTTAGTGCATTTTAGCAGACGATCTTTGATTCCTCAAACAATAGTGAAAGTAAAAGATCTCATTTTTGGTATCAGTATTCAGTATACTAACACACAACTTTCGCATAGATGGACAATTTGATATTTTTTTAAAGTGAAAAATCGACCTACCCTAGTGCCAATATGCTGGATTTCCACTTTATGAGTTCGTCATTGTTTCTTCAGCAGTTTCATGCTTACTCGGATGGTTTGGGTGATATGGGACAGGTGGTCGTACAGTTGTTTTCTCGTGGAGTGTTGTGTCCACGTTTTGTTTAGGATCGCACGCAACATTCTTGTGCAGCTCCCATCTAGCTTATTCTCTAGACTCTTCGTTAGGGTCCAAGTGGTGCAGCCGTACAACAGCACTGATACGACTACTGCTTGGAAGCAGTCATATGGAAAAATTCAAAAAATCTTATTTCTTTTATTTTTCAGGTTGGTAACGTTCACCGTAAATCAATTGATCAATACTGGTCTTAAACATATGTGAAAACATTCAGTTAATTCTTTCTTTTCCAAATTCACATTTGAAAACCAAAATAATTTTGTTGAAAAATAACATAAGAATACTGAGGCGCCTGGTGTAATGGTTACCGTCGTAGGAAACGGACATGGCGAGATGAGTTCAAATCCTGTCTGTGGCTAGTTGTACTTCACATAGTGCTAATGTAACGTAATAGACAGGGGGATCCAGGAACGTAACAGTGATGTGTAAATTAGCACGGAAAAGTTTTTAGAAGGAAAATAAGAATTACATGTAGATTAGCATGAACATTTTTAAGGATGAATAATCATAATGCCACGTGGCATTTTTTTTATTGGTTGAGTAGTATCACGTGACGAAGTGGGAGAGTGGAAGAGTGAGATGTAAGAATGTTCAGAGACTTTGGCATTATGCGTTGACGGAGTGAGACGTGAGCTCTTACTCATGGCAGTTGTGACTTGGAGGAAAACAAAAATCTCATGAGAAATAGAAGTGGCCTTGTGTTATTATTAAAAACACTAAATGGCACAAGGCAAGATGTCCCCCAGCACCCCAAAGAGGTTTCCAGACTCCAAAACAATGAGGAATTGTCAGCCAACTCCAGCATGGACCTAGCAATCTGATTCAAGCCTCTCCACGTAGCATAGAAGATACGTATACAATTAATATTCTTATATCAAAACATCATAACTCAATTCGAAATGAAAGAATAATGTAACTCTAATACCCTTGGAAAAAGTATGAATTCAACTAATACTCTTCCAGCTATGAGTAAATAGTATTTCTTTAACCTTGGTTACACAACCAATCTAAGAAGCAAAACTGTGAATTCAAAACTGTTAAATTCAGCTTAAGTAATTGACCTTGTGTCACGTCCTGTTCGTGTGTGTGTGTGTGGGGGGTAAGTATGTATAATATCTATATATTAATATGCTTGTTCCTAAATCTTTCGTCCGTTATCATCTTGCATCACCCTCTGGTTAAAAATGAAACCGTCCAAGTCACCCATGATGAAATGCAAAAATGTAAATACTGATTATCTGATGTCGCTTATCCGCTGAATTCTTATTTCTTATTAGCGTCTTCACCTCATCTGAATAATGGACTTTTACGTTTTTATCATAAAGAAAGAAAGGCCATGCTTCACATAAAAGATATGACAAGACAAAAAGAGAGCAGGAGGAATATAGAGAGAGGGGGTGAGAACGCGAAAACGATAACGCTACTCTGTTTCAATCGATGATGAAAAGGAAAGAAAGAAAAAGGAGAAAAATTATTATACATTTTACATATGTTATATATTGGGCCCTTCAAGGAACACGGAACACTTGTATTTATAAAAATATAAAATTATATCTTTATTTCCTCGGTTGTGTGTAGAGAGTCGTCAGCAAGGGTTGCACATACTTCGGGAGTTCTCTGCAAGTGATCTCAAACCTGATCTCCGTCTACCCAACCCAGATTTCCACTGGCTTTTTTTAATTATTGTTTAACTCACTGGGTCACGCCTCTTTGATCGTGACACCTACGCAGTTTTTCTGTAGACACACCTTCTCGTCCACGCAGTCTGCTTTCATTGGTTATGGGCTACACCTAAAGATTTTCTGTACCTACACAGTGTCAAATGTACACCTGCATTTTTATGTGCCAAACGTCAGTTCAGTGCCATATCCTGTTTTTGGCCCTGTGCTTGACACCCATGCACTTTCTGTGTGCAGCCCGGGCTCCAAGGTGCAAGCCAATTGACAAGGCAATATATTACACATATTGATCTACTTTGCAATAGTTCTTAAGTAAACATATTAAACGTTGTAACAATTATATTATCATACTGTGGTATATCCACAGGCTCTGTTAGTTAAGATATTAAATGCAAATTATTTTAGAATAAAAATTTGTTATTTTGCAATAAAAAGCATTGTAAATGATTTTCTATAAAAATGAAACAATAACGATTTTACTATAGAAATGAATTGAAGATTATTTTATGATATAAAATGCATGTCATGAAATGCTCAGCTACCCAAAATTCTGAAGGAGTGAATTGCATCATGGTGTTGAGATTAGAAAGCAGCGTTACGATAAACTACTTATGAAGCCCACCATACATTATTGTAACGAGCCTCACTTATGAAACGGGGAGTAGTGTTATTAATAACTCAAGAATACGCTTTTAATACACAACAAAAACAACAAAAATGGGAAAGAATTTCGCTGTGAAAATGAAAGTTTTACCTCATCCACCTTGCTGTGTGGATTTTCATCGTTGAGTTATCAGATTTTGAGATCTTTACAGGATTTTCTGAAAAAGAAATCCCATTATGATAAAACGAATATGAACATTTCTAACTACAACTAAAACACTAACAAACAAATTCTTAAAAACTGACACATACATTCTGGAATAGCTGACGTGACGTCACAGAAACCTTTCCATGGATTCAAATTAAACACAAGCTTTTCAACTTGTGTATATTAGAGAGAGTATAAGGTGTGTCAAAAAGTATCGAGATTTTTTGTACTTTTTGACACACCTTGTAATCTGAAAAATCTAACGTTCCGTTCATTGTTCATTGCTATCTTGGTAAATACCGCTTCAAACTCGGCATTTTTATGACACAACTTGTATTTTTGAAAGAAATTAATGTTACATTCATTGATCATCTCTATCTTGGTAAATACTGCTTCAATCTCGGCACCTTATATATATATATATATATATATATATATATATATATATATATATATATATATATGGGAGAATAAGTGCTTAATTGGAGTCGGACCTAATTTTGAAAATTAATTAATTAATAATGAATTAGGCGGGAATACCTATTAAATGTATGGCTAAACAAATCGAGAAAAATCAATCTCTGTATGTACATTTCGGCCTATTAGGCCTCATCAGCAGAGCTATAGATCGGAAGACCGCCCTGTGCGTGATTTGAAACCGGACTGCCAAGCTGACAGGCCGATCCCATAACCTCTACACTAAACGGACCTCTTAGATTTTATGATTTGTTTAGAGTAGGTTAATATTCCTCTTCTAGTGACTTTTATTACACGACGATATGATAAGTTGTAAACAAGGTTTGTTTAGAATGGCTTAACAAACCTTATATATATATATATATATATATATATATATATATATATATATATATCATCCCCACCGCTCGAGTAGGTTGTGACACAAGGTTAATTTCTTAAGAGGAGTTTACCAGGTTTTAATACAGAGTTTTTCTTCTCCTAGACTGGTTACTTGGTCAAGGTAAAAGAGCCCAGTCTATCCTACTATTTACCCATAGCTAGAGGGAAAGTAGTTGAATTCATACTTTTCTCAAGGTTGAAATGCATACAGCTTCGACCAGGATTTGAACTCGGGTTGATGAGTCCATTTCCTATAACTCTAATCATTACATCATGGATATATTAAGCGGAGTTTAACAGATTTGAATTCAGAGTTTTCCTTCTCCTAGACTGGTTACCTAGCCACGGTTAAAGAGTCCAATCTGTCCTGCTATAGCTGGAGGGAGAATTGGATTCATACCTTTCCCAAGGGTACTAGCGCTATGTGAAATTCAAACAGCTTCGTCCAGGATCGACGAGTCCATTTCCTATGACTCTAACCATTAGACCACGCGCCTCCATATATATATACACTCAGGAAGGGTATATATTTGTAAAGATTGCTTTCCTCACTTGCCTCAGTTCTCCTTGGTTCATTCAGCATTTGAATTTGTTGGTTGCTTGGTTTGTTGGTTGGTTTTACGGCATGTCAACCCATTAGGTCATTCTATGCCGAAGACGTTTTTGATTTATCCTGTTATATACCCGTTCAATACATCGGGTATATAAGAGAGAGAGAAAGAAAGAGAGAGAGAGAGAGAGAGAGAGAGAGAGAGAGAGAGAGAGAGAGAGAGAGAGAGAGAGAGGGGGGAGGAGATCCTTACTTGTTAACTCAGCTATTATTTCATCGGTCGCCATAATCTTCACAGAGCTGATTTTGTGGTCTGTTTCTTCTTTCTTGTTCGGGCTCATTTCTTCAGGCTGGTCATTTCTTGTTTAAATGAAACAACTATACTTTTTTCTTAAGTCTTTTATTTAAAACAACTCAGCTCATAAAGATTACTAAACTAATTCTCCCACGCCTCTAATGGCGTTTTCAAGGGGTCAAGTAAAAAGGTTATTACCGGTCAGTAACCGTAGAGGTAACTTTCCACTGGACCCCTGTTATTCCGAATCTAACAACCCTGATTCAAAAGATTCTTACTACTGTACGTACATAATTAATTGACTATCTATTAATTATGTAACAGGTACTCAATTTGTTTCAAATACATTTTTCAATGTAACCCATATATGGGATTCTAACAAGTACTACCATTCCGGGTCAGAGTAGGCCTGGGAGCAATGGTAATGAAGAGTTACTCCACATTCCCCAGAGCTCCAAAACTAGAACTTCACCATCAGATAGTTTTGCGTTATTCCCAGGGCATTAAAGGATTTTAAATCGATTCAGCGAGTCAATTTTTACGACTATAACCATTATGCAAGCATACATAAGGTCTATGCTAAGGCTTTTTAAATATAAAATACGAGAGCGTCAAAAAGTAATGCCATTTTGTTTAGGACAGGCATAATTACCAACATAGGAACATGTATCATACATCAAAATTAAGCTGGTTCTCTGTCGATCACGTCCTTATTTCTCCTCATAGTCACCGTTTCTCTCAATAGCAATGTTACACCTTTGAATGCGAACATGTATCCCTGCCCTGTAAAATTCTGTTGTCTGTTCTTTGAATCACTTGTTCACTGCAGATTTCACTTCCTCATCAATGGAATAATGTTTGCCCTCTCAAACCCTCTTTCATGGGGTCGAAGATATGACAGTCTGAAGGCGCTATATCTGGTGAGTATGGAGGAAACAGTGAAGTTGACCACCCGAATAATGCGATTTTCACCCTTTTTTCTGAAGCTTGTTTATGTTTGAACATGTCATAACGAAGGGAGACATTGTCGATTGGCAAGTTGGGTCTTACTCATCGGATTCTTGCTCTGGGGGCTAATTAGGGTCTCATTGTAGGTAGCGTGTGTCCGTGAAATTGTACAATGGGACTTGTGTGTCCGCAACTCTTTTAATCGCCATTAAAACATATTACAGTACGAAATTCCTTATATCTAATTTTAATATATTTTTACACAAAGCAGCGCTATTTTCCTTATTAAAAATAAACACAACAATAAAAATTAGTTTTTTTCTTCTGTGCTCGAACGGATTAGTGTCATTTCAGTTTATTTCAATGGGGAAAATTGGATATGAGACGAAATTGAGTTACGACCGGAAGGGATTAAACTCGTAAGTCAGTATACCACTTTAATTGTTTGCAGAAAGAATTGATTTTGGCATTAAATAACCCAATCTGGGGCGTTAGAATGTACCGACTGCACCTCTGCAGAGGGGTAAGACTCCCCCAATGGGGCCACCTGTTGGCCGTGGGTGGCGACCCGTGATGCTTATGGATAGAGCCCAGGTGGATGAGCAGTTTATGACATGCAATACTCCACTTTGGCCCTATCTTGAGCTAGACGGGTGGTCGGAGAGGCCCCCTCCGATCAATCGGCTGGTCACGCCAAGCCCTAGCACCTATATTATTTTCCCAACCCTATTGCCCTTATGGCAAGCCCCAACCCCTTTTTATCATATGGGTGCTAGAAGGCGGTGACTGCGGGTCTACATGTCCTGGGAATAACGTTAAACTCTATCTGATGGTGAGGTTCCAGTTTTGGAGGTTTGGGGAATGTGGAGCATCCCTTCATCACCATTGCTCCCTGGTCCACTCTGACCCGGAGTGGTAGTACCTGTTAGGGTCCCATCTATGGGTTAAATAGAAAAATGTATTTATAAAAAAATTGTATTATCCATTAAGAATTGATTTATTTCAAAACTTTATCGGCATTAAATGACCCACTGAGGTTGATATGCCATAAAACAAAACAAACCAAACCAAAATAACCCAATAACAAAAGACACTGAATAATGTGTATAAATTAACAAATGCTCTATGTTTTAATCATGAACGCGAACCAATGACTTTCCCCTCTCTTATTGTTCAAACTTAATTTTCAAATATCTTCCCAAATTTAGATAAAATCTTCATTATTTTTGCACAAAAAGCAATCTCTGATGATAGTGAATGTGTATATATATATATACTTGGGCGTTTATTGTTTCATTTTCGTAGTTTGCTCCGGACATACATACATACACACCAACTGTCCTTTATATATGTATAGATAGATAGATTAAAAAACCTAAAAATGAAAATTAGATGCTTGAACGAATTAGTAGCATTTCAGTTTATTTCAATGGGGAAAATGGATTGGATATTTTGTAGAAAGGATTGGTTTTGGCATTAAATAATTAGTTTCATAAAAAAAGTAAAACTTCACATGAGATAAAGAAAATGGCATTACTTTTTGACTCACCTTCGTAAATTGATAAATAAATTGATAAATAAATAAATAAATATATAAAAAAAACGGAGGAAGATTTATTCTTCTTTGGTGGCATTGGATAAGGATCCAGTATTTCTTGTAAAAATTTTATTCTCCAAGGATTGGTGGTAGTATTTTCGTTTTGTTATTTCATTTTAAAGCGTTTATTTTTTAAATCTTTTTCCATGAACGACTTGTTGGATTTTTCTTCCCTTTTAAGGCTTGGTGATAAGCCATCATTTCTAAAAATGCTGTTTAATCCTTCCCACAAGATAGGTGAGCCAACCAACAAAAATCACTTTGCTCTACACTATCAGCTATAAATAAGTGCAGGCCTAATAATTTTTGGTGAGGTTCCAATTCTGAAATTCAGGGAATGTAGAGTACACCTGTATTGTTATTACTCCCAGGTCCACTCTGACTCATAGTTGTAGTACCTGATAGTATTACATGTATGGATTAAATAGACACAAAAATGAGTTTTAAAATGTGTTTAGAAATTATTTTTAAAAATTGGAATACCAAACAATAATGAATAAAACCACACACACATACACACACACACACACACACACACACACACACACACACATATATATAATATATATATATATATATATATATTATATATCTTTGGTCTTAATGAACTTTGGTGGACTAATCGACGAATTCCACCCAAATATTAAAATGGCCAGAAAACTTGAAAAAATCACAAATCAAATTGTTAATCAGGAGATGTGTCTTTTGTTTAATTCAACACGATGCACATATATATGTATGTATATTTATACATATATATACACATTTATTTACATGTATGGATATATGTATATATATACACATATACATATACATATATATATGTACATGTATATAGACACACACATACATACACAAACACACACACACACACACACACACATATATATAAGTATATAGTATAGATAGATAGAAACCAATATCTGTTTTTGTTTGTGTACCGTGTTTGTGGATGTATGTATACATATATATGAATATAATAATATATAATAATGTATATATATATATAATTTAACATTTTGAAAAAAACATATGATGTTTGTTATGTAATTGCTGATATATTGATGAAAAAACAATATATCTGGAATTTTACACCTTGAAGACTTTCATCTAAAACTCTACGGACTTATCAACATCACAAGTAAATTTTGGAACTCTAACATCTTTCTTCAAATTACACTGTGGACTTGTATATTTTTAACAGCTGAAATATATCCTAAACAATTTTGATACCCACTTTACATTTTTTATATAATTTTTACAACAAATTCTTTTGAGTTTTACTATAATCTATAATGCTTCTGATTTTTAAAAATTAAAAATTAAATTTATTTTATTTTTAAAACAGAATACGC
>CM042177.1:16036498-16046498 GCA_023376005.1 Doryteuthis pealeii | reverse complement strand
TCTCTCTCTCTCTCTCTCTCTCTCTATATATATATATATATATATATATATATATATATATATAATATATAAATAATACATATATTACATATAATATTAATATATATAATATATACATATTATATATATATATATATATATATATATATATAATATTAAATTGGTTTAATGGTATCATTTTTCTTTGGGATAATAATCATTTTAGCGCGTATTCATTCTTATTAATGGAGGACACAAGAGAAACTATGTATTCAATTTCTCATCTAACCAACCTCAAAAGAAGACGAAAACAAAGGAAAATATCATTAAAAAAAAAACAAAAACATAAAACTATGAATAAACAAACAAACAAATAAACAAATAAATAAATAGATAAATAAATAAATAAAGATGAAACAATACCCACGTTAAACAAGGCCGAAATTCTGGTTTCTTTATTATCTTTTCTGTGCTGTACGAAGTCAGGCGTAAATGTTCCCTTAAAATTTGATCTTCAAAGGGAATGTATAAAGAAAACTTATTACATCAACATGAGAAGAAAAGTAATTTTTTTTTAAAGTTACGAAAAGGTCAAAGAATTCATATGAAATATAAACACAAGGGGAAAAAGAAAAGAAACGTAAATTAGATTTTGAGGAGTTCTTAATACTGATATTTATTAAGACTGACATAGTCTGGCACAGTTCTATAATAACGAAGCACTGACCTAAGAAGGTGAGGAAAAACAGCTTCATCCATAAAGTGAACTATGTCCCATAATAATTGGTACATTTGGTGTATGAAATTTATATATAATTGTAACAACTTTTATAACACAGAAGTTCCTAGCGACTTATGTCTCATAATCATTGTTACAGTTATTGTATGAAATTTATATCAAAATGTAACAAATATATGAAACAGAAGTATTAGTTCCTAACCACTTGTGTCCCATAATCATTGTTACATTTAGTGTATTAAATTTATATCAAAATGTAACAAATATTAGGGAACAGAAGTATTAGTTCTTATCGACTTATGTCCCATAATAATTGATACATTTCGTGTATGAAATTTATATCTAAATGTACCAAATCTTATGGAACAGAAGTATTAGTTCCTAGCGAGTTATGTCCCATAATAATTGATACATTTAGTGGATGAAATTTATATCTAAATGAACGTATGGAACAAGAGTATTAGTTCCTAGCCACTTATGTCCCATAATAAGTGTTACATTTAGTGTATGAAATGTATATCTAAATGTAACAAATATTATGAAACAGAGGTATTAGTTCCTAGTTACTTATTTCCTACAACAATAACAGTTACACGACGCCCGTCTCTGTCGGCTGGAACTGTATAATACGCCGACTGCACCTCTGCAGATGGGTAATAACCCACCAATGGGGTCAACATTTGGCCGTGGGTGACAATTCGTCATGCTTAAGGACAGAATCAAGATGGCTGAGTAGTCTGACATGCAATACTAAACCTTGACCCTTATTTAGGCTAAACGGGCGATCGAGGATTAATCGGCTGCTTACGTCTGTCGGGTCTGTACAATGTGCCGACTGCACCACTGCAGATGGGTAATAACCTACCAATTAGGACAGCTATTGGCCTTGTGTGACGATTCGTGATGCTTAAGGACGTCATATTGATGGCTGGGTAGTTTGGCCCTTATTTAGGCTAGACTGATGATCGAAACATCGACTGCTAACGTAATGCTCTAGCACCAATATAATATGATTGCTCTTATGGAAAAACATTTTTGGCATATATATATATATATATATATATATATATATATATATACGCTACAAGGCAGTGACTGAGGATGTAAGTGTCTTGGGTTAAATCACAAGTTCCAATTCTGCATCTCTGAGGTAGTACCTGTTAGAGTCCCAACTATGGGTTAAATAGATCAAAAGAAGAGTTTAAAAATGCGTTTATAAAATTGAACTTTAAAAAATTTGAATATCAAACAGTAATGAATAAAACAAAAATGGCTTCGGCGTAAAACAAGTGTTGACATGTCGTAAAATCCAAAGAAGAACGAACCAACCAGTTATGCATGTGTATGTGCGTCTATCGCATTTCTGATATTGAGGTTCAGAACATCAAAGTAAATATATTTGATTGATAATAATTTAATTGAAAGCTTTACAAAGCGGAAAGTGATGAAAAAACAAAATTTAAATGAGAAGAGTTTCACACACACACACACACACACACACACAAACACACACACACAAACACACACACACACACACACACACACACACATATTTCAAAAGACTTCAAAATTCTCTGTATTTTGACCGTTTCAACTTCAAATATCCAACATTTTACCATGAAGAAGGGGCCATATAACCTTTAGGCACCCCTTTTTGATCTTGTTTGTTAATAGATGATTTTTAGTTTCTTTTAATTATAAAACTAACCCTAACCCTAACCCTAACCCCAAACAAGCAACCGGATATTGACGGTGTAAATGAAAAACATGTCCTTCTAAGTCGAGATCAAAAAGGGGTGCCTAAAGGTCATATGGTCCTGAAGAAGGCCGTTTTTCTTTGTATACTTGAATATTTCATAATTCATTATTATTATTATCTTATTCTATATTCAAAATAATAATACATATAATACAATGTGTACAGGAACAAACTCCTGGCCGAAACACGTGTTGGTAATTAGTTAAATCAATTTTATCCATTCAACACTTTATTTCCTTTCTTTTTCCTTTCAACATATTGTCGGATTCATTTCCATTTTTCAACTTACACACACACACACACACACACACACACACACACGCATATATATATATATATATATATATATATATATAATGTGTGTGTGTTTTGTGACAGACAGACAGACTGAAGGACAGACAGAGAAGCTTTAGAAAAATGTTTTTAGTCATTTGAGAAAGGCAGACGACAGCGGATTGAATAGACCGGAAGTTGGACGGCAGACATATTGGTCAGTCTGAAAAGTCACGTAGAAACAATGGTTGTTCAGGATGGCATCAACTGCCGGACATGTATGGTTCGATATCCTGATTTCAAAGTGAATTCACTTTTATTGTCTAGCCTTTCACTTACGGTTAAGTCGATCTAACCGATTTAAAAGGAAAGAGTAGACCTTTAACACTGTATTGAATTTCTACAATATTATATATATATATATATATATATATATATATATATATATATATATATATGTGTGTGTGTGTGTGTGTGTGTGTGTGTGTGTGATTAGCTTAACAAGGAAATACGGTTGTATGCGAAAAGTAGGCCAATACGCACTATAAAATTAACATGTTTCTCTATAAAGACAGCTTATTCATTCTGAAAAAGATATTCTTATATTTAAATATGTCAATTCGATTTCCATATTATCTACCTTTACTTATATCTATTATCATACTAAAGCTGAGTTAATCAACTTTTGCTTCCTAAAGTCCTTTTTACTGTTTAGTTTAACGACACGAAAATTATACTAAATTAATCCTTAATTATATGATTGAATTGGAAGAAAAATGTGTTTTAATTGGTTTTAATTAGTCATAATTTGCAATTAAGTCAAAAACCGACCAATCTCTTACTTTATTTTGCGTCTATCTCTTTCTCCCCCTCTATGTATCTCTTTACTACCTTCTCGTTATATAATGTTAGTTTCTCTAGAGAGTAGAGAGAGAGAGAGAGAGAGAGAGAGAGTTGTTTCTCTGCCAACTTGGACTTAACAGGGAGTCTCGCCCCTCAACTACATATTTATATCTGTGTGTGTACGTAGCCCCTTCTACAGCCTATGGTTTCACCGAAGTTATACGCACCAGTTGCGTCTGTTACACGGTAGTTTTTTTCTACACAGTAAGTGCTACTTTTATTCTTGATTTGGTAGCCTCAAGCTTGTTTTGTATTGCATGTTGAATAATAAAGTCTGGGTTTGTTATAACACTTGTTGGAATTCTTTGTATATGAATATGTAAATTCACCTATGTTCAGTGGTTTTCTGAGGCCTCCTAACGCATTATAAGAAAGTGGTTTTAGCAACTGTAGTTAAAACCACCTTTTAAGTAAGTCTAGAATATAAACTCTGAATTTAAATCAGCTGTCATTCGCTTAAGAATTGATCTTGTGTCGCATCTTGTCAAAGTGGTAGAGGGGTTGGTTAAATACGTACATTATAAATCAAACCCTCAGCTAAATACTTTGGAAACGCTTTGGAATATCAAAAATCATCAAACTAAACGCATACTCCGGAAGCAAGGGACATCTAGCAGTCATAACTCGCAGTGCCGTTTAGTTTCATGCAACGGAAGACAGAGAGACAATCTTTCTTTTTTTTTCAAATTCTTCTTTTTCTTTTTCTTTTTTTTTTCTTGTTCTTGTTCTTGTTGTTCTTCTTGTTTTTCTTCTTCTTCTATTGCTTCTTCTTCTGTTTTTCTTTTCCTGCTTCTTGGTATTCTTGTTCTTGATCTTGTTCTTCTTTTTCTTCTTTTTCTTTTATTGCTTGTTGTTGTTGTTGTTGTTGTTGTTGTTGTTGTTCTTCTTCTTCTTCTTCTTCTTCTGTTTTTCTTTTCCGGCTTCTTGTTCTTGTTGTTCTTGTTCTTTCTTTCTTTCCGGCTTCTTGTTCATCTTGTTGTTGTTGTTCTTCTTCTTCTTTTTTTTGTTGTTCTTCTTCTCATTATTATTATTATTATTATTATTATTATTATTATTATTATTATTATTACCGATTCCTGTCTTCCTTTGAGAATTGATTGTTGTCCGCGCGAATATTTTTATACTCCTCCCAATAATAATGAAAATAATCAAGCAGAAAAATGGCGACGTGCCCTTTCGATCACTTTTTCTCAGCGAAGACATAAAAAGAATCTTATGTAAGAAGACATAATTGAGAAAATAATAAACAAATACAAACAAATAAAAACGGAGAGAAAAGGAAAAAAGAAGAAAAACAGCAAACATGACGATTCTATACAGGTGTCTTCGGCCCGGTGACATTTTAACAAAAATGTCGGACACCATCTGAAAACTTTTGCTGGTGTCACAACTTCATTCTCATCCGGGTATTTTTCTGTCTTGCATAGAAACGGAAATGTCACGGGGTAACAAGAGATAATGCGCAGGCGTAGTAGAACCACACACCCTCCCTACAACTCTTATTTCTACTGCAATTATTACAACTACTACGACCACTACTAGTAATAATAATACGAGGGGTGCTCCGAAAGTAATACCTCCTGTTGATTTCCATAGAAACTATAACAGATAAAGAGAGCGAAATGATACCGTTGGGTATAAAAAGTGACCCTTTCATTTCCAACGAGAAATCTTTTTTTGGTATTATCTGCATTATTCGGACTATTGTCCCCATCCTTATTGTTATCTGTACAACGTTTCGGCCGATATACCCTCCTGCCTTCTTCGGTTATTTCTTGTCGGACTCGGGAACCTTCTTTTCGGACTCGGGAACTTTCTTGTCGTAATCGGGAACTTTCTTGTCGTCATCGGGAGGCATCACGGAACTTTGAACCTAACACTTTATTCAATCCACAGGGGTATCCTGTTCTCATTCCGCTAACCATAGCTGGAGTACAGGTGTTAAGCTTTGTTAATTCTTATTCTATGTTACTGCTGCCCTTGGCCAGGATTGAAATTGCAGTCCAAAGATAAATATCTCTTAGAACTATCTTAACCAAACTCCTTCATCCACTAGACCATGTGTCCAATTGGACAAGACCGGAGGGCACATAGGCCGAAACGTTGTACAGATAACAATGAAGATGAGGACAATAGTCTGAATAACGCAGATAATACTAATCACGTAGCCTCATCTCAAACATTCAGAGAAATCTTTTTTTATTATTATGATTTTTAAAACTGCAGAAGTAAATTGTTTACCTACGCCTTTACACTATCTTACATATCCTGCCTTCTAATCACAAGGTTCCTGGTTCGAAACTAGTCCCCGCCAACTCAGCTCATGAGTGGCACAGATTGGGTAATTTGATCTGTGTGGTAAAGTGGGGAGGTGACGGTTGGTGCGGCGCTTCACCTCAGCAAAAACAATCTCCATGGTCTAGTGAAAAGCGGATAGACTCCCTCGCTGTCCGGTTGATACCGACAATAGACCACTCCACCAACTTTACTTATATATATATATATATATATATATATATATATATATACTTGCAGAAAAATCCGGTGCATCACCGTACTAAAATTAAAGCATCAATATTATCATGTACCACAAGAAACATTCATGGGTCATCTGATAATTATTAGAATCATTGCACCTAATTATGTCAGTCAGTAGAGTATCCACCTATGATGCAAAAGGTTCCGGGTTCGATACTGATCCTCACCAATTTAGCGCAAGTGTAACACAGCCTGGATCTGTGTGGTAAAGTGGGGAGCTGTTGGTAAGTGTGGCGCTCCACCAATCTCTCTTGTGTAGCTGTCTGGCTGATACCGACACTATCTCACTCCGTCTACTTTATTTTGGGAGAGAAGAGCTTATAGCGTCACAGCTTTGCTCTCGTATCAACCATCATAATTCCTTCTACTCCCACTCTCTCCCCTCCCCCATCTCTCTCTCTCTCTCTCTCTCTCTCTCTCTCTCTCTATATATATATATATATATATATATATATATATATATATATATATATATATATATATAATTTATTTACCCTACAAGTAGGATTTGACACAAGATCAAGTATGGTGCATCCAGCGGGGATTGAACTCGCTTTTCAGCAGTTACGGATTTACGAGACTAGCTTGCTAATCATAACACCACACCACAAATTTTTCTTGCTAACCATTTTATCATGGTGGCATATCCAACAGTTACTTACCCAACCCGTTCGCCAAGGACAGAATTTGAGAAAAGGTCGAAAATATGGGCATCGAGCAAGGATCAAACTCGTTATTCAGTAGTAATTGATATGTGAGACTAGCTTGCTAACTATTACACCACTACGGGACGCCAGTCTGTATCTATTAATATATCTATTTATAGATAGATAGATAGATAGGTAGAACGATAGATTATTGTTATCGTCAGGAAAATATCCGAGTTTAACTAAGGAATTACATCGACTTAGATAAACGTAGGGTAGGGTCCTGATGAAATCATTATGATTGAAACCATGGTAGACCCTTAATTTTAACTCTACTATTGTTATCATTACTGCTCCATGTTTGTAATATGTTGAGCACTTTTGGATTATTTACTGATGCCACTGCAATGGAAAAGTTACCGCGGCAATTTGTATAATATATATATATATATATATATATATATATATATATATATATGTGTGTGTGTGTGTGTGTGTGTGTGTGTGTGTGTGGATTGGAATAAATCCGACATAATATGGTTAAGAATAGAGGAAAAAGGTGTGGACAAAACAACTCAAACAAGCAGATGTTGAGAAAATTTTCGTTGCACATTAAGTGCAACTTCAGTTTTTTATTTGAAACATTTATGCAGCATATTGTTTTATAGTGGAGAATGTGAACCGGTGAGAGGGTTAGGGTTAAGTGATAAAGTCAGAAGAGTGGGATTGAGTTAGTGAAAATCTGATTGGTCGGTCAACGAAATATTTCCTCAACATCAGC
This sequence comes from Doryteuthis pealeii, assembly GCA_023376005.1. NCBI lineage: Eukaryota > Metazoa > Mollusca > Cephalopoda > Myopsida > Loliginidae > Doryteuthis > Doryteuthis pealeii. The sequence continues at coordinate 16,038,879 of CM042177.1, read as the reverse complement.
TTGTTTAAGTTGTTTTGTCCACACTTTGTCCTCGATTCTTAACCAACTATATATATATATATATATATATATATATATATATATATATATATATATAATAAAAGTAATTGGTAATTTGCTTGAAGCATTGTTAAGTATGTTATAAAATATAAAATTCGAAGGCAATACAATGCGTAAAAAATAAAGACAAAAAGATGTTTTATATGTCTAATCGATTTCAAAGCAAAGCTTTATCATCAGAGTGTATTTTCAGAAATGACATTTCTGAAAATACATTCTGATGATAAAGCTTAGCTTTGAAATCGATTAGACATATAAAACATCTTTTTGTCTTTATTTTTTACGCATTGTATTGCCTTCGAATTTTATTATTTTATATATATATATATATTTGGTTAAGAATCAAGACCAAACAATTTAAACAAGCAGATGTTGAGGAAATAATTTCATTTTAAAACATTGTATGTTTTCATACCCTTTTATCTATACACACACACCACATACACACACACACACACACGCACACACACACACACACACACACACACATATATATATATATATATATATATATATATATATATATATTGAGATAGATAGATAGATAGATAAAAGGGTGTGAAACACACACAATGCTGTAAAGTGAAAATATTATATATTATATTCATAGCTAATATTGAACAATATTTCGATTTATGAAAATCATCATCAGAGCTTGTTTTTAATCCGGACTCATCGAGAGTAAAGCAGAAAATAATTTAAATTTAAAACGAAAGCATTGTTGTTCCAAAAAGCGTGCAACCCATGAGATCGCTTCTTCATTTGCACATCCGCTGAGCGTTTCTCCGCCAACGTCATGATTGTATATCTTTAGTGTAACAGTTTTTGAAAGAAAAAGACGTATTTCAAATTCAAAAATAGAAATATTCACTTTTTCAAAAAAGAAGAGTTTTCACCCGGTCATGGTTAGCCAGCAACGGATTCATTTCCTTACTCTTAACTCATATATAATATATATATATATATATATATATATATATATATATATATATATATATATATATATATGTTTTAATCCCATTTTTGTATATATTTTTTACTTTGTATTTTTATTTATGCGCAGAGAAAGCATTATTTGTTGTTGATCCAAAATATTAAAAAAAAAACCCATTACTGAATGAAATGAATAGAAACCTGGATTCATAAATAGAGTAGTTATTCCATTGGCCATTTACAACTCCCTTAATCATTTCCAGGAGAAAACAAGACACTGACACACAGACAGACAGACAGACACACAGACATAAATTAAAGTGCACACAAGAGGAAAAGACAAAACATTAGATTATTAATTTAAAAAAAGAAAGAAAAAAGAAATAGTAAAAAAAAGGTTTGATGACTTTAAATATATGTTTTTGAAAACATAAATAGATGTATTTTTCTACCAAAAATAACCGTATCTGTTTCCCTTACTTTCTTGCTTTTTTTTTTTGTTAAATGTTTATATTTATTTTTTTAAAGAATTTCTTCCCTCTCTGTCGACCGGAACTTTCTTCAGGTAGGAAATTAAAAATAAATAATTGAAATAAAAAAAAATAAACAAATAAAAAACGAACAAATATATTTGTTCAATCAATCACCAAGTGACTCAGTACAAACAGGATGAAATTAGATGTTTCAAACCAGCATGAACTTTTCTCAAGAAAAAAATAGAGTTTACACACCAGGCAGTGTAAGGATTGACTTAGTTTCTTTGTTTAATGGCATATCAAACTTCGGGGGTCATTTAATGCCGAAGCTATCCATTTATTTATCTATTATAGGAAATCGCGCCATTTTCTATCTACCATTATAAGTAAAAGTAAAGTCAACGGGGCGGCCTAAAGTCGGTATCAGCCAGTCAGCGAGGGAGTCTATCTCCTTTTCAATAGCGCTAGACCAAGGAGATTGTTTTAGCATCTGAGGTGGAGCGCCACACCTACCATCAGCTCCTTACTTTACCGCACAGATGCCTGTGCTACTCATACGCTGAGTTGGCGGGGACATGTATCGAACTAGGAACCTTTTTTTTTTGGTTTCTAGCCGAACGCTCTACCGACTGAGCTAACCCGGCCCCAATTTGAAAGGTTACTAACCATCTACCATTATAGATGGTTAGTAACCTTTAAAATTGCTTAAAATCTTATCTAATTAGTTGAGGTAATTTTCAGCCTTAAATTCTAGGTTACTAATATTTAAGTTAGTCTTGAGTCTATCCCCTTTTCACTAGCGCTAGTTAGTCTTGAGTCTATCCCCTTTTCACTAGCGCTAGACCAAGGAGATTGCTTCGGCAATGTTCAGTGAGGAGCTGACGGTAGGTGTTACCGTCAGCTCCTCATTTT
>CM042177.1:16013998-16031498 GCA_023376005.1 Doryteuthis pealeii | reverse complement strand
AGAAAGAAAGAAAGGAAGATAGGAACACAAATAATTAACAGATTGAGATCGTTACATATGATAGTTATGGCCGGATTGAATGAGATAGATAAATAGATAGATAGATAGATAGATAGATAGAGAGAGAGAGAGAGAGAGAGAGAGGGAGAGAGAAAGAAAGAAAGAAAGAAAGAAAGGAAGGGAGGAGGGTCGGAAAGAAGATAGGAACACAAATAATTAACAGATTGAGATCATTGCATATGATAGATATGGGCCGATTGAATTAAATAGATAGATAGATAGATAGATAGATACAAACGCACAAGATAGATATCAAAGCTCTGATATGAATCGATACAAGCATACATACATGTATGCATGCATGAATACAAACTATTGTTTAATAATTGGACTGGTTTAGCTTAGTCGATACAACATCCACTTAGGAACCACAAGGTTCAGGATCTATACTAGCTCTCACCAACCATCAGTAGCATAGGCTTGGTAATCTGCGCTGTGCGGTTAACTGGGGAGCTGACGGTAAGTGTGGCACTTCGGGCGCAAAGCAATCTCATTGGTCTAGCGCTATCGAAAAATAGATTGACTCCCTCGCTTTATGGCTGATATCGACAATAGGCCACTCAACCGACTTTTCTATTTATATGGATACATACCAATGTTCTGATATATATATATATATATATATATATATATATCTTCTATTATTATACTAAAGCTGAGATTTTCAACTTTTGATTCCTAAAGGCTTTTTTGTTGGTGACCTTACTGAAACGAAATTTATACTATATTATACCTTAGTTTTAGTATTACTAAATCTTTGAAAAAAATCCACTTTAATTGGTTCTAATTAGGCGTAATTTTCAATTAAGTCAAAAACTGACCCACCCCTGTTTTTACATTATACATAACTCTCTTCTTCCCCTCTATATGCCAGTGAAGGGGAGTGAAATAGATCACAACATGTAATAATACTATTAACTAAAAAATCAGCCGCCAAGATGGATATTCCCCCTTCCAACACGCTCTAACTCTAGGTAGAGTCGCCCCTTCCCTTTCTCTCTTCACAGGTTACAGAGAATAACTTTTGTTTTGTTTTAATAAAACAAAACAACATTTTTTTACACTCAACTAAAATTGAAATCATGCTTTAAAGCAATGTTAGTTTAATTATTAATTTATAGAGTCACATTCGGAATACATGTCTGATTTAACATGATTATTAAACTTACTTTAAAAATATTTCTTGTTGGGTAAAAAAGTAGTTACATATTTAAATATTATGGAATTTTATTCAAATAATCAAACGTTAACTCCCCCCACCGTTTAAGTGGGAGTTTTCTTCAGGCTTTTAACTAAAACTTTTTTTTACATTTCATTTTCCGATTTTCAGTACTTATTTTCTCATAGAAAAGCCACCGTAAAAATTTTTTTTGTTTCTTTCATAACTTCGGTCTTTTATCTCTTTTATACTGTAATTAGTACAGAAAATGACCAACTCGAAAAAATGTTACGCCCCAAACATAGGGGGCGGGGCTCAAAATTAAGTGACCTGAAAAAAAATGAAAAAGTTTTGAAATAAAATAAATAATGCATTATAAAGATTTTTTTTTTTTTGATAAATAAGCACTGAAAATTTCATTAAAATCCGATAATTCCCTGATTTTTGGTAAATTATTTTCTGTAGGGGAGCTAAATTCATTTGGTCAAAAACGCATTTTAAGTCAATTTTGGGCCTCCCTAGTGAATGAATGAACTTTTTTGCGAATTAGGTTACGGTTTAGGGGTTTGGGGGTTAAAGTTGTTTTTAATTACGTATTACTTAAAAAAAAACAAATTTCTATTCATTTAATTGACCATTAAAATTAATTATTGAATCCCATGGTAGGCACATTAGTTTCAGTTGTTGGTTTAGTATTGCAATGTATAATTTCAATTAAACATGTTCTTAAAAATATTTTTCAACATTAAATGTGTAGTAATGTGTTGTTTTTTTAAGCAATCAATCTATATATTATCTATTACCTATCTATGTATTATTATTATATTAAAGCTGAGATTTTCACTTTTCAATCTCTAAAGGTTTTTTTCCTGGTGAGCTTGGTGACATGAAATTTATACTAAATTATTCCTTAGTTTTAGGATTACTAAATGTTTGGAAAAAAACACTTTAATTGGTTCTAATTAGTCGTAATTTGCAATTAAGTAAAAAACTGATCCATCCCTGTCTTTACATTCTGCATAATTCTCTTTTCCTCTCTATATGCGAGTGAAGAGGAGATGGGATAGTGCTTAACACAGACACTTAACGAGTCACCACACGTAATAAAATTCCAATGTCGATTTCCATCTAAATTAGGTCAAACTAGATATACTCAATTCGTTGAAAAATCTGTGCTTTTTTAAAATACAATTCTGACCCCAACGTTTGAAAAAAATTACCAAAAATCAGGGAGTTATCCGATTTTAATGAATTTTTTAGTGTTGATTTAGCAATGAAATAATTTTTATAATGCATGAGTTATTTTATTTCAAAACTTTCTGATTTTTTCAGGTCACTTAACTTTGACCTCCCTATTTTTGGGGGGCAAAATATCGGTGTGATATATATTGATTGATACAATTGTCTGCATAATAAAAAGACTAAAGACAGAAGGTGTGAATAGGAGAGAAAAAAAACTTTTTTTAAAGAATCTGCTCGGGTATAAAATGAAAATAAAAACTCAAAAATAAGTTTTGGAGTATTATTTGGGTAATCTTTGTGGAGTTTCGTCCTGGCCTCTTGCCTCAAAAACTGCTATCCGGTGACTGCTGAAAAAATACCAGCTACGATTGAAGTCCGTAGCCGAAGCGGTGTAAAAACCTAGTGTTTAGGCTTTAGGGTTAGGGTTGGGGTTGGGGTTTAGGGTTAGTTTAATGTAAAATAAATGAATAATTTGGCTCTGTTTTTTCTGGGTCACCCTATATACAGGGTGACCCAGAAAAAACAGAACCCACAAACTTTGTAATAAAACTTAATTTTAACTAGGGGGGTTTAGGGTTAGGGTTGCGTTTTCAGTGGAAAATGTCCTAAGCAGGTTCTTTTTTTTCCAGTGATACCGCTTCGGCTACAGACTTCAATTATAGCTGGTGTTGTTTTTCCAGCAGTCAGTGGCTAGCAGTTTTGGAGGCAGGAAACCAGGACGGAATTCCGCAAAGATTACCATTATTTGTATTATTCAGACTATTGTCCTCATCTTCATTGTTATCTGTACAACGTTTCGGCCGATCTGCCCTCCGGCCTTCTTCAGGTATTTTTTGTCGGACTCGGGAACCTTCTTGTAATTTGAACCTAACCCTTTATTCAGTCCACGGGGGTATCCTGTTGTCATTCCACTAACCATAGCTGGGGTACAGGTGTTAAGCTGTGTTAATCATTATTCTATGTTACTGCTGCCCCTGATCAGGACTGAATCTGCAGTCAAGAGATAACTGGCATTTAGAACTGTCTTAACCTAACTCCTTTATCTACTAGGATATGTGTTCAATTGGACAATCCAGTGTGATTTTTTTTCAATCGCAAAAGTTACAATTTATTTTGTAAAAACGTATTTTAAGTAGCGTCTTGGCAGGCATCTTGATCAAAATGGACCGAAAAAATCGTTTTAAATATATCAAAAATAAATTACATGTGTAATATTATTTTGCTTTTTTTACTGATGCTCATTATGATACTATTTCTTGAATTAAACAAAAACTTGATCTCAAATAACCGGTTTAATAAATTTTAATTCGTTTTTAAAATGAAAAGCAGACAATATTTTGGCAGATCCTACTCTTTTCCCTAATCCCAATCATCTAGCGAAAGCCTAATGGGTGACCCAACGGGTCACGTTTTGTCTAGTATATATATATATATATATATATATATATATATATATATATATATATATATAAGCGTATGTGTGTGTGAAGAAAATTTGAGGGAAAAGTAAATAACAGAGGCGAAATATTAATTGAATGTAATCGTTTGTGTTTTGTTATTTACTTTTTCCTAAAATTTTCCTCACATTTTGTCGAATTTTTCTTAATCTCTTATGTGTCCATATATATATATATATATATATATATATATATATATATATATATATACGGGCAATATATATATGGCAATATAGATATGTATATATATATATATATATATATATATATATATATATATGGGATATATATATATATATATTGCCCATATATATATATATATATATATATATATATATATATGCCCATATATATATATATATATATATATATATATATATATATATATATATATATATATATATATATATATATATATATATATATATATATATATATATATATATATATATATATATATATATATATATATATATATATATATATATATATATATATATATATATATATATATATATATATACCAATTATACTACATAGATTGACTGATAACAAAGGTGATAGATAGATAGATAGATAGATAGATATAAGACAACGGCTTTTGGTCTCGGTAATTGAATCGCTGACCTTTCAAAACCTGTTTGGAAAAAATCATTATTATTATTATTAAATAAAAAGATTATTATTATTATTATTAAATAAAAATAGTTCCAATTGTGTATATTTTTTCAGTATCAGATACCTATACTTTAAATCATACATCAAATTTCGGCTTTTCAATATTCATTCAAAACTGATGTGGCGTTAAACAAATAGTTATTTTCCTCGTACCCACTTGTATATATATTTACCAACTCCTCCGCACGAGCAGGATACGACACAAGGTCAATTTCTTAAGCGGAGTTTAACAGGTTTGAATTCAGAGTTTTCCTTCTCCTAGACTGGTTACCTAGCCATGGTTAAAGAGCCCAGTCTGCCCTGCTATTTATCCATAGCTGGAGGGAGAGTAGGATTCATACCTTTCCCAAGGGTATTAGCGCTAAGTGAAATGCAATTACCACGTCCAGGATTTGAACTCGGGGCGACGAGTCCATTTCCCATTACTTTAACCATTACGCCACGCGCTTCCTACTCCACTTGTATAAGGTCAGACACAAGGCCCTATTAACGTGGGACCACCCACGAACCGATGCTCATGGTGTGGCGTGTGTAAAAAATACGTTGATCCCGTCGGCATTCCCTCTCCAGACACTGGGCAATAAACCCAGTCGTCTCCCTTTAAATCGAGTGGGCAGGTGTTGCTTGGGGAGGGGGATGGCCCCCTTGGATCAACGATATTAATTTACTCTGTAGGTCCAGCGGCCGAAGCTCACTGGACCCCCGGTGGTAGCCGGTTAACAGACTTACACAAATAAAGCAAAATAATACAAATCGAATATTGGAGGCAATGTCTGCCAATCCGTGCATGTGCGCGTGTATTTGTGTATGTGCATGTATTTATGAATCTACCCAACCCCTTCGCCACAATCAGGATGGCACTACCACGATTGGACACATGGTCAATTATTTTTTAGGCGCGTGCTGTAATGGTTAGAGTCCTAGGAAATGGACTAGTCGACCAGAGTTCAAATCCTAGACGAGGCTGTCTACATTTCATATAGCGCTAATACCTTTGGGTAAGGTAAGTATTTACCTGCTCTCCCTCCAGCTATGGGTAAATAACAAAGCAGACAGTTTAAAAAAATCAGTGTAAACCAGAATCGTCTGTTGGCTTTACTTCATTGTCCATGGACCTAGGGTGGTAACAACTTCTACGTACCCATCTATGTATTGCGTGTAACATGTAAAATCTCTTTTGATTAAAAGAAAAATTGAAGGCATATCCAGTTTCAAGTCTATTCTAATCCAACATTCAAAGATCAACAGGAATCTATCAATGAGGATCGGATTGTCGCAACTTTAATGTCGGCACCAATCAAAATGGTAAGAATGTGAATCAAGCTGACCTAACTTTATAGAGAAACAGCAATTATAAATCTGGTGGTTTGTATTATTAATAAACATCAAATTTTGCATTCTCTTTTATAACAAAATACTTTTTTTGTGTACGAGTAACTCAATCATCACTGGAAATTCAGTCAGTAAGAACGTTGAATCACTAGGCTTTCGACCAAGTCCAATAAAATAGATATATATGCACTCCTTTTTACATAATTATATATAACCTAGGTTAGGGAACCAGTCTAGGAGAAGGAACACAAGCCTGTTGAACTCCGCCTAAAAAACTGACCTTGTGTCACATCCTACTCGTGTGGAGGGTTTGGTAAATATGCACATGGGTCAATTTTTTCTCCTATAATGGTTTTCTAACAAAGGCTATAGATTCCAGCCAGCTCTACTATTAACCCATAGCTTGGGGGAGAACAGATGAATGTATGTCTTTTCCCAATGGCATTTGAGCAAAATTAAACGCAAACAGCCTCGTCCAGGATTTGAACTGGTGCCACCAATTCCATTTCATACGATGATAACCATTATCTGAATACATGTATGTGCCGAACAGCTGATGGTCTCAAGCTTCACTTGAAAGTTCACTTGAAAGTTCACAGTGATGAGTATACAACACCTCTCGACTCAGTCAACACCGATCGTTATGTGTGCCAGATATATTCTAAGATAGTCTTTGGCGGGATTGAAAAGTCAGGAACGAGCTTACAAACGGACAATGAATGAAGGAGTAGCAATAGCCTGACAAGACGTTACAATCAATATAATGTGAGAAAGGGCTTTAAATTGGTCTACTGCGTGAACAGTGCGGAAGGCCGTGTCTGAGCAGAGTTGGCCTGATGAGTCACCAAACTGTGCATTGGCGAAATCGACTAATACACTACCCTGTGCTCCTTGGAATAACTTGTTGTGAATGTGGGAAGATGAGCAAGACTTTAGCTGGACTGAAAAGTCACATTCACCGACAGGGCGGCTTGTGATTAGAAGCCAGCAAAACCTTTGGGACGTTATTTTCACTCTCAACACAACCAGACATTTACTAAAGTCACAGTCAATACACCAAAACCAACAAAAAAAAAACAACAAACTTTTCTCCCTTTAGGAATCCGCTTTTTATTGATGAGCAAGGGGAGCCTGAATTTGCATACATCACAGGTTTGTCAACTAGTACATAATAAACTTATTCTGGAGTAATATTTGTATTAATTCCCTTTATTCCTAATATAAAAGTAAAGTCGGCGTGGTGGCTTAAAATTGGTATCAACCAGACAGCGAGGGAGTCTATCCCGTTTCCAATAGTGCTAGACCAAGGAGATTGTTTTTGGCATCTGAGGTGGAGGATCACACCAACCACCAGCTCCTCACTTTACCGCACAGATCACTATGCTACTCATACACTGAGTTGGCAACGGTCGATATCAAGCCAGGATCTTCATGGTTCCTAGCCGGACGCTCTACCCAATGAGCTCGCCGTTATTTTTTATTTTTTGGCTTTATCAAGCAATGCCAATACTCGAACGTGCCATCATTTATATATGTATGTATGTGAAGATTCTTCTATAAGTAAATCCTATAACAATATTTGTGTATTTCCAAAACTAAAACGTCAGCAAAAATAGCGATTAAATAACATATCGGTCAGTAGAACGTTCTCCAAAGTCCAGTTCCTCCCTTTCTCCTCCATCCTCCTGGTCATCTTTCAGGTCACCTCCTCATCCCCCACCTATGTGAATTGACCATCCTACTACATAACCCCCAGTGCAATCTGACTGTTTCCAAACGTCTCCTTCCTCTTCCGGTTGGTCAGACCTTGATTGATGGCTGGCCAACCGGGATACCGTCTGGGCAAAACAAAGAAAAACGAAACAAAAAAAAAAAGAAGAGATGAGCAAAGGGGAGATAACTCCATTTGTCGATAATGTAGACGTTACTTCCGGTAATTTCGAGTTATGTTTTCACTTCCGTTATTTTGTTTATTTATTCTGTTTATATATATATATATATATATATATATATATATATATATATGTGTGTGTGTGTGTGTGTGTGAGTGTGTGTGTGTATGTGTGCGTGTGTTTTTATACCATTTTGTCTATCTATCTATTTCTCTCTCTCTCTCTCTCTCTCTCTCCATATATATATATATATATATATATATATATATATATATATATATATATATATATATCACTATTTGTATGAAAAAAGAAAAAAATTGAAGTAAACCAATATTTACATTTGACTACAAATATACGCTCCTACATTTGGCGCTAGTAGGTGTCGTCAGTGATGTAGTATGTATGGGTCACTGGAAAGTTTCGGGTCTTTCAACATCATACCCTCCTCGCCAGGCTGACCCTATCAGAGATGATTAAATTCTGATCCACCTGCTGATGATTTAACCACTTATCTACCAGATGTAAGAATGTCCAATCCATCCCCACAATGAATCATGCAACCTGAAAAACATCCTTTGGGCGAACCTTTTTGCGTTTCCCCTTGCGTCATTCTCCTTGGGAAAGGCATTAATATATTTCAATAAACAGTATGTATTTAGCCAACCTCTTCCACGAACAGAATCTGACATCAGGTCTATTTTTATGCGAACTTTTCAGAAATTCAGAATTTTTCTTCTCCTTGACCGACTGCCATACGAATTTTAAAGAGACTGGTCTGTCATTTTTAGCTGGAGGAAGAATAGTTGGATGCATTGATATTAGCACTTTGTGATATGCTACCAACCTCATCCAGAATTTGAAATCGAGTCACGATGTTCTAGAATTATAACAATTACACTTCTTCACAATGAAACTCGAGTGGGTTACTTTATATCCATTTCTTATATATATATATATATATATATATATATATATATATATATATACTCTGCGTTTCAAATTATTAAAGAAGTGACACTTTTCCCTCCTCTCCACAAATTACTGATTGGAATTTAACGAGATTATCAGAAAATAATTACAACCTGTATATACAGCTACTCCGCAAAAAGTGTAAGGGTCTACAAAAAGGAACAGAAGTTACGGTCATTTACCTAATTTACTTAAATTATTCATGTGTCAAATTATTAGCAAGGTGTAATAAAAACCCCGGTAAAAAATAAAATAATGCTTTTATTGTTTTATTTATAGATTTTATGGATACATACAGTAACTAAGATAAAATCAAATTGAAATAAAAAAAATCCAAAAGAATTCAAAAACGATAGTGAAGTTAGTTAATATGAGATATATGATCCTTTTTTTTAAAAAATGACTTGGAAAAGGCGCTGGTCCATCGAACATGTCAATTTCTGGATCTCCTCTGATGTAATTTCACATGATACGTTGACTATTTCCTGCCACAAGTCATCTTTGCTTCTACATTGGCATCCATTCTCATAAACACGTCGCTTCAGAATGCTCTACAAGTTTTCAATTGGGTTTAAGTCTGGAGAATTTACCGGCCAGTTCATCTTCAGAGGTCCACAGAAGCCTAGTTTTTCTCCGCAGTTTTATGCGCTGAATGCGAAGGGGTATTATCTTGCATAAATATGATGGTTCTCCTTTATGTGATTATCTGCCTTTTTAGCCAAGATTCCAGGTGATCTTTGAGGAAGACTATATAAGCATCTGCTGTTATTTTCGTACCATCAGGCACTTTCCTCGGGCCAACCATGCCTAAATCATCATACCTCCTCCTCCTTGTTGGCGTCTAAAGCGGTGGTGAGGATCTCGTCCATTTAAGAGCCAACCTTTGCTCCAGCCATGAAAAGGCCATCAAGTGTTGCACAAGTTCATCTGTGAACAGCACTTTTGAGAAATCAACCTTCATGTTCTCCTTTGCCCATTTCCAACGTATTTGCATGTATATTTTTGTCAATCGAGGCTTTGTCACTGGTCTCACCGCTGATCTGACCTTTCTCAGAAGACTACAGCGAGTACTTCTGGGCACTGTTGCTTCTCCAATGCTTCTGAAAAATGCTCCACTCGTCAGGCCTGGGTTATTTACAGCTTCAGATTTCATTCGTCGGGAAAAAACCCCGAGAGATCCTTCTCAGCCCTCTTCGTAGGAGCTGCAACAAATCTTTTCACAGTTTGGTGATATCTTCCAATTATTTTGGATATTTCTAATGTAGACTTGCCTTTGGAAAGTTCAGATGTTATGATATCTTTCTTAGAAGGGGACAAGTCATATTACACGAGTATAATGACACTTTTTTAATGTCTGGGACACTTCTATACCATGTTGATAATGCAAATGGCCACTGTTTGTTTCCTGTTGCGTAGAACAATACAGTTTTTATACAGCCAGCGCATGCACCTATTTCCATTAAACTGTGAAAATGTCATTAAATTCCAATCGTTTTTTTTTTTACAAAATAAAAAAAATGTCACCTCGTTATTAATTTGAAACGCAGTGTAGTTGGAAAGATTGGGTTCTTTAGTTTGGGTTAGACAATCAGTCTAGAAGGAGGTAAAATCTGAATTCAAATCGCTTAGAAATTGATTTTGTGTTAAATCCCGTCCGTCCCGGAGGGGTTGAGAAAATACACACTTTTGCCAGAATACTAGAAAGAATGTAATTGTTCTGTTATGATTCGTGTAGCCATTTTAGGGCTGTAGTTGAAAGCAGTTTTTCAGTGGAGATTATTTGTGGCATAAAGTTTGATCCTTTCTTGAAGTAGAAAGATGTAGTATCAGGTTTAATATTTGTCAGCTGATTCGTTGTTATTTGTGTAGCCATTTTAGGGCTGTAGTTAAAAGCAATTTTACAGTAGAGATCCCTTGTGGCATAAAGTTTGATCCTTTCTTGAGGTAGAAAGATGTAGTATCAGTTTTAATCCTTATCCGCTGATCTGTCCTTAAGCCATATGTGTGGGTTTACAACAGAACATCGCTTATGAGTTCGTCCTTACTTTTCTGTGTACAACATGTCTTGTTTGTCTCACTCGGAAGTTTGTATGCTAGAAGACAAGTGGCTGTACTGTTCCTTTCTATTTTGTACATTACGAGAAATCAATGAAAATTATTCTACCAATATATTAATACATACCAAATATTATATTAAAAAATAGATTTGGCGTTAAATAACCTAAAAGGGTAGATATGCCATGAAAATAAATAATCAAACTAGCTTACTAAATCACACACACACACACACACTCACACACACACACACACACACACACACATATATATATATATATATATATATATATATATATATATATATATAAGTAAATAATAAATAAATAATAATATAATAATAATTAATAAATATGTTATGTTACGTCCAACACGAAATATTATACATTACCATGGCCAACAAACACAAATACGCTCTTTCATACGCACATACGCACGTGGATACGGTCATTCATACGCACACACGCGCGTGGATACGATCATAACGTCGTAGTCTACACGCATTTTCATGCACACGCGCATGACAACATACAAACAAAAAAGCGCATTCACGTAAACATGCAACACGAGAATACAGTTATAAAAAATGCCATCTGTAACATTTTCCCAAAAAATCATTTAACTAAAAATGCCATAACAAGACGACAACTACTTCAGTTCCAGTGTTCTTCTTCTGAAGAGATTTTATCTTGAAATATTAATATTAAGAATAAATCACAGGTTAACAAACAACACCATTGTTACCTTATTTTTTCTTTACACCTGCATTGTGATAGCCTTCAAAACCAACCTCCAAACCAATATATATATATATATATATATATATATATATATATATATATAATATATATATCACTAAAGAGAGCTCAATGTATAATAAACTTTTTAGATTATATACAGAGCAGTATTTATCATAGAAAGGAAGGAAGAACCTAACACCGTAATTCCATAATAAATTTATTTCGACCAAAATTGGGGCCTATATAAATCTAAGTTGATTTAATATAGCTCCCCAAAATTCAGTCTCATCAAATGGGTAACAATTTACTTTAACAAAGAATGCACTTCTCAAAAAACAAAAAGTAGAATTTAAAAAAATAAGTTCAAACAAAAACAAAAAATATAATTTTTTTAACAGTATAAGATTGTCACTATGGTGACAGGAAGTAGAATGAGAAAAAAGAGATACATCTCATGTTTGGCTTCTTAGGGTATGGTAGTCAGACAGACAAATAAGGACAGGACAGAAAAATTTTGGTAGAAATAAATTTATTATGGAATTACGGTGTTGAGTTCTTCCTTCCTTTCTATGATATATATATATATATATATATATATATATATATATATATATTATATATATATATATATTTTATTTATAAATTTTCGGCAGTATAAAAAGACTCCTGGCTTTATAGTTTGTTATTACACAATGCCGAATTTGCCTGGAGAAAAAATATATATAAAGATAAAAGACCAAATCATCCGCACCTCTTAAAAAATTAGATGGTACTATAAAAATGGCCGAAAGAAAAAATACTGTCAGAGTTGCCTACGTTAAATATACTAAAGTGCTCAATACAGAAAGTAGAGCTAATAAATAATAATAAATTAAGCCAGATGAGTCAGAGAATATCTATCTAGGTTTCTCCTAACGGATAATCAGGATAATTCTGACTGCCAAGGTTTGGTGCAAAATTCATTATATTCCTAAAATTCGTCAGAAGGGATCTTCCTTTTATCCTAATTTTGTATGCCCTTGTAACGAATTTTAGGAACAAAAGTTTGCACCAAATTGGCAGTCAGAATTATCCTGATGATCCATTAGAAACCTAGGTTGATATAGACTCCCTCGTTGTCCAGCTGATACCGTCAATAGGCCAACTTTTATGATGAAAGTGCGGATAATTTTTGACTCTCGTTCGTATATTCCTTTTTTCGTCGAGACATGTAAGGCCTGCCTACACTTTATATCGATTAATATACGATACTGTTTGTGATGGAACTTTGCCAAAAAGGGATAAAACCATTTAAATCACCGGATTATTTACAGTCAGTAGATACATCAATAAAAGTGAGATTTTTTTTAATTCTTGAGAGAGATAAAAAAAAAAGTTTAATCGATGGAAGTTCCTTTCTTTATTATCATTTAATTCTTTTTTTTCTTGTTTGTTTTTATATTATTGTTGCTTTTTTTGTTATTCTTTTTTGTAATTGTTTTTTTCCTTTTTCTTTTTTCTTTTTTTTTTTCAATTAAATTTCTGAAAGAGAGAGAGAGAATGAAAATGAGTATTTCACTCTGTTTGAAACTTAATGAAGAAATCGCTGACGTAACTGGATATTTGTTTGCTGGGGCAAGAAAGGAAATTAAATACTCAAGGGTTTAATGATACGAGCTTCTTTCTTCTTTGTTATGTAAGCGGGCGATCTTATGTGAAGTTAATTGTTCTGAAAGACATTCTAAATGGTATTTTAACGAAAAGGGTTATGAAGAAACAAAACAGTGTCAAATTAAGAAGTGGCTGAGTAGATCTTTACAGAAGATGAAAGATGAGAAAGAGGGGAGAATAATAATAATAATAATAATAATAATAATAATAATAATAATAATAATAATAATAATAAGAAGAAGAAGAAGAAGAAGAAGAAAACAATGAAGAGTTAGGAGGAAGAGGGGAGGGGATAATAGATAATAATATATTTTTGCAGATGAAAGTTGAGAAGAGGGAGAATAATAATAATAATAATAATAATAATAATAATAATAATAATAATAATAATAAGAAGAGAAGAAGAAGAAGAAGAAGAAGAAGAAGAAGAAGAAGAAAACCAATGAAGAGGTAGGAGGGGTAGGGGAGATAATAAATAATAATATATTTTTGCAGAAGATGAAAGTTGAAAAGGGGAATAATAATAATAATAATAATAATAATAATAATAATAATAATAATATAATAATAGAAGAAGAGAAGAAGAAGAAGAAGAAGAAGAAGAAGAAGAAGAAGAAGAAAGGGAGGAGGGCATAATCAACAATAATAAGTCGAAAATGAAAACAAGAGGTGGGATGTGGAGGTAATAATAAAGAAGTAGAAAAAATGAAGAGCAAGAAGAAGAAGAAGAAGAAGAAGAAGAAGAAGAAGAAGAAGAAGAAGAAGAAGCGGGAAATGAAGACAAAGAAGTGGTGGGAAGTGGAGATAATAATAAAGAGGAATTAGAAAAAAGAAGAGTAAGAGGAAGAAGAAGTGGGAGGCGGAGGAGGAGAATAAAGAAGAAGAAGAAATTGAAGACAAAGGAGAAGTAGGAGGTAGAGGTAATAATAAAGAGTAAGTAGACAAAACAAAGAGCAAGAAGAATTAGAAGTAAGGAGAGATAGAGGAAGAAGAAGTTGAAAATGAAGGGGTAGGAGGGCTAGGTGAGGAGGAGATCATAATGAAAAGGAAGGAAAAGATGAAGGTGAAAATAAAGACAAAGAAGAAGTAGGAGGAGCAGGAGAGGAAGATGAGGTCTTAATGAAGAGGAAATAGAGAAATGGAGAGCAAGAAAATTAGGGGAAGGAGGAGATAAAGAAGAGAAAGGAGAGGAAGGAGGTTAGATGAACAAGAAGAAGTTGAAAACGAAGTAAAAGAGAAAAACAGAAGAAGAATACGAAGAGGAAGATAAGAGAGATTGAGGAGGAGTATGAGGTAATTAAATACAAATCTAGTAGAAAATAAAGACGAAGAAGAGGTAAGAGAGGGAGGGGGTCCTTATAATGAAGAGGAAGAAGAAAATCTGTTATATAACCCTTTTACTGGGTATATATACGGAGAGAGAAGATCATATGAGACGATGAGAAAGGCGGGAGACATTAGAGGTATTTAAATAATGCTCCCACATTTCTAAAGTCTTCATCTCTTACTTACTTGCTTGAATAGTTGTCTAGTTCCATAGTCTGTTTCTTGCGTAGCTGGGACATTTCTAAAGATGCTGGTCTGACTTTATTTCTTCCTTCTTAATTCTGGTTCTGTAGAAGCTGGTTCGCCATTATTTACAAAGACGACATAAGGCTTATATTTTGACTGTTAATTATTGTTAAGATATTGGGATGGGTATGTGACAAACAAATTCAAAATATAAAGAAATGGCATTATCATAATAGTAAGTATAACAGAACACTGTTGTGTGGGTAGGTTAGAGTAACCTCCCTTTATTGATAGTTAACTTAGAGTGACCGGCGTGGTGTTATGCAAATATTAGTGACAGGCCGTCGGTAAGTCTCTACTTAATGACTAGACTTCGTACGTCGTATGAGACGATCGATTCGTGTTACTCTTTTTACAACTGTGAAGTGTTTTATAATATGGAAGGGATTCTTATATGATCTTAACTAAGAGCCTCCATATTCGTGATTGAACGTGTACAAATAATAATGATAGCTAAGAATATTATAATCGAATACCGTCAAGCAAAGAGAGAAAGAAAAAGAAAGGAACATCTCAGACAACTGCTATAGCAGAAATCTAATCTAAGTAGTCTCCCTTGGAATATATTTTGGGTCCCTCAAAAGTAAGGGCCTAAGTGGAGTGTTTTATGGCATGGACTGCTCATCCAACAAGATTCCGTCCTTAAGCATCACAGATCGCCACTCATGGCCAATAGGTGTCTCCATTGGGGAGAGTCTTACTCCTCTGTGGTGCAGTCGGTGTATTCTAAACCCCAAGCCCATAGGGCTTAAAAGTGAAGGTGATACCAACTGTTGTCAGTACCCTTGGTCTGAAAAAGAAACTGAAGGAATTGGAAATCAAGGTAAGAATTAAAACCATTTAGACAATAGCATGACGGAGACCCCCTCCAAAAAAAGGGTCTACCCGGTTGGCAACAGCAAAAATTATACAGCCCCTTTTTTTAGAAGGATGCCAGAGCATCAGGGGGAAAACCTGACCAATATCCTTTGGGATGGTTGGAGATTACCCTAGGTTGGTTGATCGGTTAGAATACTCAGAAGAGTTCTGGGTACCTGAAAACTCCAATGAAAGACTACTAGTTTACGCAAGTGTGAAAAACTCACAACAACAACAAGAAAAACAACAACTACAATAATAATAATAATAATCTTATTATAATGGAGATTGTGTGTTTTTCTGTCTGTAACCGAAACTATATTCCTACTCAAGTCACAATTCTCTTAGTTATTGATATCACATTCTCCATGATTTTATTTTTATCTAAACCTCAATTATTAATAAAATTGTCTTACATTATTAATACTGTTAACTATGTCTACATACTGACAACATGCAATTATATTTATATATAAAACAAAATAGCGGTTTACAATGTGAACGGGAAGGCTAATTTGCATATTTATATTAAAAAATCGAATTTAATAAATATGTGCTTAGTATTATTGAATTCTAACTGTTTGGTTTTATTTTAATGAATATAAGCAAAAATCTCTTCAATGAATCTTAAATGAAATCCATTAACAAGATGAAATAACTGTCATTTTATTCTTTACTTCCTCTTATAACTAAATACTTAAATTAGAAAAAATAACAATGAAAGACGAGAGTGATGGAAGAGTAAGTTTCAGTTGTTCCATTTTTTATTATACTCCCTCTGTTTCAAATCTTTTATTATACTACCTCTGTTTCAAATCATTTTATCTGTATTCTTATTTAGTTTCATTAGCCTTTCTAATTTAATGTAATATTTTATTACATTAAAACTTAAATACTTGCACCCGGAGAGTGCATATATTTGCTAGTAATAATAATAATCAAAGCAAACAATGATGAAATAACATAACAGCAAATGTAGAGTGAGTGGTGACAGAGATGAGACAAACTAGCACAACGAGAATATAAAGCAGGCACGACTGGGTTAGGAAGGTGATCCACTGGGAATTATGCAAAAATATTAAACCATACAACAAAATGGTAGATTCATAAGCCAGAATATGTTCTTGAGAATGAAATGCATAAAAATTCTCTGGGATTTTGAGATTAAGACGGAACACCTTATACCAGCCAAAAGACCAGACCTAGTATTGATAAACAATAAAGAGAACTTTTCATCTGGCAGATTTTTCAGTTCCAGCATATCCCAGGGTAAAGATGAAGGAAAACGAAAAGATAAACAAATACCTGGACCTTGCCAGAGAATTGAAAAAGCTATGGAGTAAGAGGGTGAAAGTGTTACCTATTGAAGTTGGTGCACTAAGAACGGTCCAAAAAAGCTTGGGAAAAAGATTGGAGTCTAGAATGAAAAAAAAATAGAGGGGAAAAATAATAAATATTCGACTTGTTGACAATGTCGCCGTCAAAAAATCTTTATCAACTCAAAAATCTTCAGCAGCTGAAAAATCCGTCGTCGTAAAATCTTCAACAACTCAAAATCGCGACTCGCCTCCTGTCGTCACCCCACTTCTACTTATACTAATTTCTCCCTCAACATCCGGGTGTCTGCACCCCACACACGAGATTCTCGAGCCAAACCCGACCGCCGGAATCCTCATAGCTATCATCCGGGCACTTGGCGCTTACATCCGGGACTGTAGCTTCTCGACTTCGGTGACAATGTTTGCATTCTGAAGGAAGCGGGTTCGATTCTACAGTCCGACATGTCAGGCAAAGCCTAGCCCGCTTCCTTCGAGAATACGGCAGGCCTTGACG
>CM042177.1:15998998-16008998 GCA_023376005.1 Doryteuthis pealeii | reverse complement strand
TATATATATATATACTCGTATAGATATTTTCAGTATATATATATATATATATATATATATTATATATATATATATATATGTCCAGTATATACATATATACATATATATATATTTCCAGTATATATATATATATATAATATATATATATATATATATATATAGTATATATATATATATATATATATATATATATGAGAGAGAGAGAGAGAGACATAAGTATATACATATATATATTCCCAGTATATATATAACATATATATATATATAGTATATATATATATATGTATATACATATATATTTGTATATATATAAATATATATATGTATATACATAGACACACACACATATATATATACATATATATATATATTTCTAGTATATATATATATATATTTCCAGAATATATATAGATATGTATATACATATATATATTTCCAGTATTCGTATATATATATTTCCAGTCTGCATATATATGTGTATATATATATATATATATATATATATATATATATATATATGTGTGTGTGTGTGTGTGTGTGTGTGTGTGTATATATATATATATGTATATATATGTATATATATATATGTGTGTGTGTGTGTGTTTGTGTGTGCGCGCGCGCGCGCGCGTGTGTGAATGAATGAAACACCAAGGTATTCAGAGGCTGAGTTTCTTATAGTTAGAAGTATTACCCAATGTTGTAACTTCTGAAAGATTTATTATTCCGAATTTACAACGTCGCATATTAACAAATAGCTGATTATGCCTTAATATAAAGAAACAAGTTTAACGTTGTCTAATACTTCTTACTATAATAAAGTCTTATTTTCCTAGATTATTAGCAACTTTATATATTTATATATTTATTAACATCTATATATATCTATATATTATTAACTATACTATTAACTATATATCTATATTTATATGTTACTAACATTTTTATATATTATGAACAACTTTATATATTATTAACCCTTGCATGTTATTATAATCTTTCCTTTTCCTATATTATCAATATCTTTACACACCGTCGGATTTATTTCCATTTTACACACACACACACACATATATATATATATATATGTGTGTGTGTGTGTGTGTATGTATGTATAAATCTAGATTTACCAACCACTCTGCATGAGCAGGGTGTGACACAAGGTCAATTTCAATTTCAAGTTTAACAGATTTGAATACAGTTTTCCTTTTACTGGACTGGTTAACTAGCCATGGTTAAAGGGCCTAGTCTGCCCTGCTATTTACCCATAGCTGGAGAAAGAATGGATTCATACCTTTCCCAAGGTTATTAGCGCTATGTGAAATTCAAACAGCTTCGTCCAGGAATTGAACTCAGGTCGACGATTCCATTTCCTATGACTCTAACCATTACAAATATAGATATAGATAGATAGACTATTATCTCGTCGGCCCCATAAAAGAGGGTTTGTGAGGCAAACAGTATTCCTGTGACGAAGAAATAAAATCACTTGTGAAAAAGTGGCTCAAAGAACAGTCAACAGAATTTTACGGGGCAGGGATACATGTTCTCATTCGAAGGTGGAACATTGATATTGGGAGAAATGTGCAGAAGTAGGAATGGGATCCACAGAAGACCAAGTTCATTTTGATGTATGATACATGTTCGTATGTTGGTAATTATACCTGTCCTAAACAAAATGGCATTACTTTTGACTTGAATGTTCTTATTTACTAAAAGTAAACCTGGACTGGCAACTATAAAGCTGGAGGCGCGTGGTCTAATGGTTATAATCGTAGGAAATGGACTCGTCGATCCGAGTTCAAATCCTGGACGAGACTGTTGGCATTTCTCACAGCGCTAATAACCTTGGGAAATATAAGCATCCAAATACTCTCCCTCCAGTTATATGTAGATAGTAGATGGATAGATAAATAGATATGTGTTTGTTAACAGAATATTATGTACAGAGACGTGGTTACAAAGCCCTCTGTCTTGCAGAAGTTGATTTTTTCAAAAAGAGTACATATCTAAAAGTTGAGGCATAGAGAATTTAAAACATAAACTTAAAAATTCATTACAATGGTAAGTTTGAAGAAATTAGAAGAAATAGATCACATCATATAAAATATGTACTACAAGCTTAAAAGCCTCTCCAAGGGACTTAAGCTATGTTGCTGTGGGGGCTCTTCATTGGAACACGGTCACTTTATTCACTGAGTAAAGTTTAAATTTACTGTACCAAAAAAAAAAAAAAAAAAAAAAAAAAAACTGGTCGCAAAAAAATCACGTAAAAAAATCGCCGAAAAGAAAACTTAGGATTAAAAAATTCATACTTACGGGTTCGGATTCGACCCGGGATGTTTTTCATTAAATCACGAAGTCTGCCTGATTGTATGATATAAAGGGCTACAGTCACTAGGAGTAAATTTGAAGGATTGGCATATGGTTACATTGACGTTCGCATCTATTGTTAGAGACTAGCCGGACCTGTGGATATACCACAGTTTAATTATAATAACATTTGATATATTTAAGAGCTATTGCTAAATAATTCAATATGCAAAAAGTATGATAATCTTGAATTAACTCTGTCTCACTCATTGATTTACCGATAAAAATCTGGAAAGGGGGCGTTTACAATATCTACATTAATTTGCCGACAAAAAGTAACGTTGTGTTTTTACATATCACAAAAAAGATAAGGACAAAAGTCCGAAAAATTAAAATTATGAGGTTAATGAACAGATACTATATTCTAATCCCAGCCTAAAGGCGAAATATTTTTAAATTGCGAATGCAATCAGTCAAATGTAGTATTTCATATACATATAATATTATCCATAGATTAGAATACTCCTACCCTGATTTAGTGAAATTAATTTTCTAATCAAAATATATTAGAATTTTCTTATTTCTATTATAATACACGTACAATCAAAAAGGATATTGTTAGGTACTATTATCATACTCTACAGCATTGAAACAATAACAAAAATCTTTTTTTTTTAAAGTTAGCTTTGAAAATGTAATTTCATAAGGTGTTCCCATTGTGGTGTAATGGTTAGCAAACTAGTCTCGCAGTCAACGAAAAAGCGAGTTCGATCCTTGCTGAATGCCTCATACTTGCAACCTTGTGTCACATCTTACCGGTTGCGCACGGATTGCGTAAATACCTACATACAATATCGCCCATCAATAAGTATACCCCTACCATTACTTTGTATAAAAAATAATTTTCTGACCGAAATATATTAAGATGATCTCATTTCTATTATAATACATCTATTATATAATGAAAACGAATATTGTTAGATGTCAATTATTATCAAACGCTACAGCTTTGAAATTATAACTAAAAATCAAATTTGATTTGTGAATACACTACTTTAATTAGTAGTAAAGTTGTTTATGGATGGTATCATCTAAAAAGTGAGGGGGTCTACCCCCTTTTCACAAGAGATAGGCCAGGGATATTGTTCTTAAGGGGTTGGAGTGCCAGACCGACCATCACTTCCGAGATGATTTACTGCCCAGATCAGATTACCCAAGATCTGCTATTCATACGCTGATCTGGCAAGGACCAGTATTGAACCCGTAACGTTGTTGTTTCTAGGCGGATGTTCTAGGGACTGAGCTAAACCGGGGGACAATAGATATTTAAGAAAAAACATGAAAAGCCATTGACGCACACGACGCATCATTGAAAAGCTTCGACCCTTCTTCATTAATATACGTGATGACAGATAGAATGGTTGACGGGGACCCACTTAAATTATGGAAGAAAATAACTTATATCATGATGATCTGCACTGGCCATCACAATAAGGAGATTATGGTTGCTACCCAGTGCTCTCTGAACACCGTAAAAACAACCAAGCATGAACTAGAGAATTGCAATGGAGACTAAGAGGCTGTGGATTATCATGTATATGGCGCTGTTGGGAAAGACACCAATCGCCGTGCCAGTACTACAAAAACCCAGTTAATCAATAGAATACGGTTGTTTTTGAGACCCTTCCGAGGTAAACTGTAACATCAGCTTGCTCCAAGTTCCTGAGCAGGATTGAGGGTGTGATCGACGCTAATGGTTATTATTTTTTTAGTGAAACTTATTGATAGTTGTGTAATTTCCATGCCTGTTGAATTTATTTACAATTCATTAGATTTTGTAGTTACCAAGTACTTTTTCTTTTTCCTTATGAAACTGTCAAATTTATCCCGAACACCCTGTATATATATATATATATATATATATATATATATATATATATATATATATAATTGTAATTGGTAACTGACAGTTTTCTCGCCAAGGCGATTTTCAAACCAAGTGAATTTTTTGGTACTTACCAAGCACTTTTTCTTTTGCTTATGAAACTGTCAAATTTATCCCGAACAACCCGTATGTATATATATATGTGTGTGTGTGTGTATATGTATGTGTGTGTGTGTGTGTGTGTGTGTGTGTGTAAAGAGATAGAGAGGGGGAGAGGGGGGGAGGGAGAAATGCGTAGTCTTTTTCTTTTCTACATTGTTTCGTCTTCACTTCTTTCCTTTTTCTTCTCTTTTCTTTTTCTCCTCCCTCTCCTCCTCCTTCTCCCACTCCTCCTCGTTCCTCTTCATCTTCCCGGGATATACATGTGAGAGAGACTGAGTAGGGCGATGATTGTCTGTGAACTTAAGCAATTTGCTTGTCATGACTCGTTGACTTAACCTATTTAATGATATGTCACCACGAAACGACGGTCAGTCATGCCTCACTTCCTCTGTCCTACATTGTCGTTTGACACATGTCAGTTACTTTTGACTATATATATATATATATATATATATATATATAATATATATATATATATATATATATATATTGCTTTGTCTAGCCACACTAATTAGCCGTGAAACGACTAAAAAGGATTATATATATATATATATATATATATATATATATATATATATATATATATATATATTACATACATACATTTCAGCATTTCAGCAGCAAGTTATAATTTTAAAAGATTTGGCTGAATATAACGGAATATTGCTTCGTAATGATTTTCAATTGCTAACGTACAAGACCTAGAAGAATTTTTCTTATATCAGGGTCCAAATGGTAGAGAAGATGTCCCAAATTTTCAAAAGTGCTTTCGGCCACATCCATGATCCTCTTGATGGGAATTATTTGTTACAGTTATTTTTTTTCATGGTCTGTGGTTTATTCAGTTGGGAAGATTATTTCGTGGTGTTCAACGGAACATGTTTAAATCATATATAAATAAAATAAAATAAAATTAAGACATAAGGTTTTCTTTTTTAGAAATTCAATATTTTACAATGTATACGCTTTTTCTCTCCTTTATATATATATATATATATATATATATATATATATATATATATATATATATATAATTCCTCATATATATATTTAAAAAATTCAAACGAATTTGACGAGAAGATGGTTTTCACTGAACAGATAGACTTCTGATACATTTTTTCGGTTAAATTTACGTGTGTTCTCAATCACTTAGAAAACTTATTTAAACTTTCTAAAAACAATTTCTTATACAAGAAAGTTTTTCCTGGCGATGACCCCAGTTCCAAACTAGTTGATAACCGTTAAAAAATTATTGACATAATAAACTATCTCTGTCTTATTCCTTTTTGTTCAGCTTATATATATATATATATATATATATATATATATATATATATATATATATTATTGAAAATCGAAGCGAATCCGACTGTATGTTGAAATTAAAAATAAAGGAAAGAAAATGCTGAAATGCATAAAATAGATTTTATTCTATATTATTTTATTTTACTGACACGTGTTTCGGCGAGGAGGAGCACCACACCTACCGTCAACTCCTCACTTTACCGCACAGATCCCTGCGCTACTCATACGCTGAGTTGGTGAGGGTCGGTATCGAACCAGGAAGCTAGAGGTTCCCTGCCGAACAATCTACCGACTGAGCTAATGACTAAGACTTATATTTATAGACTGTTCCAAAACAGCGGTGATTAAATCG
This sequence comes from Doryteuthis pealeii, assembly GCA_023376005.1. Classification (NCBI taxonomy): domain Eukaryota; kingdom Metazoa; phylum Mollusca; class Cephalopoda; order Myopsida; family Loliginidae; genus Doryteuthis; species Doryteuthis pealeii. The sequence goes on along the minus strand of CM042177.1, from coordinate 16,002,984 downwards.
GCCAATCAAAAACGCCCAAACATGTATTTAATTTACTATTTAAAGGCGTTGGTAAATTGTCCTAGAGTTACTTGCTGGAGAAGGACAGACCAACAGACGAGCGTTATACAACTCTTTACTTCAAGATGGAATACAACTTAGGATGGATCAGCGGACAAGGATTAAAACTAATACTGCACCTTTATATTTCAAGAAAGGATCAAACTTTGCTCCACAAGGAATCTCCACTGTAATTCTGCTTTCAACTACAGCCCTAAAATGGCTGAACGAATCGTAACACAAACAAAACATGGGTTCAATAGAATAACATTTTTTTCTTAGATAGTTGAACATTCTAGCCCCATAAAATATATCTGAAACAAATTAGATTAAATTATTTATTACTATTTCCATATTCGGACTATTGTCCTCATCTTCATTGTTGTCTGTACAACTTTTCGACCGATGTGCCCTCCGGTCTTCTTCGGGTATTTCTTCGGAACTTTCTCGGACTCGGGAACCAACAAGAAATACCTGAAGAAGGCCGGAGGGCACATCGGTCAAAATGTTGTACAGAAAACAATGAAGATGAGGGCAATAGTCCGAATAATCCAAATAATACTAAAATACAAGCCTCATCTCAAAATTTTCGAGAAATAGTAAATTGTTTATGTAATAAAGAAATGCTTTGTGTCTTATATGTTATTAGTCTATTTACAGCTAAATTATAAAGAAAACAAGTGAATATTCTTTTTGTGTGCCAATTCCATATTCTTCCCAAGGGATAAATTCTAGAAATCAAAGACAAATACAAATTATAGCAGTCCAAACAAATACACATCTTATGTATTTTGATTACAGCGGCTTAGCTCAGTCGGTAGAACGTTCGGCTAGGGATCACAAGGATCCGGGTTTGATACCAGACCTCGTCAACTCAGCGTATGAGTAGCACAGGGAACTGTGGGGTAAAATGAGAAGCTGATGGTAAGAGTGGCGCTTCACCTCAGACGCCAAGACAAACTCCTTGGTCTAGCGCTAGTGAAAAGGGGATAGACTTACTCGCTGTATGGCTTACACCAACTTTAGGCCACCTCGAAGACTTGACTTTACTTTAAAGAAAATAAGGCTTGAACAAAATAACATTTTAATAGTTGAAAATTATTTGTGTCTTACCTGTTATTAGTCTATTTACTGCTAAATTAAAAACAAACAAAAAACAAGTGAATATCCTTCTTGTGTGCTAATTCCATATTTTCCCCAGTGATAAAGAAGTCCAGACAAATACAAATTCTAGCAGTCCAAACAAATACACATCTTACGTATTTTGGATACAGATACTTAATATTATCCGGGTTTGCAGCCAAGTCACGTTGAAAGCATCACTTCTCAGTCGATCACCGAAGTGAAGCAGCGATGAACTAAGATGGAAGACGATTTAAGCAACAGCAGGTACTGTAAGTAACCGAATATTAATAATGACATTAAATGAACTGAAAATAATTGCCATGCCATAAAACAACCAAACGTTAATAATATCCGTTTGAATTGTATAATTGTATTAGGGGTGATAAATTAAAACTCTTGAAAAAAAAAATTCTAAAACAAATGCAAAACAAAATTATTTTTAGTAACAGAGTTGTGAATACATGGAATAAACTACCATCATCAATAGTGAATGCCCCATCTCTAAACTCCTTTAAGGCAATGTTAGATAATCTGTGGAAAGATTATAAATATTCTGTGGAATTAAGATGAATGTTTATAAGGAACAGCTGACAGGTCTCATACCTAATATACTAGCTGAAAAGATAGTATTATTATTATTATAATGATGAGTTTTTCACATCAGCGTTAGCTGATGGTATTTCACTGGAGTCTGAGTGACAACAAGTCTCCTCAGGTTTCCAGGACTTTTCTGAGTATTCTAGCTGATTGCAGCAGTGGATGGTCTGGATGGTCTCTATTCTTCCTCTGATTTCTAGATCCTCCAGTCTTTTTTCCGAGTTTATTGGTACCGTTCCAAGTGCACCAACTACAATTGGTATCACTTTCACCCTCATATTCCACAGCTTTTTCAATTCTCTGGCAAAGTCCGGGTATTTATCCAACTTTTCATTTTCCTTCAGCTTCATCCTGTGATCTGCCGGGACCGCAAAGTCCACCAGTTGACACGTTCTCTCTTTTTTTGTTAATCAATACTAGGTCTGGTCTCCTGGCTGTTTATTATAATTATATTATTATTATTTTCCACTAAAAATCAGAAAATACTCATATCTTTGTTTTAAATAGAAATTAACTTTTTATTTTAAAATAATTAGATGTGTAATTATTTATGGAGAAAACTGTATATTGAGATTGTGTATCATTATTTGTATATTCAAATTAAATCACGGACTTTCCACGGGTTCATCCAGTAAATAAATTATAAAAGAAAACAACAAATGAACTAGCAAAGAAAAAATTATATAAATTCGGCAAAATAATTCCAATTTGTAACAAAATTCTATTTATTTTCATTTTTCTCTCTTTTGTTTTGTGTAAATATATTTTTTATTAACAAAAATAAATGGCTGCTGCTGTTTTAAAAGAAGATTTTTTATTTTATTCAATTTTTTTTTCTTTCGATAAATCTAAATCTTTTTTTATATTTACTCTTTTTTTTACATATTATTTCTTTAGCTTGATAATTTATTTTCGTTGTTGTAAACCCGCCATTGCATTTCTACAAGAGTCGATGGGTTTTATTAGCTACGATGTTTGCTATGAGGTAAAAGAAAATTCCACCGAATGGAGTCTTTCTCTCTTTCACTCTCTAATGTTTTTTATATCTCTTTTTCTTAAAGTCACTGAGGTCTTTTCTTTAGAATTAAAAGCACAAGGGAAGAAAATCTCCCGAAGAAAAGTGTTTAAAAAGAGGAAGGCTTTTTCGAGATTGCAAATTTTAAAACCCTAATGGGATTTCTGGGGTTAGTAAATCGCCATTAGCGGATCCGGGCGAGAAACACAGACCTTCCCAGAATGCACTGCGTCCAGTGTATCATGATTGGAACAATAGTCGTGTATTCAGTTTTCTTGCGTTTTTTTATTCATTTACTTTAATGTGTTTTATTTGATGTTACGAGAACGCTCTGAAACTAATGCCTCCAATATATTTCCATGATACAGGGAGCACGTTGAATAGAGAAAGTTCTTTTTGCTACAGAACATTATTTCTCAACAAAGCTACCATCATTTGACCATCGGCGAACAGGAACTGGCATATCTCGCTCGTAAGATAATCATGTTTAATATTACTAGCAAGTATTTAAGTTTTGATGTAATAAAATATATTAAATTAGAAAGGCTAATGAAACTAAATAAGAATGCACATAAAAAGATTTGAAACAAAGGGGGGTATAATCGAAAAATAGAACAACTGAAACTTACCCTTCTATCATTTCACATCACTCCCGTCTTTCATTGCTAAATTTTCCTAATTTAACAATTTAGTTAAATTAGGAAGTAAATATTAAGATGTCAGTTATTTCTTCTTGTTAATGGATTTCTTTAAGATTTATCCCCGATATTTTTGCTCATATTCATTAAGATAAAACTAAACAATTAGAAATTAATAATACTAAGCACATATTTATTGAAATTAGATTTTTAATATCAATATACAAATTAGCCTTCTCGTTCGCATTGTAAACCGCTATATAATTGCATGTTATTGGTATGTAGATATGGTCAACAGTATTAATAATGTAAAAACAATTTTATTAATAATTGAGGTTTGAATACAAATAAAATCATGGAGAATGTTACGTAAATAATCCAGGGAATTGTGACTTGAGTAGTAATATAGTTTCAGCTACATATAGAAAAACACACAATCTCCATTATAATAAGATTAGAATAGAATAGGGGGAGATTGAGGAGAGAGGAGGAGCACTCAAAATAGTTTTAACTAATGAGAAGAGAGTCACTTTTAGTTTAAATTTAGTGTTTCCTTTCTCCAAGACAAGTTG
>CM042177.1:15978998-15986498 GCA_023376005.1 Doryteuthis pealeii | reverse complement strand
AAGTTATATGGTTTCAAGTATTCCTATTAAATATTAATAATTTTCAAACAGTTCTATTCAAAACATATATGAGATCTGAATAGTGATTAACCGGGTCGAAATGGACAGGGTGGGGGTAATAGCAAAGTGAAGTGGTGACTCCACCTCCCCAGAGCTTAGAAAGTGGAACCTCACCACTAGATGTTGATTAGTGTCATATTTGGAACATGTTGATTAATCGGCTAGGAGATCGTTGTCAGTGAATTCGATTTTTCGGGATGACCCATACGTTTGGGTTACCCACCCCCATATGTTTTCCTGGGTGCTCCAAACGCCTGGCTTTTTGCCATACTAGGCTCAGCTTAGTAAATGAAAAGTAAGAAAAATGATTACACACGACTTATTCGCTGAGCAAACTAAGCCCTGTATTGGGTTTTGCAGTAAAACCACATTTTGTACAAAATTGTTTTATTCCCCGCAACGCCTCTCGTAATTTACGGCATTTGACGTGCGTTACACCGATTCTGCAATCTGCTACGTTCAGAAAGATTTAGTTCTGACTTTGCACTCCACATACAATACTCTTGAATGGCATAATTTCAATTTCTTTAAATCAGTTTCCAAGCACTTAAAATTGTCCTTAACCATACACTTATATCACAGTAAAGCTCCACCCAAAATAATAATAATTATATATAATATATATATATATATATATATATATATATATATATATATTATATATGTGTGTGTGTGTGTGTTGTGTGTATGTGTGTGTGGTGTTTTTGTGTGTGTGTGTTAAAAGAAGTGAATCTGGACGGTATGTAGTATAATAAAAAAAATTTGAAAAAAACTTTAAATGGTTAGAATGGTGAGTTTATTGGCCGACGCTGCAGTGTTCATATTGGAAGGTGATATCCCCTTCCACAACCAACAAAAGCCCTGAGATGATCTAATTATAGATCGATGCAGCATCGGCCAATAAACTCACCATCTAACTCATTTACCTGTGTTTTTTAATTTTTATTATACTATATATATAACATACCAAACATACATATATATATTATATGTGTTATACTGTATATTACTATATATATATATATATATATTTATTATATATATATATATATATATATATATATATATTTCAAAGGTATTCTCGAAAGCTCAATAAATTCCATAATTGAAGCACTGATATTGCTTCAATTACTAAAATATGTTTTTCAAAGTGTTTTCTATTCTAAAACTAAGAGGGTTGCATAAATTCATGTTTTTGAAGTTATTTCATTTGGTTTTACTAAATGTATTGTAAATATGAATTATTAATTTTTCAACTACTGCAGTACTTTTGAGAACCATATATATATATATATATATATATATATATATATATATATATATATATATATATATATATATATATATGGGGGTGATATCAAGTGTTTTTTGATAGAATTTAACCAAAATTGAAAACTCAATAAAGATTTGCATATATATATTTACATATACGGAATATAAATAAATGAATAGATAGATAGTTTGGTTGATATAAATTTATATCGACATCTTTGTCTCGTCAGTTTGGTGTTAGTTGTTTTGAAGACCTCACTTGCGGTTCGCTGGTGTGATTTTCCAGTTTTTCTTATTTTTGTCTTTTTCATTTTTTGCAAATTCCACGTTTGTTAAAAACGCCAATTCAGATGAACTAGCGTGTTTAACAAACGCCAAATATATATATATATATATATATATATATATATATATATATAGAGAGAGAGAGAGAGAGAGAGGGGGGAGTATGTGTTAAATAAATTACGTGTTAAGTAGAAAAATGTGCAACACACTTTATGAAAAGCAATGTGCAATTAATATAACTTTCGGGTTTTACGTACTCGATCCTCCTGTAAGCAGCAAAATAAAATTTGTTTATATATATATATATATATATATATATATATATATATATATATATATATATGGTGAGTCAAAAAAGTATCGGGATTTTTATAATTTTTGACACCCTTGTATTCTGAAAAAATTAACGTTCCATCATTTTTCATTTTATCGTGGTAAAGACAGCTTTAATCTCGATACTTTTTTATACACCTTATTTTAGTCATTCTAGAGCGTTCGCTAGAAGATTTCTAGTTAATCGCTAACTCCTAGCATATGAGTAGCATAGATCTGTTATTATTATTTGGCCTCCACCTCAGATTATTCCTTGGTTTTTCTTTTGAAAAATATCTCTGATGTTATACTTTAGGCTCGATTTATATATATATATATATATATATATATATATATATATATATATATATGTATGTTATGTATGTATGTGTGTACGTGTGTAGTGCTGATTTAAACCAATTCCCAGTTACAATATTAATGTGGCAGATATTTTAAGCTAAAACTACTTTGCTTTCTAGAACTATTTCTACAAATATAGATATTTAAATTAAGTTTAAAATGTTTGTAGAACGTGTAGAAATAAGATTAACAATTCTTCCAAGTTTGGTTTAAATTTGGTCCAGAATGGTGGAGCCTTTATAGTACAGACGGGCGGACAGACATTAGGTGAATTATAATAGTGATTATTTCAATTATTTTTTTAAAGATGATTTCTGACTCCAGAATTTCATAAATAAGCAAATTTAGCAGTCACTATGACCGTCTGCCAACAAGATCAAGGTATCAACACTTTTCTTTTAACCAAAGAGCTGAAAACGAATCATCACAACCAAAGAGACGCCACTGAGTCACACATACACCTTACTTTTTCACCTCTATGTGTTTTTTTTCTATGTAAATCAAGTTGCGCACAAATACCGAATTTTACAAAGGGGACATTTTTTCCCGCGCTGAACTCTCCTGATTTATGAACGCTTTCCTGAAACATTAATCTACTTGTCACTTTTTTTTTCTTCTGTTGCTAAGTTTGATTCGTGGATGTAATATTTAATCGTTGTTAATGAAATTAGCATTGTGTTTTGAATACATATTTCTTATTAATTGATCGATGACTGGAGGATAATCCTTAACATATTATTTAATTTCGTTTAAAGTTGAGATCCTCTATGAAGAAATTTGAATAATAGACTGTTCATTTGGCGAAAAAAGCAACGCTTTCTGTAAAGATTTTAGATAGATAGTATAGACTGATATATATATATATATATATATATATATATATATATATATATATATATATATATATATATATATATATATGTGAATTAAACAAAAGGCAGGTCTCCTGTTTAACGATTTTATTTGTGATCTTTTCAAGCTTTCTGGCAAACTTTTTAATATTTGGACGGAATTCGTGGATTAGTCCACCGAAGTTCATATCCCGAGTACTTCGCACTTCGAAGTGCCATCATCAGGTGATGTGTTCCAGTTTTTTTTTTTTTTTCAAAGTATATTAATGGATGTGGAGGCTGGAAGTAGGAGAATTGATACGAAACGTGTTATATATATATATATATTATATATATAATATATATATATATGTGTGTGTGTGTGTGTGTGTGTGTGTGTGTGTGTGTAAAAAGAAACACGGTTTTCAGGGCCTGTTAAAAATTATAGGAGGTATTTAAAATATTGTTATGAAATGTGACATTACCTAATAACACAATGGTAAGTGAGCAACAGTAAACATACATTTCCACATAGTTAAATGTATATAATTGCATATGAATTGATGTGATTCAACTAATAGATAGATAAATAGATGAAAAATAATAATTGTCACTTCCCTTATATGCTTTGAAAACAATGAGTATATCGCTAATTCTTGGAGCGGCGAAAAAGCCATACAGTTCTTCTGACTGTTCAGCGTTCATATATATATATATATATATAGAGAGAGAGAGAGAGAGACAGAGACAGAGACAGACAGACAACGGTAAATAGTGAGAAATTACTGTCATGTTTAGGTTATCAAATTATAGATTTATTTCAACTTAATGCCTCTTCATATTTTTTTTTTCGCCTTTGATTTTTTGCGGTCAAAACTGAAGATTTTTTAAGTTGAAATAAATTTATAATTTGATAATTCATAGAAATATTAATATTTTTAATCACCTGTGATAAATTTCAAAAATATATTGACAAAGATGGTGAACAGCCGGATAAATTGAGAATGTTTGAGGTACTCCCATAAAGGTTTTTAATTACCCTGTATATTATAATTTGTATAGAGTGTGATTTTTAAAAAAATATTGCGTAGTAGTTATCCTCATCAAATATGGATACGGCTATGGGAGATCAGATCAGTTCAGCGTAGCTGTTTGTATCTTACGAAGCTGTTTACATATTTCTTGGGAAATTTTGTGTTATTTGTATTATTCGGACTGTTGGCCTCATCTATATTGATATATGTACAACATTTCATCCGATTTACCCTCCGATCTTCTTCAGGTATTTCTTATCAGTCTCGGCAGACTTTTCGAACTCTGGGACCTTTGTTTGAACTCGGGAACCTTATTGTCATAATCGGGAGCCCTCACGGAACTTTGAACTTAACCCTTTATTCAATCCCGATTACGACAAGAAGGTACCTTAATTCGAAGAGAAGATTCCCGAGTTCGAGAAGTCTCCCGAATCCAACAAGAAATACCTGAAGAATGCCGGAGAGCACCTCGACCGAAACGTTGTACAGATAACAATACAGATGAGGACAATAATCCGAATATTACAAATAATACAAATTATCAAGCTTCATGGGAAATGTTTGAATCCAACTATTCTCCCTCTTTGCTTTTTCCCCAAACAATTTAAACAAGTATTTGGTTACTAAAGAACTCATGTAAAATATTAATGTCGAATATCCCCCCCCCCGTTTTTTTAGTGGGTGCTCCACGAAAAAAAAAGATATTTTCTTCTGGCATACACAGAGTCTAAACAAAATATTGAGCAGAGTCTCCTGTTGATGCGTAACGACTGGAAGCTTCTCCTTTTTGCCCCGAGGCTCGATGTTGTTGTTGTTGGAACAGAACTGTGAGTGGACATGTAATAAAATCCTATGAAGCATGCAGGTTGGCTAATGGCAACAACGCCCGATTTTAAATAGGCAGGGGCACGTTCGACTTTCTGGCTTATGTTTTTTTTTTTTTTTTTTTGCTTTTTTTTCCAGTGATTGACCACGGAGTAATTTTATGCTTGGACGGACACAACACAGCCAATTTTCAGAGCTGACCCTCTCTCCGAATCTATCTTGATGATTGGCAAGTGTCCATTTTTGTCCAGAGGTTTATAGTGCTGAGAAGAAAGGTGGAGTAGGTATTGACGAAATGATCGGGGTGTTCTTCTTCAACATTGTCCTATCAGATTTTCAATTCCTTGCATCTTTCCGACCCCGCTTTTTTGTGAGGCACATGAGAACGGATGGGGCAGAGACCTTTACTTTGTTGTCATATTTTCTACAGTCTTGCTTTGTTTCATCGTAACACGTTTTTTCTTAACATTTATACTGTAATAAGGTTCAACGTTATATAACCCTACCGATATTTTTCGCCCCAAAAATAGGGAGGAGGGTCAAAGTTAAATGATCTGAAAAAAAAAAATCAGAAAGTTTTAAAATAAAATAACTGATGCATTATAAAATACATTCATTGATATATCAACGCTGAAAATGTCCTTAAAATTGGATAATTCTCTGATTTTTGGTAAATTTTTTTTTCAATCGGGGTGAGGGTAAATTCATTTTGTAAAATACGGATTTTACGTCATATTTGTTACTCACTATTATAAAGTGTAAGAAATAAAATAAAAAAGGAAATCGTGTTATACGTATTATTTATTATAAAGTGTATAATAAATAATAATTATAATGTGATTACTTTTAATTCTATTTCCCTCTTCAGACGACGTAATTCTTAGCTTCTTTTTTCTTTTCTTTTCTTTTTTTTTCTACATTACGTGTTCTTGCTTTTTCTTCTTGTCTTTCTCATTTTACTTTTCTTTTTTCATATAACAACTAAAAATACTTTCTCTGTCTATCCTCAACAGGCGACCAACAGTTCGATGCCAGTATTGCTATAGATATTTCTTAGACACCAGATAAATATTTTTACATGAAATATTGTTTCTTGTGAGAAATGGTGGAGTCCCAATCATTATATAGAACGGCGCAAAAGTCACTATTTCATAAATTCAACAAGTTTTCAGTTCTGTCGACTGGGGAGTAGAATACACCGACTGCACCTCTGCAGAAGGGTAAAATCCACCCAATGGGTCAAACTGTTGGATCGTGATGCTTAAGGACGGAATCCTGTTAGCTGAGTAATCCATGACATGCAACACTCCACTTTGGCCATTACTTAGGCTAGACGGGAGGTCGGAGAGGCTTCCTCCAATCAATCGGCTAATCTCAATCCCTAGTAACTATTGATAATCCCGACCCTATAGCAACCCCAACCCTTTTTATCATATGTATATTAGAAAGTTGAACACTCAGGAATAATATAATAAAAGTCTTCGGCATAAAATAAACCAAGGGTTGACATGCCGTAAAATACAACCAACCAACCGACCAACCAACTTTTCATTAAAAAATAGGAATTTTTCTTGAAGTTTTTGCCTACCAAATTTCCCCCACGGTTGTACACAATTTTCTTGGTATTTTTAACAGTATGATGAGATGGATTATTTGGATTATTTGGACTATTTTACTTATCTTTATTGAACAACCTTTCGGCTGATCTTCCCTCCGACAATGAGGACAATATGGACTATTTTCCGGAGGGAACATCAGCCGAAACGTTATTCAGATAACAATAAAGATAAGTACAATAGTCCAAATAATCCATCTCATCATACTGTTAAAAATACCAAGAAAATTGTGTACAACCGTGGGGGAAATTGGTAGGCAAACAATTTAAGAAAAATTCCTATTTTTTTAATGAAAAGCAATACAAATAATAAAAATTATCGAGCCTCATCTAATAATTTCAGAAAAATAGTATGATAGGATATTTCAAAGTTCACTATCTATTCACCTCAAAACTCATCCTGTTCAAATAAAGTCCTATTATTATTGTAATATGATATGATATAATATCCCTCAAATACAACATGACGTTTTATTTTTAATGGTAACTGAATTTTGCGCTACCCTATATATTTTCCCTATATCGGATTTTGTGTTTGTTTGTTTGTTTTGTTTTACGGCATATCAACCAGTGGGTCATTTAATTCCGGCAAACTTTGAAATAAATTTATTTTTAATATTTTTATAAACCCATTTTTCTATTTAACCCATCAGTGGAACCCTAATAGGTACTACCACCGGGTCAGAGTGAACCAGGGAACAATGGTGATGAAGGGGTGCTCCACATTCTCCAAACCTCCAGAACTGGAACCTCACCATCAGATAGATTTTAACGTCATTCCCAGGACATGTAGACCCTCAGCCTTCTAGTACCTATATAAGATTTGGGGCTTGCCATAAGGGCAATAGGGTTGGGGCAATCATATAGTTGCTACGGCTTGACGTGACCAGCCGATTGATCGGAGGAG
>CM042177.1:15961498-15976498 GCA_023376005.1 Doryteuthis pealeii | reverse complement strand
TTCGTGACAAAATATTTAAGTTCGTCCCTTTTCTACGCCCCTATGTTTAAAGATTTAAGCCTTCAGGTATCCCCAGAGGAAATAAACACAAGGGGGGTTGATCTGATGAGCGTGCAGGCCACGCGATAGAACTATGTAGGTTCCATGTTTGGAACTAAAATGGCGTGGCTGCTGCTGCTGATCGAAGACATGACCCCTCCCAACTTAATTATGTATACACGGACATTTAAAACATGGATAATATTTTGCTGGAACCTGTGTATATGCGATTAAGAAATAGAATTAATACTAAGTTGTTGAAATTAAAATCTTCTTCGTGTAACATGTTTTGCGTAGACAACTTCATCAGATACTACGAATTTGTTTTCAAAACGATAACAGAATTCATTAGCACTGGCGGGATCTGTAGATATACCACAATATGATCATTTAATTATTAAAACGTTTGATATGTTTACTTAAGAGCTGTTGCATATAGTTCAATATGTAAAAAGTATGATAATCTCTCTCTCTCTCTCTCTCTCTCTCTCTCTCTATCTATCTATCTATCTATCTATCTCTCTCTCAATATGTATATATATATATATATATATATATATATATATATATATATATATATATAATTTAAGAGAAAGGAAATGAATCCGACGGTATAAGTATAGATAAAAGGATATGAAAACACACAATATGCTGTTAAAGTAAAAACATTTTATATTATATTCATAACTAATATTGAACGATATTTTGATTTATAAAAATCATCTTCAGAGCTTGTTTTTACTCCAGACTCATCGAGAGAGGAGCTGAAAAAAATGCTCCTCTTCAGCTCCTCTCTCGATGAGTCCGGAGTAAAAACAAGCTCTGAAGATGATTTTTATAAATCGAAATATTGTTCAATATTAGCTATGAATATGAAATAAAATGTTTTCACTTTAACAGCATATTGTGTTTTTCATATCCTTTTATCTATACTTATATATATTATATATATATATATATATATATATATATATGATGTGTGTGTGTGTGTGTGTATTAAAGAGTTTCTCGTTAAATGCGCTGCTCTTGTAAGAAATTTATTTTATAGTTTAATTAATAGAATGTCTGGTCGGGGATAAAGTGATCCATTTGCATCTCAAAGTCTCAGAGAATTTTATGGGTTTCATTCTCTTGAATGGATTCCGCTTTGTGCATATACCATTTGCTAGTATGTTCGAAATTTAATTTCTTGCACAATTCTTAGTGGATCACCTTTCCCACCCAGCCGTGCCTCGCCTTGTACTCCCGTTTATTATTATTATTTTCACCCCTTTTGAGGTATTCACATCGGCGTTAGCTTATGGTATTTCACTGGAGGCTAAGTGACAACAAATCTCCTCAGGTCTCCAGGACTTTTCTGAGTATTCTAGCCGATTGCAGCAGTGCAGTATTAAGGATGGTCTTAATTCTTCTGATTTCCAGATCCTCCGGTCTTTTGTCCAAGTTTATTGGGACCGTTTCAAGTCCACTAACTACAATTGGTATCACTTTCACTCTTATATTCCATAGCTTTTTCAATTCTCTGGCAAGGTCCAGGTATTTATCCATCTTTTAATTTTCCTTCAACTTCACCCTGTGGTCTGCTGGAGCCGTAAAGTCCACCAGTTGACAAGTTCTCTTTTTTTTTATTAATCAGCACTGGGCGTGGTCTCCTATTATTATTATTATTATTATTATTATTATTATTGTTGTTGTTGTTGTTGTTGTTGTTGTTGTTGCTACAGCTGCTGTCACAAACTCAGAGAGAAATATTTTCACATACACACACACACATAAATACATATACACATATATATATATATTCCCGATCTCTCTCTGCCTCCTTCCCTCCATCCCACCCCTCTCTCTCCCCTCTCCCTCTCCCCTCTCTTTCTCTCTCTCTCTCTCTCTCTCTCTCTCTCTCTCTCTCTCTCTCTCTCTCTCTCTTAAAGAGTCTCTCGTTAAAAGCATTGTCCAAGTACGAAAATTTATTTTACAGTTTTATTCCGGAGAACAATGGCGCCGGTTCGGCGTCGAAACGCCGCAATTTTGAATATGACTTACTGCTACATTTTGAACTGGTCCGTGTTTCATTGTCAACTTAAAAATGTTTGAAGCAATTAATCATGAAAATGAAATAAAAAATATATCGAAAAGAAGACATAAGGTTAAACAAATGAGAGGAAATAATAGAAAATAAAAAAGCACAAGAATTTATAACTTTTATACACTGATACTATAAACTCTGTTATAAAAACAAAGACACAAAAGAGACATAAAAAAAAGTTTAGTGATTTGCAGCAGCAGCAGCAGCAGCAGCAGCATAATCACCATCACCACTATCAACATCAACAATACAAAAAAGAATTGGAAATGTTATATACCCTTATAAACATCGGGTATATAATAGAGAGAGAGAGATAGAGAGAGAGAGAGAGAGAGAGAGAGGGGGGGGGCAGTCGCCATTTTCTTGTCTATTTGACTTATATCTGCTGGCTTCTTCTGGGCAGAGCTGGGTATTGCTTGTTTTTGATAATTACCGTATTTGACGACATATAAGACGAACGGGCATATGAGAGGCACCCCCATTTCAGCAGGTCAGATTCAGGAAAACAAGTTTTTAGTGTATTTAAGCATATATTGTTGAAAGCAGTCTAGCTATGCATTGAACAAGCAGAAACATAGCTGTATAAAAGCAATTTGGTATTACAGACAAAAATAAGCGTACACAAGACATCTCAATAGCAGGAAATAATAATAACGAAACGCACAAAATTCTCTGGGACTTTGAAATTAAAACGGATCACCTTATCCCAGCAAGAAGACCAGACCTAGTGTTGATTAACAAAAAAGAAAGAACTTGTCAACTGGTGGATTTTGCAGTGCCAGCGGATCACAGGGTGAAGTTAAAGGAAAATGAAAAAATTGACAAATATCTGGACCTTGCCAGAGAACTGAAAAAGTTAAGGAATATGAAAGTGAAAGTTATACCAATTGTAGTTGGTGCACTTGGAACAGTCCCAAAAGGATTAGAAAAAGGTTTGGAAAGTTTGGATATCAGAGGAAGGATTGAAACCATTCAGAACACTGCACTGCTGCAATCTGCCAGAATACTCAGAAGAGTCCTAGAGACCTGAGGAGACTTGCTGTCACTCAGACTCCAGTGAAAGACCATCAGCTAACACTGATGTGAAAACTCAAAAGGAATAATAATAATAATTGACCTACGGGAGGTCTCAAACTTCACCTTCGATGTATAAGACGCATTCAATGTCGAATGATGTGCAAATGAACGGCTTTCAATATCGACGATTAAATAGTTAACTAACCATGTATTCGAGTTGTTGATTGGCTGAGTGTAGTTTATGTGACCACGCCGAGTCTATAAGTTTAGTTGGTGGTTTCCAGCACAACTTATATACCATAATAACCCAACAGTTATTTTTTCGAAGAAAACCACGTTTCGTAAAAAAATAAGATAAATCTTTAAAAAAATTAGATCAATGAGAATATTCTATAATAAAAATTATTATTCACTGTTGTTTGCAGATGAAAATGTAATGTTTCTTTGAATGGTTAAATGTATTGTTAAATTTTTTTGTTTGGGTTTCTCGACATCTATCTTTATGAGCTTTTCTTTTTAATTTGATCTTAGATAAGTTTTCTCATAGTGAATTTTGTGTCTCTGTTTATGCCATGGTCTGTTAAACAGAAATCGAGTTCGACTGAGAGTAATGTATCATGGCTTAATGATTTTATTATGTCTGTAGTTGTTCAGTCTAAAATTGAAAGGCAATTCTAATGTCCCTATATATTGTTGGGGAGACGTTTGAATACAAAAAGGTAAATAATATTGTTGTTATAACACTGACGAATAATAAAATTACAACACAGTGAAGAGCGATACCGATTTTGTTCATGACATAAATTGCAAATTTTGTAAAATCTTTACGTAAAGGCGATGTTGTGTAATGATTATCATCGTAGAAAATATTCACGGTGACAGTTACATAATGAATGTGGTAGCCTATTCATTTTTTAATGTGGTGTAGAATTAAAGGTAAATAATATTTTTGCTATAATACAGAGGAATATTAAGATTACAACATAGTGAAAGATGATACCGATTTTGTTCATGAGGACATAAGTTGCAAATTTTGTAAAAACCTCTACGTTAGAAGTAAAGGCACTCGTTGGGCAATGGTTGTTTTCGTAAGAAATGTACACGATGATACGATTTCAAATCCTGGACGAAGTTGGTATTGTTACATAATTAATGGGTAGCCAATTAATTTACCAACCCTCCACACGAGCAGGATGCAACACAAGGTCAATTACTTAAGCGGAGTTTAACAGGTTTGAATTCAGAGTTTTCCTTCTTGTAGATAGGATGCCTTACCAAGGTTGAAGACCCCAGTCTGCCCTACTATTTACCCATAACTGGAGGGAATGTATGGGAGTTGGAGCATAGCTGGAGGGAGTTGGATGCAAACCTTTCCCAAAGGTATTACCGCTATGTGAAAGGCAAATATTTTTGTCTAGGATTTGAACTCGGATCGACGAGTCTATTTCATACGACTTTAAAACTTATGCCACGCTCCTCCATTCATGCGCCTATTCATTTTATAATGTGGAGTTGAATGTTTAATACTGGGAAAGAGTCATGGAAAATAACCAGGAGTTTTATTGAGACCATTGACCCTAGATAGTGTGACATTTTCATTGGTGGAGGATTTCACGTGACGACAAATCTGTGTGGAAGAGCTGAGTTAAATGTTAAAGTCAGTTTTTGAAGCAGGACGGTAAAGATGAAGTCCTCTGAGTTCTACACCGCGTGCATAAGATTTTGGGTTTTGGGGAATAAAAAAACCCATCAAAAACAACAATTGAAGTCTTCGTGTTTATTGTTAAGAACAAGATGGATGCAAAAAGATTAAACATCCTCGAGGCGACCTATGTGAAGAAAGACTCATATGAAGAGAGAGCTCAACCTGAAATGCGAGAAGGCTTTGCAGGTTAGAAAGAAGTTTCGGAGATATACCCAAGATAGTAATGATAAGTGAAATTCCGATTGGACCACGCAGTTTTTGCACTGGCCATCGCATGAGTTTCAGTTTGTACGTGGCTTTTCACGTTAAACAATTTATATTAATCTGGCCTGTCGCGAAGTCAGGAAAAAATGAATACATCTTCCTGTTACATCATTCATGGGTAGTCAGTAAATTATCTACATACAGTAGTAAGAATATTTTTTAATATTAAATTTAAAATCAGAGGGAGTTAAGTGAAAATTTTCATAACCGTGATTGGTTTATGATGACCTCGACTTGACCCTTCTGGATGCGCACGATTACAGGCATGTGATAGTTAGATGCGTCGAATTAACAACAGTAAAAGCAGAGAGTAACAAGTTAGAGCCCCTCATCCCATCTCTACTCTCTGTCTCCCTCTCCCAATTATATACCCGAGATAGGGGTATACAACATTCCAATTGCCAGGGGTCATGACATATATATATATATATATATATATATATATATATATATATATATATACTAGCAAATATATGCACCCTCCGGGTGCAAGTATTTAAGTTTTAATATAATAAAATATCATATTAAATTAGAAAGGCCAATGAAACTGAATAAAAATGCAGATAACATGATTTGGAACAGAGGGGGTATGATTGAAAAAATAGAACAACTTTGAAACTAACTCTTCCATCATTTTCAATTACTCCTATTCCTAATTTAACTATTTAGTTAAAATAGGAAGTAAAGAATAATATTACAGTTATTTCTTTTTGTTAAGGGATTTCTTTTAAGATTTATTGAAGAGAATTTTGCTCATATTCAATAAGATAAAACTAAACAATTAGAAATCAATAATATTAAGCACATATTTATTAAAATCAATTTTTTTAAGATCAATATGCAAATTAGCCTTCCCATTCACACTGTAAACCACTGTTTTGTTGTATATATAAATACAACAACATGTTATTTGTATGTAGATATTGTCAACAGTCTTAATGATGTAAAACAATTTTATTAATAATTGAGGTTTAAATAAAAATAAAATCATGGAGAATGGGATGCAGATAACAAAGGGAATTGTGATTTGTATAGTAATATAGTTTCGGTTACAGACAGAAAAACATACAATCTCCATTATAATAAGATATATATATATATATATATATATATATATATCATATATGCGCGCGCGCACACACACACACATATATATATATATATAATCCAAAAGTCCAGAGAATAAATATTCCTTACGACACAAGAGTTTTATTTAAAAAAAAAAACTGTCGCAGTTTAAGAGCTCAATGTGTGCTCTTAATGTTAGAGTCACAGAGCAAATATATAAGTAAAGAAATAACATTTCGCATCTGATGAGTCGGGAGAGTTAGAATATGTGTCTAAGCTCCCTGAAATAGACTATAACCCTAAATCTCTAAGTCTTTTGTTATTTCTTTACTTATATATATATATATATATATATATATATATATATATATATATATATATATATAGGGCAGTTCATACTTGGAAAGCAGAAAATAATATTCTTTTAACGAATAGATATGCTACGTCACCAGTTCATTTTTATCGTTTCTCTTATAGCATATCAACACTTTTGATAAAAACATTTCTCTTGAACATTTTTTCAGTTGAGAACAATCAAAAACCAAATAGCATAAAATAGATACTCCTATTTTACTTATAACTTTTGTTCATCATATTAGGAGTGAAGACCTTTAATTAGAAATTTAAAGTTCTGTAGAGTGCAAAATACGTTTTTTAAGTAACGTTGAATGCAGAATTGGAAAAAGCTATTTTTTGGACTTTTCTTTTCGATATTTTTAAAACAGGTTGAAGATCTTATAAAATCTTTAAAGGTTCAAACGTTGCAACTTATTAGAAATCCTCAATTGTGTTGCTCTCAAGTGAGAAACAATTTCAAGTTCAGTATTCTTTACCACGTATCAAGTTGGTTTTTTTTTCCATCCTTTTAAAAAAACTTTTGAGATTTAATCATGGAGGCTGAAAAGACGAACTCATTTTGATGAGTTGCCAAACTATTAAATTAATTAAGATGCCACCAACTCGAAATGTTAAACAGTTAGATCCATACCTTCCTTAAATTTGTTTATTTTCATCAGCTTACATGCTTATATATATATATATTATATATATATATATATATATATATATATATATATATATATATATATATATTCACTTGCTTATATATATGGATATATATATTCACTAGAATATATATATAAATATACATATATATTCACTTGCATTTCACCAACTCGAAATGTTAAACAGTTAGATCCATACCTTCCTTAAATTTGTTTATTTTCATCAGCTTACATGCTTATATATATATATATATATATTATATATATATATATATATATATTATATATTCACTTGCTTATATATATGGATATATATATTCACTAGAATATATATATAAATATACATATATATTCACTTGCATATATATAGATGTACATATATATTCACTTGCATATATATATATATATATATATATATATATATATATATATATATATATATCACCGGTGTTCTAGTCAACGTAAAGGCTAGGGATTTCAAGTGCTGAGTTTCAAGATATTTTAGCTACACAAGTAAGTTTGGTGTTTGTATTCATCCTACTCCCCCGAGCAGGATTAAACACATTATCAATTTTTAAACAGAGATTATTATATACGAATATATCAAATAATATGAATGTTATTATTAGTAATGATAATCAAGTTATTATAGACCCCTTGCGTCTCAGAGGAAACGTGCTGTCACTTGATCTCTAGCGAAAGCCACCCGGTACAACGGGTATAAACATTCATATAAAGACTACTAATCACAAAATAACAAAAACAGTAAGAAAGAAAGAAACGACTTGGAAAATAATTGAGGGTGATTATGTTGTTTTTCGATCTGACATTCATAAAATAACAAAAGTAAGTAATTGGTAAATGCGGAAGAAGAAGAAGAAGAAGAAGAAGAAGAAGAAGAAGAAGAAGAAGAAGAAGAAGAAGAAGAAGAAATTAGCCAGCAATAAATTACCGGATTTATTTTCGAGATCTCGGAACTTTTCATTTTCCGTATTAATACCAGCGAGCAAATAATGATGGAACTATTAATTAATTAAAAGAAATGAAAACTTGAAAAACACTAGCAGAACAATAACGATAGACGAATCCAGCTAGTTCTTCAAGTTTTGCTCAACTGGATTAAGTTGCTTTGTTTAATGACATACCAAACCTTGTGGGTTATTTACTGCCAAATTACGATTTTTTTCACAATTTTTAGGCTGCAGATGAAAGCACTTTACAGTGGGGACCCCTTGTGTTCCTTAGTGAAGAATACTTGGTTGTTCCTTAGTGCGAGGCAGAATCCTTTGGTTGTTCCTTGGTATTCCTTAGTGTTGGGTAGAATCGGTTGGTAGTTCCTTGGTGTTCCTTAGTGTTGGCTAGAATCATTTGGTTGAGCAGAGTTCTTGGTGGCAGACCCGTTCGTCAGTGTCAAATACGTGCAAATGAACGGCTTTCAATATCGGAGATCAAATAGTTAACAAACAACGTATTCGGGGATGTTGATTGGCTGGCTTTAATCCATGTGACCACACAGAGTCTATAAGTTTAAGTTGTGGATTCTAGCACACCTCATATAACAAAATATTCCAACACTTTTTTTTTTGTTGTTTTTTGTTTTTAATAAACTTGTTTTAACTAGAGTACCAGAGTTAACAGATAAATAACGGGAAGAAACATAACAAGTGTTAATGATACTAAGAAAGGATACAAGGTGAACAGAATGATTGGTTGAATAAACAAGTTCCATGAGATATCATAGTTTCTCTCAACCAATGTTTAGTTCGGCATTATTTATAGAAAAACAGATTATTCCATTCTCATTATTTAGGTACTATATGACAATATATATGATTTGTTAATAGAATTAATTTTCATTAACTTCATGTGTATTAATAAGTACTGGTGAACCCTCAGCCACTGCTTTCTAGTACCTATATGATAAAAAGGTTTGGGTGTTTATGATAAGAGCAATTTGAAGATTTACAGTCGGGACAATCGTATAGGTGGTGCGAGGGCTTTACCAGCCGATTCATTTTTGCCAATGTAGAACCGATCCAGAGATAAGTATACAACAATAATTTCTATATCAACACATCATCACTCCATTTGGAAATGAGTGCCATGATGTAACAAACGTTGACACGTCATCTCTCCATTCCGATGAGAGCGCAACGAAACATTATTGTTCTTTCTGTATCTGTTGTAATTTCTTTGGAAATAAATAGAATGTATTACTTTCTGGGCAATACCTGAAAAAGGCCGGAGGGCACATCGGCCGAAACGTTGTACCGATAACAATAAAGATGAGGAAAATAGTCCGAGTAATACAAATAATACTAAGGAATTGCCAGTCATCTCCAGCATCAATTTAATAACCAAGATTCGAGCCTCTCCAATATAGAACCGGTCCAGAGATAAGTATACTAAATATTTCTATTATCAACACATCATTACTTCATTTGGAAATGAGTGCCATAACATAACAAGCGTTGACACGTCATCTCTCCATTCTGACATGAGGGACATAACGTTACATTACGAGGTCAATTCGTTCCACTTGTAACTCAAATCAATTTTCCCCATCGACCAACCGTCGATTGGAGTAAACAGACAAGACAAATGAGTGTATATCCTAATGAAAGTAACATTAGTATTACACTTAAAAAAGGTCGGAGAATGTACCAGTCGAAACTTTATCAAAACAACAAAAATTAGAAATACAGTGGTACTTTGACTTACGAGTTCCCCAACTTACGAATTTTTCAAATAACGAGCCGTCAATCGGTCAATCGGTCAATTTTTGGTTTTGTGTTGTGAACTAAAATTTGATGTACTCTTATGTTTTCTAAAAACATTTAAGTCTCCAATATTTTTACGCCAAAGAAAAATATTATTTATAAAAAAAAATGAGCATCCTTCGCCACGTCTCACGGTGCGACCAATAGAAACAATGCCATGTGGCCATATGAGGATTCATCCTTAAACATTTTCATTCTCATCTAACACGCAATTATAAAAACTTGTCCGTGCTAATTCAGATGTTAGGTTACATTCCTGCACCCCTCTATTATGTTACAGAGGGAAGAGATGGGCTCGTGCCTTTTCCCCAGAGCATTAGCGCGAAATAGAACTCAAACCACTTCGTATCTGCATTCGAATCTAAATTTACAAGGGTAGCGAATTCATGAAGTAAACAGCGTTTGGTAATTAACAGTTTCTCACTTATACAATCTTCAAAACGAATATTTCTTTTCAGCAGAAATCGCACAGAAAGAAAACCAGCATTCCCATCATTTCCCACAAACTAAACAAGCTATAAAGGAAAAGTGAATTAGAAAATCGCAAAATCAATACAACTTTGGATTAGAACGCCCTCTCTTTAATCACACACAAAGAAAATCAGTCTTCCCACCATGCCCTACAAACTAAACGAGAATCACGTATTTGACCTTTGCCACGAATCACCACACAACACCATATAAGGAAAGGCACGAAGACAAAAATTCCCTTAGTTTAAAAATCGTGTAGCTGAGAAAATCGTGTAGCTGATAAAACTGTGGATTACCAAATTTAATGGACTGTAAAGAAATTCAACGGGCACAGAAATTAAACTACTGTCAACAAGTTTCTCTCAAAATAACCGCCATTAGCGTCGATTACAGCCTCAATCCTGTCCTGGAACCTGGAGCAATTTGATGTTACAGTTTCCCTCGGAAGGGTCTCAAAAACTACCTTAATTCTGTCGATTAACTGTGATTTTGTAGTACTGGCACGGTGATTGGTTTCTTTCTCAACAGCGCCATATACATAATAATCCATGGGGTTCAGATCTGGGGAGTTCGGAGTTCAACCGTGAAAGCGCTAGGGTAAAGAATATGGGATAATTCCTATACCAACTGGATCCTGGATCATGGAAAATAACTAGACGACTTGGAAAACTTTAGATAAAAATCATGAAAAAGAAATATTTCGTCGTTTTTAACAACACTTGCCTAGATAATAACTTGCTGCCAAAATATACAATATACACACACACACACAACATACACACACACACACACACACACACACACACCACACACATATATATATATATATGAGATTTTAAGTGTTGCATTATAGAGCTTGTATCAGTTGTAGCGTTAATCTGCGTGATAATGTGGTCGTCGTGTAACCAATATATGTGCTTTTAACTTTGGAGAGGCAGTCTCCTACTGGGCATTTAATTTATACACGAGATTGGTCTCATTAAAACGAGTAGTTTTGGGGGATGAGTTGTTGCATATGACATGATTGGTGGTTTTAATCTTTTGGTAATAGATAATTAGCTTTACTTTTCTGTTGATGTCGGTGGAAGAAACATTATTACGCATTAATTTTTTTAAAGCAGTTTAAAGTCCAATTTATAATTTCGGTGCATCTGATTACAGTATAATATGTTTTGGGTGGAGCTATTGAGTGTGCTATTTTTCCGTTGTGGTTACTTTCATGAATGGTTTGTCGGATGTGTTCATCAACAAAGTAGTTGGGGAGTTCATTATTGATGAGAATTTGTTTAATATTTTTTAGTTCGTGTATAAATATTCTTAGTTCGTGTATAAATTTAAATGCCCAGTAGGAGACTGCCTCTCCAAAGTTAAAAGCATGTATATTGGCCACACGACGACGACATTATCACGCAGATATATCATAACTGATATATATATATATATATATATATATATATATATATATATATATATATATATATATCCATTCGGAGACAAAGGTATTGAGTGGTTACAATGAAAAATGGGTAAAAATGGTTGAACGATCCGAAAAAGAAGCCAGCAATAAATTATCGGGTTTATTTTCAAGATCTCGGAATATTTCATTTTGCGAATAATAATTCTAGTTATTCGCAATTCCATTTTTAGTGTTAGTGAGTTCGCTTGTTACAGGGAGGCTCCATTCTTCTGACTTTGGCGCTAAACTAAGCTAATCTTGATAGGTATTTACTCAGCGTATTTTAAGTTGTGGCACAAGGTCACAAGTATGGAGCATGCAATGAGAATAGAATTCAATGGCAATGGTTTTTCTAATCCATCTTGCTAACCATAGTACCACGTAATGTGCCTAAGCTAATTTTGATAAATGTCAACTTTTCTTGTTTGTTTTGTTTATTTTTGTTTTTTTGTTAATATCCGTGAAGTCCATTGTGGGGTTATGTTGTTATTATTCTTGCTGTTGTTCAAATACTCCTGGTGTTAATCTAAAATCTGTAGCCTTTCTGGTCTTAATCCTTAATTCTTGTAGTCCTGCTAGACGATCAATCGGAGAGGCCCCGTTCGATCAATCGACATGTCACGTCAAGTTCTTTCTTTCTTTCTTTCTTTCTTTCTTTATTGGCATTCCTAACTTTCAATATTACTTCATTTATTACTTCTTTCTTTCTATCTTCCTTTTAATATTCTTTCTTTCTTTCTTTTTCTTCTTATCGTAACTTTCAAATTTTTCTTTCCTTTTTCATTCATTCTTTCTTTTCATTATTCCCAATTTTCCTTTCTTAATTCTTTCTTTCATTTTTCTTTCTTTCTTTCTTATTAGCTTTAAAACTTTCAATATTCTGTTTCAACCCTACTGCCAAACTCCAAACCTTTTTTTCATATATGTCCTAGAAAGCGTTGACTGAGGGTCTTAATGTCCTGAGTATGACGTTAAACTGGATCTAGTGGTGAAGTTCCAATTCTGGATCTCTGGGGAATATGAAGTACTCCTTTATGGCCATTACTTCTGGGAGCACCCTGACCTAGAGTGGTAGTACCTGTTTAGCGTCCTATCTATGGGTTATCAAAATATGAGCACTAAAAATATGTTTAAAAAACTGAATACACAACGAGAAAGGTATAACACAAAAAAATCTTAGTCACTGAATAACCCAACAAGGGTTGATATGCCGTAGAATCCAAGCAAGCAAGCAAGCAAACAGACAACTAATTTCGGGTGTACTGGGTATGACGCTAAACTTCATCTAGTAGTGATATTCCAATTCTAGAGTTCTAAGGAGTGTGAAGTATCCCTTCATTGCCATTACTTCCAGGTCCACTCTGATCTGGAGTAGTAAGTACCTACTGGGGTCCCGTCTATAGGTTAAACAGATAAAAAAAATGAGTTAAAATGTGTTTAACATATACCCAACAAGAATGAATAAAACCAAAACGTCTTTGGCATAAAATAACCCAAGTGTTGACATGCCGTAAAAAAACAATGAAACAATTTCGACATTAAATCCATAAGGAGATGATATGCCATTAGATAAACTAGCAAGAATATGCACCTCCGTAAATTTTAAAGTTTAGATAAGAAAAATATTTTTTTGATCATATTTAATTATATGATTAAGATAATTTTGATTTCTATATAAAATCTATATAAAATCATTCATTTAATACGTTAGAGAATATGATTTTAATATTAGAGATCAATAACACCAAGAAATTATTTATTAAACCCAGTTTTGTTAAAACCAGGTGGGCAAATTAACCACACCATATATTATGTAAACTTTTATTACTTAGTTATATATATTACAGGATTTTTAATGCGCTAACAACGTGGATGTTTTGAAGCAAATATAATTCAGATTTTCATAGAAACCTCGTAAATAAATACGATTTATTATATGTATTAATATCTTATTATAATGGAATTCAGTTTTTGTCTGTCTGTAACTGTAACTACATCACTATTTACGTCACAATACCCAGGAGATGCGTAAGTCTATCAATGAGTATTTAATTTATTCAAAATCCTTAATACATAGAATAAATTCTTATTTATTAACGAGGTCACTATGAAAATCTAAGTTCGATTTGCCTCAGAATAGCCCATGTTATTAGTGTGCTTAAAATCCTGCAATGTGTCTTATATATCACTAAGAAATAAAGTTCACATAATATATGGTGTGATTGATTTGCATACTGGTTTTATCAAAACTGGGTTTAATAAATAATTATTTCATGTTATTGATCTCTAATATTGTTTTACTTTCTAACATATTAAAATCAATCCTATGGATGATTTTATTTAGAAACCAATTAAAATATAATTAAAATAAGTGTAATCTATTTATTTGCATTCTTATTCAATTTTGTTAGTTTTTCTGATTCAATATATTTCATTATATTAAAACTTAGATATTTATGCCGGGAGGGTGCATATTCTTGCTAGTAATATTAATGATTTTGACTATACATTGAATAGTTATTGATAAATTTACGCATATTCCTGAATATATAGTGACGTAAGCAATGATGTAGTTTCAGTTACAGACAGACATCTTTTCTCCATTATAATAAGATAAGCCCACCCTACCCATATTTCAACAGGACAATCCCATCTGTCATTTTGCACAAGAATTGTTTCAGAAAGATGAAAATGACTACAATGTGTTCCTTTTGACCACTCGACTCTCCGGATATCACTCCCATTAAGCACTTGTTTACGTTTGGGATCAAGTGCATGGACGTTAGTATTACGTCCTTGACTGCAAGTTACGTAATTTGCAGTCAAGGACGTAATATTATTAAAATAAAAGTTCTGCCATGCACCATCTTATGGAATATTTTTGCGGCAAAATTATTGCTAACGCCTCTTTTTCAATTTGACTAACATTTTTTCAGCTGCTTGCAAAGTCCTAGATGCATTCACTATAACCTTTATTAGTAAGATAACAGTGTCAATATCGGTCTCACTGGTTCTAATGCTACAAAATGTCCTGTTTCGGTTAGTAATGTGTTAGTGATACATCTGAAGTTGGTATTTCAATAATTGTTTTGAAGGCTCTTTCACATTCA
>CM042177.1:15946498-15956498 GCA_023376005.1 Doryteuthis pealeii | reverse complement strand
TCTGATAGGCATTTTTAAATCTATCTAATGCATAGAAAAAATCCTAACAGGTACTACTACTCTGGGTCAGTGTGAACCTGGAAGTAATGGCAATGAGGAATAGGCCACACTCCCCAAAGTTTCAGAATTGGAACCTCACCATTAGTTGCTGTTTAACATTATCCCAGGACACTAAGATCCTCAGCCACTGCCTTCTAGCACATATATGATAAAAGGGTTGGGTTTTCCACAAAAGCAACTGAAGAATATAGTTAGGACAATAACATAGGTGATAGAACTTGATGTGACCAGTCAATTTATCAGAGGGGGGCTCTCCAACCACCTGTCTTGCCTAAGGGTCAATGTAGAGTGTTGCAATGGACTACTCAAGTCACCAGGATCCATCTTTAAGCATCCAGAGGTTGCACCTATGGCCAAAAGGTTGACTTCATTGAGGTGGTCTTTCCCTCTGCAGAGGTGCAGTAGGCATATTCTACAGCACCAGCTGACAGGGCGACTTAAAGTGGGTTTCAAACTAATATATATATATATATATACATATAGGGCAGTTGTGTATTATGTACTGGATCAATGTAAAATAAAAATGATATATAAAAATTCTTTAAAACATACTGTTGATAAAATTCAATGTAGAATATAGTCACACCCTATATACCTATGTGGTATAATAAGAAACGGAAGCACCGTTTCTACGATTGTTTTTGTTATGAAACTTTTGAGTAGTGAATAAAAGGCGGAAGTGATCACTTCTCGTGGTTAACGTCAGCTGGACTACCCGTGTTATTATTTCGCTAAGCGCGTTACAACAATCTAAGATATATATATCCCACTACCCACAATAAGATTCCCATCAGTAGAAGGAAAAAATAGAGGGGGATAAAGACTCTTGTTGAGGGGGGGGCAAAAAGAAGCGGGTCAAACACCTTCTCAACAATGTCGTCTACAACAATGTCGTCGTCGTCGTCGTCAAAAGTTTTAGCAGCTGAAAATCGCAACTCACCTCCTGCCATCACCTCACTTCTACTTATACTACTGTTTCCCCTTAACATCCGGCGTATGCGCCCCACACACGAGACTGTAGAGCCAATCCCGGCCGCCGGAATCCTCGCAGCTAGGGCTGGCGCTTACATACGGGACTGTAGCATCTTGACTTCGGTGCCAATGTGTCACCCGTTCGCATTCTGAAGGACGCGGGTTTGATTATACAGTCCTACATGCCAGGCAAAGCCTAGCCATCTTCTTTCGAGAATACGGCAGGCGTTCACGTTCACCACTCACCTCGTGTTCTCTGTCACATTCTCATGAACTCCCTCAGCAATTAGTCTCATCAAAATAAACCTATATGGGTTTTACGTCACTGCCCAAATAAATAATTGTCATTCCTAAATAAAAAGCTGAATGACATCTAACTAACAGAGTAGAGTCTGCTGATCAACTATTATTGTTTTCTTTAATTAGAGATATTCTAGGGTTATTCAAACTTATAAATATAAATATTCATATTTATAAATACATTTATTCAAAACAATAAAAAAAATGTTTAAAAAAAACAGACCAAGTATCACATTTTCCTTTACATAAGTCCTGAATAAAACAAAATATAAATAAAAATTTACACGTACATATACTAAATTTATGCAAAAATGAAAAATAAAGAGGGAAAAGCCTAAAAAGAAAGAAAGAAAGAAAGAAAGAAAGAGGAACCAAAAACGACTACGACAAAAAAAGTAAAAAGAGAATGAGAGTGCTAAAAAAGTGTGAATGAAAAAATAAACGAATAAATAAATAGATAAATAAATAAATGTATGATCACACGATTGAAAAGAAAAAGAAAAAAAGTAGTTGGAATACCTATAGAGAAGAAAGAAAGAAAGAACACAAAAAGAAAGAAAGAAAGAAAATGATTAAATATAAGAGGATATAAAGGCAGCAAAACAGGAAGGAAACGCAAACCCAGAAAAAGAAAAAGAAAGATAACAGCTAAAAAGAATAAACAAATGAACGAATGAGAAAAAAAAGAAGGAAGACAGTGCTAAAAAGGGGAATGAAAAAATAAACGAAGGAATAAATAGATAAATAAATGTATGATTACACGACAGAAAGAAAGAAAAAAAAAAAAAAGTAGTTGGAATACTTATAAGAAAGAAAGAAAGAAAGAAAGAAATAAATAAATGATTAAATATAAGAGGATATAAAGACAGCAAAACAGGAAGGAAACGTAAAACTAGAAGAAAAAAAGAAAGAATAACAGCTAAAAAGAATAAAGAAAAGAACGAATGAGAACGAAAGAAGGAAGGAATCTATAAAAGGAAAAATGAAACGCGCCTCTAAAGGAAAACAACAAACAAAAACAAAAAAAGAAGAAATCGAAATATTCTCATAAAATTTCCAGTCAGGCAAATCTATCGTCTTAATTACTTTTTATATTCAACGAATAAACTTACAAACATTATTAGCACTTTACTAATTACTTGGCTAATTAAGTCGCTAGATATTTATCACGTTGTTGTATCTCTTTAATTCATCGACTCGAGGGGGGGGAAGGGGAGGGCGTGGTCGACATTCTTCAAGAAGAAAATATGGAAACTGATCATTGTTTAAGGAAGTCTGGATTCACGCGGAAGTCTTTACACTTTGGACTCTTTAAAAATTCTTTCTTTCTTTCTTCTTCTTCCTCTTGTTGTTTTTGCTATGTTGTTTGTTTTCTTCTATTTCCAGTTGTTGATGTTGCTGCTGCTGTTGTTGGCCTTCTTCTTCTTCTTCTTCTTCTTCTTCTTCTTCTTCTTCTTCTTCTTCTTCTTCTTCTTCTTTGTATTGTTGTTGATTGTCTTCTATTTCCAGTTGTTGCTGTTGCTGCTGCTGCTGCTGCTGTTGTTGTTGTTGTTGTTGTTGTTCTTCTTCTTCTTCTTCTTCTTATTATTATTTTTATTATTATTATTGTTATTGTTGTTGAAGTTGCTGTTGTTGATCTTGGCGGTGGATGAGGGTCTTAGTGGGGCTCTGGGGAATGTGGAGGACCACTTTATCACCATTACTCCCAGACCCACTCTGACTCGAAGTGCTAGAACCTGTTAGTGGGTTATATAGAAAAAAGGAGTTTTAAAATTATGTTTAAAAATGATAGTATTACAGTTGTCAACGTCTGATTTGCAGATGTAGATGATCTCGTAGGTGATCAACTGGCTGTTCACATCAAGCCCTAGCATCTATATGATTGTTCCAACCATATTGCCCTTATGGCAAACACCCAATCCTTTTTATCATATGTTCTAGAAGGCGGTGTGTGAGGGTCTTAGTGTCCAGGGTATGACGTTAAATTGCATGTAAACTTTTCTAATTTTGGGGCTTAGGAGAGTGTGGAGTACCTCTCCATGACCACTATTCCCAGGTCCACTCTGAGTGTTAGAACCTGTTATGGTCTCATTTATGGGTTATGAGACTTGGGTTGTTTACAAACGACATCTCAGGACATCAGAATTGCCTTCGCATGATTTTAGGGATAGAATGGCTGTCATTTACACCAGACACCACAATACTTGAAAGATGTCTAGTATTGAGAGTTTGATCATTAGATCACGTCTTCGCTGGTCTGGCCATCTAGTTCGCATGAATGATTGCCGAATCCCAAAACAACTATTTTACGGGGAAATCTCAACTGGCAAACGTCCTCAGTGCAAACACAAATTGAGGTTTAAGGATTGCCTCAAGGACAGTCTGAAGAACACTGCTATTGCTGTGGAGGACTGAGAGAAGCTATCTTGTAATAGACCTGGCTGGAGAGCCACCATCTACCTGTGAGTGGAAAAATTTGAGTCCAACCGAATTAAACACCAAAAATTGAAGCAGGCTATTAGAAAGGGTGATTTTCAGCCCAGCAACATTCAAAGTGGAGAAGTTCCAACATGTAGTTTATGTTGAAGATTATGTCTCTCCAGGGTTGGCCTGGTGAGTCATCTGAGAAAGCCCAAGGATAGAGTGTCAAATACTACTGGCACC
This sequence comes from Doryteuthis pealeii, assembly GCA_023376005.1. Classification (NCBI taxonomy): domain Eukaryota; kingdom Metazoa; phylum Mollusca; class Cephalopoda; order Myopsida; family Loliginidae; genus Doryteuthis; species Doryteuthis pealeii. The sequence continues at coordinate 15,952,502 of CM042177.1, read as the reverse complement.
CAACTATGATGATAAAAAAAAAAAAAAATAAAAAAAGGAAATTGTCTTACTTGAACATAAGTTGACAGCCATTATTATGGTTTATATAACAAACGCAAGTTTTTAAAATTGCGTTAAAATTATACTATTGTATAATGGCATTTATTATAAATAATAATAATAATATATGTATGACATATTAATATATTGAATAATATATATATGTATGACATGTTAATAATAATATATGTATTAATATATAATAATATATGTATGACATGTTAATATGACATGTTAATAATAATAATATATGAATGACATGTTAAAATGATATTATTACAGCTATCAACGGTTGATTAGCAAATTTTGAAGCTGATGTCGTATGTGATCGTGTACCATCTCGAGATTCTCTTTTGTTTCGTTCTTCTAACTTTTTAAAAAATACTACCAAATATGTCGCGTTGCGGTAAAATCGGTAATCCTTTCTTTTGGTTTTTTTTTGTTTAGCACTTCATGAACTCCTCTTTTGATTTCCGTCTCATGCTGTGCCATTCTGATACTTTTAATGTCCGCGACATTCTCAAATCTTATGAGGTGGATATTCTGTTTAGGGAACAAGAAAATGTCTTACGTACTTTGATCTGTTTTTAACCAAAAACTTTTGAAATTCTTCTTCTTTCTGTTTTTGTTGTTGATGTTCTATTTCCAGTTGTTGATGGTGCTGCTGCTGTTGTTGAACTTCTTCTTCTTCTTCTTCTTCTTCTTCTTCTTATTATTATTATTATTATTATTATTATTATTATTATTATATTATTATTTACTCCTTTTGAGTTTTCACATCAGTGTTAGCTGATGGTCTTTCACTGGAGTATTATTATTATTATTATTATTATTTATTATTATTATTATTATTATTATTATTATTATTCTCGTTTATTCCTTTCTTCTTCCCTCTCTTATCTTTTACCTCTCTGCTCAACTACAAAACTTTTTTTCTTATTCTTTCAAGTGATAGTTCTTCCATTATAGTAATAGTTGCCAAAAATCTTTGTTTTATGTATCTTTCTTTCAGATATTTATCCTTCCATATTCCTTTTTCTTTTTTCCCTCTCTTTTCTTTTTCCCTCTCTGTTCATCTACAACGCTTTCTTCTTCTTCTTCTTCTTCTTCTTCTTCTTCTTCTTATTATTATTATTATTATTATTATTATTATTATTCTCACTCCTTTTGAGTTTTTCACATCAGCGTTAGCTGATGGTATTTCACTGGAGGCTGAATGACAACAAGTCTCCTCATGTTTCCTGGACTCTTCTGATTATTTTAGCCGATTGCAGCAATGCAGTAGTCTGGATGGTCTTAATTCTTCATATGATTTCCATTCTTCCAGTATTGTTGTTGTTGTTGTTGTTGTTGTTGTTGTTGTTGTTGTTCTTCTTCTTCTTCTTCTTCTTCTTCTTCTTCTTCTTCTTCTTGTTCATTCTACAGGTAATAGTTCATTTTCTTTTTCTTTCTAGCATTTTTCCAATTTATTTCGTTTCCTCATCATCATTCTCTCTCTCTCTCTCTCTCTCTCTCTCTCTCTCTCTCTCTCTCTCTCTCTCTCTCTCTCTACGTATATATATATATATATATATATATATATATATTATATTCTCTGACTGTCAGAGTGTGTGTGTGTTTGTGTTGTTCCCATTCGGGTTTTTTTTTTTCAGATACCTCATAAAAAAAATTACTCTTACATAATTATTCTAAAAAACCCTTTGACCTTTCCTGGCTCAGATGTTTAACGTCAAAAATGAAGAGACAGCAAGTCTCCTCAAAGACTTTTCCATATTTAGAACTACCAAAATATTCAATAACCCAGATCATTTCAAAATCTTTTAAAACAAAATATCGAGCAGATATAGTTGATTCTGAGATGATACCCTGACAGGGACTAACATTCTTTGTCGGAATAGTCCTGAGAATAATGGCAACAAAGATATGACTCTACACTGCCTAGTGCGCCAAAACTTGAGCCTTTTTTAGTTTGTGTGTGTGTATGGTGGGTCTTACCTCTCGGCAAGGGATGAAGGCATATTCGAGGCCCCACTACCTGAGTTGTTGACAAGTATATAATATATTAGTATTATCTGCATTATTTGGACTATTGTCCTCATCTTCATTGTTATCTGTACGACCTTCTTCAGTATGTTGACACTGAGAAGGCAGGTCCCAAATCATCAATTGATGATAATGATGGCGATGAGACGTTCTGGCAGCACGGATTCTCTTGACTCTCTCTCGTCATCCGTCCATATCACCACCGCTCTTAGAAAATCCTCTACACGGCACTCAGTGGTTGTACAGAGTTGATGAATGTATTTTTCCGGGTATATAAATGGCGAGAGAAAGACAGAACGAGAAGATGAGATGGTGGGTTCTTTGGTGGCTTCCTTTGTGGGGCTGATTTCTTCCTTCTGAGATTGTCAGTCTGTACATTTCTTGTTGATTAATTAAGCAAGCAAGACTTTTTTTGTTTCATACATTCTTTATTAAAGAAAAAAACCAGTCCAAAAGAGTTCTCAAACCGCGTGGATGAGAAGTTGGCATTTTGAGAGCGACGGACCCTTGCTTCCGCTCCGGGTGAATATCGTCCGGCAACTGCTAACTAAACTAACTTTTGTTTTGCACGCCTTCTATTGACGGGTTTTGGAGGGGTCAAGTAGAGGTTACCACCTGTCAATAAAACTAACGGTAATTTTCCACTCAACTCCCTCCGATTTTAAATTTTCAACAAACTCAATTCAAATTGTAGTTAAACTACTTACACAATTCATAGGCTACCCATGAATTATGATTATGTATGTCGGCCTACACTAGAGTGTTCATGTGCATGAATCCATATGAGAACGGCGTTTATGGGTTTGTCCTTACTCCGCCAGTACTACCCAGTATGTCTTACTTGTGTGATAGGGGTTAAGTGGTCGTACAACTGCTGTTTTGTCGGGTGCTGCATCTAGGAATTTTCCAAAACAGCTCGGAGGATCCTAGTGTTGTTCTAGCATTTTCTCCAGGTATTTCGTTAAAGTCCCAGTAGAGCAACCATACAACAGTATTGACACTGCTACAATTTGGAAGAATTCTTGTTTTATTTCAGAGACTAGATTTCTTTATGGGTATTAAATATAGTCCTTGTTTCAACTATATGTTTGTGAACATTGCTTTCAGTTAAGAATCAAGGCCAAACAATATACGTCTATGTATATTTTGCAAATTCAAAATGTGGTTCTATGTCGTCGTGGATATCTCTCAAGGTCGTATCTGAGAATCACGGCGGGGGCCAACATTTAGTGATGTTAGTTTATTAGGTAGATTTAATCTAGTCCTTGAATTTCTGGATTGTAGCTTCATTAATAATTCCGTACCGACGTTGTGTCTTCTTTTTTAATATATAAATCTACAGAATTGAAAATTAACACAACTAGGTCGACTCTAGGTAGATAATATGAGTGTGTAGTAAAGGGATTGCATTTGTATGGTTAATACCGGTTTACTTATGGTTTGCATTTGTCTATGAAGTGTTTTTCTTTAATTAGAATAAGAGTATAGTCATCAGGTATATAGTCGTCCGGTATATCGGCATTACCTTAAAATCGCAATTACTACATTCAAACAGATGGTTTAATACATACAGGTTTCTGTTGTTAGCCAGTCCAATGTTGCTCTTGTATAATGAAACTCTTTGATTTAATGGTGATGTGCACCAGATGTATATTTTTTGCAGTTTGTGCATTCTATTACGTGAATCCCATTCTTTGAGCTGCAGTCAAGGTCTCTCTTTATTTTGGGGTTTTGAAAGTAAAGGATGTTTCTTCTATAATTACGTTGCATACTCAACATCTTTTATTTCTGCCTTGGAGTGTGTTCCCCAAATTTGTATGAGGTTGATATGTATTGGTCGGTTGCTTATTCGGAACGAGTTGCCAAGAGTTGTCAACTCAAAAAGACAAGAAAAACAAAATATTTATTGATACACAGTTTGTTCAAGAATAATATTTCACATGAAGAATAACACCTTTGTTTTGTGGGAAGGAGAAATAATACAAAATCTGACAACCCCCCACACACACACCAACGGTCACAGAAGACTAAATAAATAAATCTATCACATACAGTTTATCCATAAATTACAATGATCATAAATCTTCTGTAAAGTAAAAACAGAATACAATTCATCTCGAAACTAATAGCGGACACTGTACTAAATTGATTTATATATATAATATCTAAAAAATTGGGAGATGCAAAAAGAATTATGAAAAATAGATAATATTCTTTAACGCAGCCTCCAGCAAAATCTTTAAAACAATTGCAGGAAAATATTTTTCCATTTAATCAAAAAACATTTTGCTAAATCTGCAGCACTTAATAAATTGTTTAAGATAGACAATTTAAGATAAGTGTCTGTTTTGTGAATAATATACGCTAAATATTTAGCAACCATGATATGCACACTGTCGGCTGGGGCAGGAGAATACACCGACTGAACCTCTACATAGGGGTAAAATTCACCCCAATGCGGTCAGCTCTTGGTTCTTGAGCAGGTTGATGTTTAAAGACGGAATTCTTCTGCGAGCATATATATATATATATATATATATATATATATATATATTATATATATTATATATATATATATATATATACACGCATACATATATAAAATTTATCAGTACAATATATATACGCATATATACACATATATAAGAAGATATGTTGTGAGACTGCAAATAAAGCTGTTAATAACATCAACAAAGCAGTACATTTTGTTAAAGAAGGAAACATTTCGAAATTTTCGCGTAACAATAGACACATGTCGTCAACATTTGATGGCTCCATGGGCTGGCACATTGTATGCGACTTGGAACATCAACTCGTTTTTCCAGCTGATATTGTCATTTTGTCTGTTAATTAAAAGAAAGTTTTTATCGTTCAATTGACAGTTTCATTTGAAGAAAATCTTGACTGGGCTCATCAGTGTAAGGTGGAAAAATATGAAGACCTACGTGAACAATGTGTCAGAAACGGATGGATAACAGATGTATTTCCTATCGAAGTCGGATGCCGGGGATTTATTCCCAACTCAACCTTGGCATTTTTTACTTTCTCCACCAGACGAGGAAATACATCAAAAAGATCCAGGATAAAGCTCTAACCGCATCAGCGTGGATATGGCAGTTCTACACAGTGACACCAAACCGACAAAGTCTGGTGGTATCGTGAGATACTGCTGAGGCGTTCTGGGTTAGTGGTAATGATGCTTCGGCCCCGAAACCATGCCTGAACCCAGAGTCATCATTGTTGGTTGCAATAAAATAAATAGCAGTCATTGTATGAAGATTATTATACGTACACACATATATATGATATATAATATATATATATATATATATATATATATATATATATATATATATATCATCATCATCATGTCGCGCAGTTTGCGCGGATATCCATGATGATCTCTCGCCAGCCTTCCCTATCATTCATTGACTCCGGCAGCTCCTCTGCGCAGCAGCCAGTATCCCTGCATAGTTGGTCAATGTAGGTCCTGGCTGGGCGGCCCACATTAGCGCGCCCATGCGCTGGCTTCCACAGTAGTACGTCGCTTACGATCTCGTCCTTGTTTCTCCAGCAGTGACCTGCATGTCTAGTCCGTCTCACTCGTATGGTTTGTGAGATGGGAGGCAGGTGGCCATATAGTTGCTCTTTTGTGGGGTGCTGCTTCCACGACCTATCCAGGACCGTCCGTAGCATTCTTGTACAGCTCCCATCTAGCTTATTCTCAAGACGCTTCGTTAGGGTCCAAGTGGTACAGCCATACAGAAGTACCGACACAACCACAGCCTGGAAGAATCGCCTCTTTAGCTTGTTGGGGAGATCGGATTTCCATATGACTGATAGTTTGTTGGTGGCCAACCATGCCTTTCCTATTCGAGTGTTAACATATATATATATATATATATATATATATATATATATA
>CM042177.1:15901498-15943998 GCA_023376005.1 Doryteuthis pealeii | reverse complement strand
ACTAAAAAAAATGTAAGAAATATGAAGAACAAGTTCTTGAAAATAACAAACTCATTCGTGTTTTGCTTACACGGCTACAGGAAGCTGCGTATTCAAAATGTGTTATACACAATCAATTCACATGACCAACGGCAATGTACATATATGTAACAACAAATGGCATTTAGCAGATTTCTCAAACTGTAGGTTGTCCGCCTAGGAACCACATGATTCTTAGTTCGATACCGGCTCTCGCCAGCTCAGCGTATGAATAGCACAGCGATCTGAGCAGTAAAGTAAGGAGTTGATGCTAGGTGTGGCGCTCCATCTCAGACGCAAAAACAATCTCCTTAGTCTAACGCTAGTGAAAAGGGGATATAATCCCTCGCTGTCTGGCTGATACCGACTTTAGACCACCTTGATGATTTTACTTACTTACTGACACCTTATTTTTTAAAGGTTTTCAGTGCTACTGTATGGCTGCACTACTTGGACCCTAACAAAGCGCCTGGAGAATAACCTAAAGATGGGAGCTTGCACAAGAATGCTGCGTGCAATCTTAAATAAGACGTGGAAACAACACCCCACGAGAAAACAGCTGTGCGACCACCTGCCTCAAATATAACAAACCATCCGTGTGAGGCGAATATGACACGCTGGGCAATGCTGGAGAAGCAAGGATGAACTCATAATGGACATTCTTCTGTGGAGGTCATCACATGGGCACGCAAGAATAGGTCGACCAGGAATGACGTACATAGACCAACTCTGTGCAGATACTGGATGCTGCGCAGAGGACCTCACAGGGGCAGTGAATGATAGGGACGGCTTGCGTGAGATTGTCATGGATATCCATGCTGCTAGTGCGACAGGATGATGATGATGATGATGATGATGATGAATTAAATAAGTGTTTTGTGCCATTCTTTTGTAAATTTATTGTTTTATCTTAATCTCCTTGGTCTATCGCCAGGGAAAAGGGGATAGACTCCCTAGCTGTCTGGCTGATACCGACTTTAGGTTACCCCGACTCTTTTACTTTGTAGGATTTCTCATTAAAAAAAGGCTTTTAATAAATGATTTGTGTTATTCTTTTGTAAATTTATTGTTTTATTTTAATCTCCTTGGTATATCGCTAGTAAAAAGAGGATAGACTCCCTAGCTGCCTGGCTGATACCGACTTTAGGCTACTCCAACTACTTTACTTACTTTACTTTCTGGGTTTTCTCATTTTAAAAAAAGGGGTTTTAATAAATGATTTGTGTTATTCTTTTGTAAATTTATTGTTTTATTTTCATTGGCGTAAGCAACAGTGTATAGCTTTTATATAAAAGCCAAAGCATAGCAGTTCTAGGGAGAGAGCTCAACTTCCCAGCTTGTGTTCTCTACTGAGACAGCGTTATCTCCGATAGCTGGGCCATGTCCGCCGGATGGACGATGGACAAATCCCGAAGGTAAGAGACTGATTGGTCACTCCCAGCTGCATTTCAAGGATGTCTGCAAGAATCATCTCAGGTTCTTTGGCATTGCCCCTTCCAGCTGGGAAAATTTGGCCCAGGACCGTTCTCGGTGGCGGCAGGTTCTCCGTGGCGAACTGTTCATGTCTGAAGCCACCCTGGCGCAACACCATGAAACCAGGAGGTCCAGAAGAAAGCGGCGGTAACAAAGCATCGGCATATCAACAACTTCAGGGACAGCTTTCACATGTGACTATCTGATGAGGTATTCCACACTCCCCAGAGCTCCAGAATCGCAACTTCACCATTAGATGCAGTTGGTCGTCATACTCATCTCATCGTCACCCACCATCTTCTAGCAAATATAGGATTAAAAGAGTTAAGGGCTTCCCACAAGGGCAACAAGGTTGTTAAAATCATATAGCTGCTAGAGATTGACATGACCACCCGGCTGTTGCAAGTCAGGGACTGCTCAACCACCAGGATTCCGTCTTTAAGCATCACAGGTTGACACCCACGGTCAACCATTTCGATGGTTGTAGATTGTAGTGTTAGTTTTTTTTTCTTCTCCTTTGAATTTATTCATTCGTTTATTCATTTATTGTTCATTCAAATTAGGAGAGACTATTATTATATTTTTTTAGGGTTGCTATGATTAGTGTGTTAGTTATTGAAAATGTTTAGTATATTTTTGGCCGAATTAAATGCTATTTTATGAATGTTAGGTTTTTTTTATACAAATTGCCTCAAGAAGTTTGAAATTGAAATTAAATTAGAAATGAATAACACAGGACAGTCTTTTATCAAAACCTGCTTTAAAAAAAATTTTTTTTTTTAGAATAATTATGCAAATTGGATATCCTATGACACTTTGTTAGTGAATGGAACATTCTTGATTTCTGTAGGTGCCAGCTGTCTTGAACACAGCTTCAGTTCCTGTTCGCAGCGCCATATTGAAGTCAGTCTACTGTTGGTTTGAATAACAGTAACTAGCTAAGCACAGCTGAAGCGGTGTCCAAGACGGTTGGTGTTTGTGGAAGTCAGGAATGATCCATTCATGTATTTGGGTGGTTCCATTCCTTGAGTTCTGATTGGCTGCTTGGTTTCAGTGATGTTGTGGAGTTTTATGGGTGCCCTGTCATTCTGTAGTAGGATCGCAACAGGACGGGCTTGTGTTGAGTTGCAGCCGCTTGTTGCCGTGTCTTGCCGGTTCGACGGTGGTTGGAGCTTGGTTTGATTATTCTTCAGTTAGTACATATATTGCACATTGCACATTGCATTATTGAAAAAGAACATTATTGAATTATTGCTGTTTTTATAAAGGATTCTGGTATTTTCGATGAGAATTTTCCATATGTTCTAGGATGCGAATTTGTCTGCATGTTTGGTAATTAGATGTTTTATGGTGGTAGTATCAGAAAGGTGATATGTAAGACGATTGGGAGAGTGTTATGGTAGTCTGACCAATGTAGATATTGCTATTTGATTTGTTTTTGAAGAGGCACTCTCGAAATGGGCAAGTAAATTTATACACTACATTGGTTTGATTTAGGGAGATTTTAGGATGAGTTTGTGTTATTTTTGACGAGGAGGCTTGATGTTTTAAATTTAGATAATCAGTTCTATTTTTTGTAGTTGGTCCACAGGTTTGATATGTCGGTATATGATGTTGGTTATTACTTGTTCATCTGATTTGTTATTCTGCATTTGATTCATGTAATATAAATTGTTGTTGTTTATTGATTTTAACAGCATATCAACCCGTCTGGGGTTATGTCATGTCTAACGGTTAGGAAGTTATACATATCGTGTATTTATATTTTTACTTTTTAGTAATTGGTTTTAAAAATGTGTTAGCATTATTGGGGATTATGTTATATGGTATTGATTTGTTTCATGTCTATATTCTATGGTATAATTTTATTTCCCTCAAAAAAAAGAGAAAATATCCCCCATGTTGACGTTTTCAAACAGAGCTTTCATATTGTTTGCTTTAAAATAACAGTTTCTGATGTGAGCAAGAAAAAATTGATTCTGCTATTGTTATTTTTGTGGATGGTGTGAAGATATAGTCGTATTTGTTGGTCAATGATCTTAATTATTATTAACTCGGGTTTGTTTTACGTTACTTTCTTTGTTTGTTTGTTTGTTTTACGGCATATCAACCTCAGTGGGTCATTTAATGCCGATAAAGTTTGAAATAAATCAATTCTTAATGGATAATACAATTTTTTTATAAATACATTTTTCTATTTAACCCATAGATAGGACCCTAACAGGTACTACCACTCCGGGTCAGAGTGGACCAGGGGGCAATGGTGATGAAGGGGTGCTCCACATTTCCCAAACCTCAAAAACTGGAACCTCACCATCAGATAGAGTTTAACGTTATTCCCAGGACATGTAGACCCGCAGCCACTGCCTTCTAGCACCCATATGATAAAAAGGGGTTGGGGCTTGCCATAAGGGCAATAGGGTTGGGGAAATTATATAGGTGCTAGGGCTTGACGTGACCAGCCGATTGATCGGAGGGGGCCTCTCCGACCGCCCGTCTAGTCCAAGATAGGGCCAAAGTGGAGTATTGCATGTCATGGACTGCTCATCCACCTGGGCTCCATCCTTAAGCATCACGGGTCACCACCCACAGCCAACAGGTGGCCCTATTGGAGGAGTCTTACCCCTCTGCAGAGGTGCAGTCGGTGCATTCTAACGCCCCAGCCAACAGGGCAGACTGAGTTCTTTAAAAAGTATTGTCATATGGGATGTAAAAGGCACTATGTATTAGGTTTTTAATTAAGGCTATTTCATATTTTGTGGCACATTCACTATGGTAATTAAGTAATATGTAGTTTTCACTAGTTGGTTTGTTATATAAGGATGTGATGAATTTGTTATATAAGGATGTGTTGAGACAATCGGAGGGTACATCTAGAATAGTACCAAGACTATATATATGTATATATATATCGGCATATCAACAACTTCAGGGAAGGTTCGTTCGGGTCACGAACCCAGTCAGAGGTAGGTGCTAAAAAAACTGTATAACTGCATGATGAGGTGATACCTCGAAACACGTGTCTGTAGTTTACTCTATTACACGCTCCCAATTTCGGTTGAGCACTTTATTTAGAAGGGATTTAATTTCAAAATTCACCATATTCGGCGTTCAGCTAAGACTCACTTTGTTTACATAAGGTTTGAGACCTCTAGGTGAGTTCATTTCCGCTTGGAAATGTAGCGATTAAATAGCCTGCTATACTTGGCAGCTGACTGTGGCCGTATGGGTGAGAGGATTGGCGAGCGAAGGTTCGTTCGGGTCTCGAACCCGGCCAGAGGTAGGTGCTAAAAAAAACAGTATAACTGCACTGATGAGAGGTGATACCTCGAAACACGTGTCTGTAGTTTACTATATATATATATATATATATATATATAGCCATCCACAGACACAGTGCTTCGACGTTTACGTCTCATCAGTGCGACTCGACTTTAACAGCTACTTCTAGCCGGAACCGAAAACCGATTCGAATGTTTGTCTGTCAAGCGCCTTATCTTCTCGGCCGCCGGCAAATATTAGTAAGCGGTGTACAATTAATTGGTACATACTTACGTAGATGCATGTTTTTACAATCACCAGAGAACTCAAGTCTGTAAACAACAGTCGAGTAAATGCCTTACGCTAAATATATATAGTATGGGTTCTATAAGTAAACAGGGCTCAATATCACGGACGATCCCATAGGTGAAAAACTGTCAGTAACCGGGCACGCTACCTTAACTATATATTATATATATATATATATATATATATATATTAGTTCTGGGTCCAGCATATCTGGCGTGGCCTAATTTTAATCTACCCTACCAGGCTTCATGAAAACGAGGCTGCCTATGATTGGTTATCCAATCAGCAGAAAGACACAGCTAATCAATTCCACTTCCTGTGATTAACTTGGATGGTGCTTGTTGTCGATTAAAAACCGAGAGGGAAAAAAACAAATCCATACCCTACTCCCCCCCCTGATCCCCTCTCAACTCCGCACAACTCCTTCCCCAAGATCACTTCTCGGTCGTTTTTTCCTGTTTGTTGCTTCTTCGTTGATCCCTGATTGATTGGTGCCCGATAGTGACCTGCCTCATCTGCACAAGACCCCTTCCCCATGACTAATTGGTTCCTGTAGATTAGTGATTGCATCACGTGACGCTAATTTGAAAATGTATTTATCGACATTCACAACAGAATGACGGTGAACATGACTCGGTTGGAAATCAAGCATTTTATCCACCCGTAAACAACCGCTACAACGACCAGGGTAGCGAAAGGGTACCGTTCCACCACCGAAACTTTAATAAGGGGCCATGGTCTACTACATGTCGATTTCAAAGTTTCCAAATTGGAGGCCACGATTGCTGGAAGAAAAGTTTGAGTCGCACTTTTTTTAGATTTGGTTTGGTCTGGTTTGTTTTACAGCATATCAACCTCAGTGGGTCATTTAATGCCAACAAAGTTTTGAAATAAATTCATTCTTAATGGATACTCAATTTTTTTATAAACACATTTTTTTATTTAACCCATAGATGGGACCTTAATAGGTACTACCACGCCGGGCCAGAGCGGACCTGGGAGCAATGGTGATGAAGGGGTGCTCCATATTCCTCAGACCTCCAGAACTGGAACCTCACCATCAGATAGAGTTTAACGTCATTCCCAGGACAGAAGGATCCCAACCACTGCCTTCTAGCACCCATTGGAGTTGGGGCTTGCCATAAGAGTAGTAGTGTCGTGACAATCATATAGGTGCTACGGCTGAACGTGACCAGCCGATTGATTGGAGGGGTCCTCTCCGACCGACCGTCTAAGTGGAGTGTTGCACTCTTTTTAAAGTACCAAACAAAATCAGAGTATTATACAATTCTAATGAAAATCACAGTTCATATTCATTAATTTGTCATTTTTATAATGAATAGGTTCTTTTCTTCGTTGGTAGAGCGTCCGACTCGGAACCACAAGCTTCCAGGTTCGATACCGCACTTCGCCAACTCAGCGTATGACTGGCAGTCATATCTGAGGTAAAGTGAGGAGTTGACAATCTCCTTGGTCTAGCGCTAGTGATAGACTCCCTCGTTGTCTGACTGATATCGACTTTAGGCCACCTCGATGACTTTTTCTTATTAAATAAAAAATATGAGAAAATGTTTTTTTTTTTTTTGTATCTACCTCAAATTTTTTGATGACAAAATTTTACCAAAAATGTAAAAGTAAATAAATTTTTACATTTCAACAGATATTAATCGCCGATACGTCTCCACAGAAAGAAAAATTCAAGTTTTTATGAAGATTCAAGCACAGGGAAAAAAATCATCCCCGACAAATTGTACTTTCTTGAAAAAAAAAGAAAAAGAATTCCTCGAATGATTCATAACTAACGAAATGCATTCAGACATTTTCAGTGAGATTTTTAATAATTCAACTAGTTTTAGTTTTCCTAACTTTTCTCACTGTCCCTGTGTTACAAAAAAAAAGAAAAGAAAACCAGAGAGAGAGAGAGAGAGAGAGAGAGAGAGAGAGAGAGAGAGGGGGGGAGAGAGAGAGAGAAATCGTGCGTGCTTATTAGCAAGTAAATGCTAGCAAATAAGGATTATTAAAGTGTTTTTAATACCAACCATTTTCGGCTTTTATACCATCAACAGAGATGGTTCTTTTTTTTTTAGGGGGATGGAGGAGATTGGGTTCAAAAGTTTTTATATTTCATGTTTGATAAGTTTACGAAATTTAATGCCTACAAAGTTTTGAAATAAATTCATTCTTAATGGACACTTAATTTTTTTATAAACACATTCTTCTATTTAATCCATAGAAATGGTGGAGGGTCACAACGGGTCCCTCCAAAACCCTCAACAGATCGGGGGTTTCAGAAGTAAGACGTACCAGCTTTGACTATGACTACTACTACTACTACTACTACTACTACAACTACTCTTTATATTATAACTAGCATCAATACTCTACCTCGACAACTACTAGTACTACTATTATTACCTGTATTCTGTGTTCCCCACGTGATGTAATAGTTAGTAAGCTAGTTTAGCACATCATTGTTAGTAAGATCGATTCTTGCAAAGTGCTCCATACGTCTGGCCTTGTGCCACAGCTAAGGTTATTTAACAACTATCCTTACTGCCGCTCGGTCGTCTGGGCTTATAATACTTTGACTGTATCCCCTGCACAGGGATAAGACCCCTTCCCACACTCATCAAAAAAAAACTTGTGTCCTGGGTATGACATTAAACTGCATCATTATTAAGAAAATGTATTAAATAAATACAAGAGGGATAATACAGTGAGTTTGAAATTAAAAAGCTAACTTTATCGCCTGATGATCGCGCAAAAATTCAGTTTATAGTTTCGAGTATTATATGTACTTAAGTAAGTATGTAAGTTTTGATGTAATAAAATATTATATTAAATTAGAAAGGCTAATGAAACTAAATAAGAATGCAGATAAAAAGATTTGAAACAGGGGGAGGTAAAATCGAAGAATAAAACAACTCAAACTTACTCTTCCATCACCCCAGTCTTTCATTGCTAAATTTTCCTAATTTAATTATTTAGTTAAAAAGGAAGTAAATAATAAAATGACAGTTATTTTCTCTTGTTAATGGATCTCTTTTAAGATTTATACCCAAGATTTTAAAAAACCAAACAATTAGTTCTCAATAATATTAAGTGCATATTTATTAGAATTAAATTTTTAATATCAATATGCAAATTAACCTTCCCGTTCACAATGTTAACTGCTATTTTGTTGTATATATAAATACGATTGGATATTATTTGTATGTTGATGAGGCCAACAGTATTAATAATGTAAAACAATTTTATCAATAATTGAGGTTTAAATAAAAACAAAATTCAAATTCATGGAGATGTTTATATAAATAATTAAGGGACTTGTGACTTGAATAGTAATATAGTTTTGATTACAGACAGACAAACACACAATCTCCATTATAATAATAATAATGATATATATATATATATATGTGTGTGTGTGTGTGTGTGTGTGTGTTTCGTTAAACTGTACTGACGATTCTTATCGGACGAGTTTTTGTTCGATCCTTTCTAATATTCTGGCCATCTTTTTAATGTCACGGTGGAACTGGTGTAGCAATCCACCAAAGGTTTCTTCACGAGCGCTTTCGGCATGTCTATCTGCCATCTTCGGGTGTTTTTAAAAACAACGAGCAGTAATAGTAGGTAATTGGTAGTGGGAGGCAGTGAGAATATATATATATACATACATACATGTGTTTAGTCCATGCCGTATTATTCAATCTGTACTTGTGGAAAGCACACAATCCTTATTTTATAGGTGCTAGAAGGGTCAACTGCGTTAGATAAAATTTCCTTACAACTATTACCAACAGGAGCAAAACTTAAAATGATATACAAATGCCTACACAACTAACAACCATACCCCATAAAAAATGAATATAAAAAAAACGCCATCGGCATAAAATAATCAAAGGGTTGACATCCTGTAAAATCCAACCAGCCAACCAACCAACAAACCTCCGAAAACGATCTTATGCCTTATTATATATACGCATTATTTCCAGAATTTTCCACTCGATTTCACCATCTATATTGCCCTCATTTTTCATTTCTTATATATACCTTGACAAGCGTGTGGTGTAAGGGTTAAAGTCATGGGAAATGGACTCGTCACCCCGAGTTCACATCCTGGACGTGGTAATTGCATTTCACTTAGCGCTAATACCCTTGGGAAAGGTATGAATCATACTCTCCCTCCAGCTATGGCTAAATAGCAGGGCAGACTGGGTTCTTTAACCATGGCTAGGTAACCTGTCTAGGAGAAGGAAAACACTGAATTAAAACCTGTTGAACTCCGCTTAAGAAATTGACCTTGTGTCGTATCCAGCTCGTGCGGAGGAGTTGTTAAATATATATATATATACCTTGACAACATTATGCTATTTGCGTAACATTTTGGGAAGAGGTTGATTCGAGATTATAAAACCTTTAGTTCAAAGGACCATGAATTGTTCTCTATATTATATAAAACCAAAGAAACTCATACACAGAGACAGTAGACACGACTTCTAGAAGGATGGAGAACTACACACACGCCAACCTGAATACTTAAATAAGCACACACACATAAAACTATACAAACAAATGCTGGGATTAAATTAGATAAAAAAAACTTATTCTGATGTATAAGAAACAAGATTTCTGATAAATCAAAGGAACTCAAATGAACTCAATCCTACCCACCCTTTGAATAGAACGATAGACAGAAAAGGTGAATGGAGAACCGATTTATATATATATATATATATATATATATATATATATATATATATATATTATAGTGTCTACAGAAATTACCTACTCGAGTTTAACATAAGGATATTCAGGGTTAAATCAACTGAATTAATCAAGATATTGATTAATTACAGCTAACTGCGGGAGTTCATGTTGTAATTACAACATGAACACCCGCAACTAGCTGCAATTAATCAATATTCTGATTAATTCAGTTGATTTAACCCTGAAGACCCTTATGGTGAAACTCGAGTAGTTTATTTCTGTACACATTATAATAATAAATCCCCTTTACTTACGTATTGAGCACTTTATATTTGTTTTAACGCTGACTGATCCGAGTAACACTTATACCAACCAAATATTGAGACCAATCCAATATGTTCCCCGGTAAGTCATTCCATTTATATATATATATATATATGTGTGTGTGTGTGTGTGTGTGTGTATATATATTATATATATATATATATATATATATATATATAATATAAAATTAGAAAGAAGTCAAACAAGCTTGAAGAAGATACTAAAGTATGAAACACGTGTCACTGAAGCGAAATAAAAAACAAACATTTCTTAAAAAACAAAATTTAAACCATTTTGCGGATCTTTTTTCACATGAAATATTTATTCTTCATCTTTTGGACCCATGACAACATATATATATATATATATATATATATATATATATATATATATATATACCTGCCGAGGTCCCGTTTTCGATTTCTGTCGGAGGGAAATCGTTAGTATATATCGCTGATGAGACTTAATAAAGTCGAAACAGTCTGTACGATATTCTACACACCGAGCGATCCTTTGCCGGCATTACACTTGTCAAGTTCATTTTCTATAAGAAAAAGTATCGAATTTTATACGATACATGCATTGTAAGTGCCTTCAAGTTAAAATTTAATACATATATATATATATATATATATATATATATATATATATATATAGGGGGTTGTATGTATGTACGTATATACTATGTAAAATATTTGGTTGAGTTTTTATGTATTCATTACGCTTCACTCGCTACGAGCTTCATCAGTAACTGTAATTTCTTTCTAAATTTCCCGAAAAAATACCGGAGAACGTTATAACCGCTTATGTGGTTGTCATGGGTAACATAATTAGAAATCTTTCTTTGATTTTTTTCATTCCCTCTTTCTTAGTTTACATTTTCATTCTTTCGTTCTTTGTCTTCTTTGTCTTTTTTCTTCATATTTTACTCCTTCATTCTTTTCCTCCATATCCTTTTGAATGTTTTTCTTTCTTTCCTTAATTATTTGCCCATTCTTTCCTTACTCGTTTCTAACTCTTTTTTCTTCATTCTTCATTCTATTCTTCAATCTTCTCTTATTTCTTTCCATTCTTTTTCATTGTTTTTCTTTGAATGCTACCTCGTTCACTTCACGCTTATTTTTCATTTTTTTAACGCCTCCTTCAAATCAACGCCAACCCATAAATCCGCGCATGCGCACGAACAACCCATAAGAAAAGTGTTAAAAAAATTACAATAAAAAAAACGATAACATTAACACTAATAAAAAAAAAGTACAATAAGGTAAACACTTGAACAAATAAAGACAATATTTTAAAAATTCAAAAGATACAAAAAATAATACTTGTATATAAAACCGTTACCTCAGAAAAAATGCCTCTAGTTTTTCTTTCTTTTTCTTATTTTTTAAATTTATGAATAGTCAAAATGTCTTTGCAATTCTTGTATCAACCGGTGAAATCGTAAGATCTCTTTCTGCAGAAGGTTGCGTTGTTTTAAGAAAATAACGAATATATCTACAGTTGGCTGAGAAGATGGCGCCTCGAATTCGGGCCCTTTGCAAGAGGGCGGGAATTTGTGATCGGCTGTTGGGCTTATCAGTGAATGAGATCTTATTGGGTGTTGTATGGAATAGAGGGAGGCGAGGGGGTATTATCCAACTGGAGAAGGTGAAAAAGAAGAGGAAGAGGAATTAATGATTTATTGAAAAGAAAAAAAGGAAGAAAGAAGAAAGAAAAAAGAAAATAATCTTGAAGAAAGAAAGAAAGAAAGTAAACATAAGAGAAAGAAAGAAAAGAACGAAGGAAGAAATGCACAACCAAATAATCAAACCAATCTTTATGAAGAAAAACGCAAGGAAACAAGGAAACAAAATAAAAGTACCTACAACATTAGAGTAAGGCTGTAGAATACGCTGACTACACCTCTACAGAGAAATAAGCCCCCTCCATAGGGCCACCTGTTGGTCGTGAGGAAAGGATTATGGTGGCTGAGAGGTCGGTGACCCGGTTACTATATGGTCCTCTGACATGAACCCTCCACTTCAGTCCTTACTCAGGCTGGACGTACGGTCAGAGAGGTCCGAATCGATAAATCAGCTGATCATTCCAAATCCTAACATCTATATGATTATTTCAACCGTATTTTTCAAATTTCTGTTATGGTAAACATCAAACGCTTTTATCATATAGGTGCTAGAAGGCGGAGGCTGAAGGTCAAACACCAGTTTATCAATTCTATCAATTTATTAATACACATGAAATTAAAGAAATTTATTATTACCTTTTTATTAAACTAAACGAAACCAACATATTTATCTACAAAGTATTCGCTTAAAAATCATATGTACTAAAAATAAGATTTGGCATTAAATAGCCCACAAGGGTTGATATGCTATTAAAGGAAATAACCAACCAACCAACCAACATCCGTGTAAAAAGAAATAAAGAACGAAAGAAAAGAATGTGTTGTAAAACAGAAAGGTGTGAAGAAAAAATACTAAAAAGAAAAAAAAGAAAGAAAAGCATTAAAAATATAAAGTAATCTCTCATGAGAAAACCAAAAACTGAAATAAATAATTACCAAATAATCAAATAAAGTAATCCAAAATTAAGGGTGAAAGATAAAGGAAGGCTGAAAGAAACACAGAAAAATAAAAGAAGGAAAAAATAAAAAAATAAAAAAACGAAAAACAATTAAACATTGATTTAAAGAAAAAAGAGAGAAAGTAAACAAACAAACAAAAATAAAGAAATCAACAACGGAAGAGTAAAAATGAATAAAAATAAATAAATATACAAAAAGATATGTATTCTAAACATGAGGGCGAAATAAAAAGAAAGAAATGACAGAAAGAAATAAAGAAAGAAAGAAAGAAAGAAGGAAGGAAGGAAGGAAGGAAGAAGGAATAAAGAAAGAAAGGAATGAATAAAGAAACGAACGAATAGCCAAACAAACGAATGATGCCTTAAGAAAAGAAAGATGAAAAGCAAAGAAGGAAATAAGAAAGAAAGAAAGAAACGAACGAACGAACGAATAACCAAATAAACGAATGATGGATTAAGAAAGTAAGACGACAAAGCAAAGAAGAAAGAAAAAAAGGAATTAAAAAAGAACCAAACAAACGAAAGATGCCTTCAGACGACAGATGAAAAGAAGAAAGAAAGAAATAAAAAAGGAATGAAAAAGAAGGAAACGAATGAAGGAATAATCAAACAAACGAGAGATGTCTTAAGAAAGACGTCAGAGGAAAGAAGAAAGAAAGAAAGAAAGAAATGAACGAACGAATGAACGAAAACCAAACAAACGAACGATGCCTTACGAAAGAAAGACGACCAAAGAAAGAAAAGAAAGAAGGAAAGAAAGAAAGAAAGAAAGAAAGAAAAGAAAGAAGGGAAAGAAAGAAAGAAAGAAAGGAACAACCAACTTAACGAACGATGCATTACGAAAGAAAGACGACAAAGCAAAGAAGAAATGAATGAAGGAAACAAGGAAGAAAGAAAGAAATGAACGAACGAATAACCGAACAAATAAAGGATACCTGAAGAAGAAAAAAGACAACTGAGAAAATAAATAAAGAAAGAATTAAAGCAAAGAAGAAAGAAAGAAAGAAAGAAGAAAGAAATTAAGAAAGAACAAATAAAAGTTTTATCTAAATTACATACGTACATCTATCAAATGAAACGATTGCTAATGAAGTCATTAACACGTGAGAAAATACGAATCTAATTTTCTTACAAAAAAAAACAACAAACAAATAAAAGAAAAACAAACATTATAAAAAACATCTGATTTTCTCAATTCAAAAACAATAACTCAATTTGCACCCTGAACAACCTCTATCGTCATTCTAAAGTTTGATACAAGGCCAGTATCGAATTCATAAACAACAATTAGGGAGACACGATAAAAAAAAATGTTACGTTACTTGAACTTAACCTATGCAATATTTCACGAAAACAATGACAATTATACAGGTTGATAAAAAAAACAGACATATTTTTAAAAAGTCAGGCCCGTTTTTTTAGGGGGGGGCACTCTCTCTCTCTCTCTCTCTCTCTTCTCTATATATATATATATATATATTATTATATAGAGAGAGAAGAGAGAGTACCCCACCCCCCAAAAAACGGGCGTGACTTTTTAAAATATGTCTGGTTTTTTTATCAACTGTATAATTGTCATTGTTTTCGTGAAATATTGAATAGGTTAGGTTCAATAACGTTACATTTTTTTTTCATCGTGATATATATATATATATATATATATATATATATATATATATATATATATATATATATATATATATATACCCGAGAATTCTCTCACCGTTTATATACCTGATGTTAAACAATCTACATAAGAAAAGTATGCAAGTATTTAAGTTTTAATGTAATAAAATATTATATTAAATTAGAAAGACTGATGAAACTAAATAAGAATGAATATAAAAATATTACACGTATTTTAATGTTATTTTAATTGATTTCTATATAAAATTATATAGAGGATTGCTTTTAATACATTTGAGAATAACATGCTTTTATTACAAATCAGTAACAACAAATAATTATTTATTAAACCCATTTTTGTTAAAATCATTATGCAAATTATTCCCACCATACACTATGTAAATCTTTATTTCTTGGGAAAAAATAAAAATTCATGATTTGTCCTGCCACAACTATCGTCCCTTCCCTCGCACTTCCCAAGCTGAAGGACTCATCAAGGGGATACGTTTTGAATGCGTTCAGGCCATAACAAATGAGCTGAAGAACATACCAGAATATATTTTGTAGAAGAAAACATTTAGTTTGTTGTTTGGATTTTAAATGAATTGTTGGTGACAACAGTCTCATTACTTTTCAGACACACCTCGTTTCAGGATTTTAAATGCATTAATATGGATAGATTTTCAGCGAATTCAACTCTGCTAGACTTTAATAGAGACATCGTTAATAAATAAGATGCTAATTAAGATTAAATAATGACTATTTCATAATCGTTGAGAATATAACTTGAATAACTAAAGAAATCAGTGTTGACGTAGTTTCGGTTACAGACTGGAAGTTATATAATCACCATTATGATAAGATGTCAATACTAGGTCGTATATCTTTTTATTCAGTTTTTATTATATTTTATTGTTGAAATATTGTCTTTCTTCCTCTCTTTTTTTTTGGGATTTTACAGGATGTCAACCCTTGTTGGGTTATTTTATACAGAAGACATTTTGTTCTATTCATTCTTGATGGGTATTGAAAATTCTTTTTTTGAAATGAAATTTTTTAAACACATTTTCGTTAGCTCAACTTCTGTGCAACCCATAGATGGGACTCTAACAAGTAATATCACTCCTCTTCAGGGTGTGTAAATGCCTACCTGCTATTTAGACGTCCCATCGTAGAATAATGGTTAGCAAATTAGTTTCGCAGATCCATTACAACTGAAAAACGAATTCAATTCTTGATGAATGCCGCATGCTAGCGAGCTTGTGTCACATCCTACCCGTAGCGAACGGGTTGGGTAAATAGCTAAAATATCAGCTGTTTTTAAGTGGTATTGTATTTGTTTGTATATAATAGGCAATCTTTAAGATATTTAGAGCTTAAAATTATTCATTTATACAAGAGAACAAAATATAAATCTTTTTCGACCCCGTACGTCGTCAAATTCGGAACAGCATGATTTAAGGTAAGTTACATCTATGGTTCAATTTAACTAATGTATTAGAATAATAGATAATGGCTATTAAGCCGATTTTAGTCTACTTCCCCGCTGTCCGCGTCAAAGAAAACTTAATGACACTAATGTCCACTTCTGTTTTATTTGCCGCAGCAGGAAAATAGCCGGTACCAACTGGAATAGGGGCGGAACGTGTAGTGTTGAAGACGCGTGTTGTAAGGGTTACCGTCGTAGGTGAGACGAGTTCAAATCCTGAACGCGGCTGTTTGCAATTTACAACGCTAATACCATTGGAAAAGGTACAAATCCAACTATTCTCCCTCCAGCTATGGGTAAATAGTAGGGCAGATTGATCTCTCTATCTTTCGTATGGCAACCGGTGTAGGAGAAGGAAAACTGAATTCAAACCAAAGGGGTTCTCTTCTGTTTAGTCATTGAGAGCTTCTCCTCTTTCCTCCAAACCCAAGTATCTAAATAAATCTTAGTAAACGACAACAATCTGGCTGGAGTTCTGTGTCGAATTTATTACAGTCTTTTGTTTATCAAAATTACTTGATTTGGCATTAAATAACCCGAAAAGATTTGATATGCCATAAAACAAAACAACAAACTAAACCAACTAGAATGTGTGTTAGTTTTACCCTTTGCCTACTTTAAACCGCTCACAGCTACTCTCCCATCGGTAACTGTTTCTACGCACACCAAAACCAAGCAATAAGACTTATAAAGTTGAAACGGCTGCTGTACGATGTTCTACGTAATGGGCAATATTTGCCGAGTTCGCTTGTCATGATTAATTTTATACGATATACGCATTGTAACTGCCTTCAAGCAAAAAATATATAATATATATATATATATATATATATATATATATATATATATAATATATATAGTGGTACCTTGACTTGGGAATGCCCTAACTTGCGAGTTTTCTTAGTTACGAGCTGTCACTCGGCTGATTTTTTCCTTTGTGTTAAGTTAAAATTTGAGGTACGAGCGAGCATCATACACGCTTATATTTATAAGTTCTCTAAAAACATTTAAGTTTTAAAATTTATTACGCCAAAGAAAGATATCATTTATAAAAAGAAAATAAACATTAAAACATATTACTGCTCATAATTCATTACATTCTATTCTTTTATGTTCTTATAAAATGCAGTGTTTTTTTACTTATTTAAAAAAAACTTATATAGATAGATAGATAGATAGATAGATAGATAGATAGATTGATAGTAACGGATTTAGAAAGAAAGAAAGATAGATAAATAGATACATAGATAGATAGGAACAAACTTAGAAAAATAGATATACATAGATAGGAATAGATTTACAAAGATAGATAGATAGACAGATAGATAGATAGATACATACATAATACATACATACATATAGGAACTGACTTAGATAGATAGATAGATAGATAGATAGAGAAGAAACTTAGAAAGATAAATAGATAGACAGATAGATAGTAACAGACTTAGAAGGAGAAAAAGATAGATAGATTGATAGGAACAAACTTAGTTAAATAGATAGATAGATAGATAGATAGATACAGACAAGTAGATAGATAGATACAGACTTAGATAGTGTCTCTGTCCCTGTCAGTCTACCCAGACAAAAAAAAGTGAAAAATAAATTCCCGAACAATCCCGACACTCCTTTTCACTTCGACGGAAACGACTCAATTGAACGCTTTGTCATCGATCTTCAGTGATATTCTCGCTCGATCGGTTCATGTGCCATTTTCGGCATGGGGGTGGGGATTAGAGGTAAATGGGGGGGGTACACCCTGGCCTCGGAGTCGTGAGAGCATTTTGTAAATGCGCCAATGTCTACCAGACAAATTGTCAGTGACGGTAAGCCAGCCGACCGAAAGCAAAAGTGATGGGTAGCTATGATTGATTGGCCGGGTGTCTCTGCAGGCCAACCATTAGCTGTGACCCTGAAAGGATGGCAAAGTGGTTTTACGTACGACACACTTTCACACTTGCGCATGCGTAGCAACCGTAGCTATGTCCGCACGCATGCGCGCAGCTTTTAATTCACATTCTGATATTGTTCCGGTCGTAATGGCTGAAATGGCCTTTCGCGTTAGACGTGATAGTTGTCGTTTGATTTTTTTTTTCAGTCGGAGCCTTTGGTTTCTTCCGGATGCTCACGTATTCCTTCTTAATAAAGTTGTCATTTTCTTTCTTTTCTTTTCTTCAGGGGAGGGGGGCTCTTCTCTTTCCTTTTTCTTCATCTTGCTTTCAATCTTTCATTGATTCGTTATTTATTCATTCATTTAATGCTTTTTCTATTTTCTTTCTTTTTTCCTTCCTTTCTTTTTTTTCTTTATTTCTTTCTATAATAGTTTTCATTCCTTTTTTTCATTGTTTTCTTTCATTCTTGCAATACTGTCTTTCATTTGCAGGTGTTCTCTTTCCTTTCTCTTTTTATCTTCAAACATACTTCTTTCCCATTTTCTTTCTTTTTTATTATTCCTGCTAAAAATTATTATTTCCTTTATTTCATATATATATATATATATATATATATATATATATATATATATATATATATATTTATATATATATATATATATATTATATATATATATATATATATATATATATATATATCTTTCATTTATTAAAATATATATAAATATATATATATATATATATTTATTATAAATATAAATAATATATATATTCTTTCATTTATTGTATACATATATATATATATATATATATATATCATTCGTTTATTTCACACACACACACACACACATATATATATATATATATATATATATATATATATATATATATATATTATATTCTTTCATTTATTTCATATATATAGCAGCATGTTTGTCATTTTTCTTCAAGACAACAGGTGCGTTGACCTGAAGAAAAGTGGCTAGCATGCTTGGAAACCAATGGCAACAGCTGCACCTTAAATATATTGCACACTATAATATATATATATATATATTATATATATATAGTTGTTTTTATCTATGTGTGTGTCTATATATATATATATATATATATATATATATGTGTGTGTGTGTGTGTGTGTGTGTGTGTGTGTATTCCTCTTATTTTCACTCCTTTTTACAATTTCATTCTTCAGTATAACAATAGTAAAACAGCCTCGTACCTTTTGGCGTCTCGACGCAACTACGAAACAATTTGACACTAATGCCTCTAATCACTAATCAAACCCATACAACACCCCAACACCCACCAAACCTACCGAAAGCGTCAAATATTACCGTATCTCCCCTCATTGCATATTCTATGTATCAAATCCTACTTTTAGTCTTTGTTTTTATATCCTTATTTTATTTTGTTTTCATTCAATCATTGTAGCCGGCACAATCACCATTCAAATGAGATCAATACTAAACAGAAGGAATAGGAAAGCCGACTCGTGCCCTCACCCCAAACCCAACTACACATACACACGTACGCAGAACTGCCGCTTTTGTGCGTCCGCCTTTTAATCTGAAAAACAAAAACGCCAAATTCCTTTCATGTAGAATTGAATGCCCATCAAGTTTTGAGATGATTCCAAATTGATTCAGAGAGATTTACTGATTATACGCTTGATCCAAAGGAGAATTATATATATATATATATATATATATAATTTAGGTGTGTCCATACACACGTATATATATAATGTGTGTTCATACACACGTATATATATATATATATATATATATATATATATATATATATATATATATATATATAATGCAATTATAGCATTGTATTTATGTATATATATGTATTTATGTATATATACATATATATATCTGTGTGTGTGTATTGATGATATTGTACGTGTGTTTTGGGTTTGTATCATTATAAATATATAGGTGTATGAACACAAGTGTGTATATATATATATATATATATATATATATATATATATATGTGTGTGTGTGTGTGTGTGTGTGTGTCTATGTGTGTGTGTGTATATATATACATAAATGCAATTATAGCATTGTATTTATGTATATGTATATATATGTATATATATATATGTGTGTGTGTGTGTGTGTGTGTGTGTGTGTGTGTGTTTATTGATAATATTGTACGTATATATATATATGTCTTGTGTATTTGTATCATTATAAATATATATGTGTATGAACACACGGGTATATATGTACGTGTATGTATATATATATATATATATATATATATATAATATATATATATATATATATATATATATATAAATACATTTATAGCATTGTATGTATGTATATGTATATATATGTATTTATGTATGTATATATATATGTGTGGTTTTATTGATGATATTGTACGTGTATATATATGCATGTGTATATTTGTATCATAATATATATATATATATATATATAGTGCGTCTGTGTGTCTTTCTCAGTGTGTGTGTGTGTGTGTGTGTGTGTGTGTGTGTGTAAATTTGTAATCACGCATATCTGTTTTTTTTCTAAATCAGTTTGTTTGAACAATTAAATTACAACAAACATGAAAGAAAAGATAAGACAACCAAAACAAAACAAAACGAAAAGAAAAAGAAAAAAGAAAAAAAAAGAAAAGTTGAAGGAGAAAAGAAGAAGCAAGGATGAAAAAGAAGATAATGATGAAGAGTAGAGTATACAAGAAAAATATAAGGAATGAAAATGAAGGAGAAGAAAAAGAAAAAATAATGAAAATGGAGCATGAATGAGAAACTAGACGAAGAAAAAAAAGAAAAGACGAAAAAGTAAAAAAAAATGAAAAGAAAAAGAAAAAAAAAGAAAAGAAAAGAAAGAAAAAGAAAAAAGAAAAAAGAAAAGAAAAGTAAAAGAAAAATAAAAGAAAAAAAGAAGAAAAAAGAAGTAAAAGAAGAAAAGATGAAGAAGAAAAAACGAAGCAAGGATGAAAATAGATGATGAATAAAGATTATAATAAAACAAAATATAAGAAAAGAAAAGAAGGAAAAGAGGAGAAAATAATGAAAAAAAAGCATGAAGGAGTTAAAAACTAATGCCATTTTGTTTAGGACATGTATAATTATTAACACAGGAATATGCATCATAAATCAAAATGAAGCTGGTCTTCTGTGGATCACATCACTACTCCTCCACATAGTCACCGTTTCTCTCAATAGCAATATTCCACCTTCGAATGAGAGCATGTATCTCTGCCCCCTAAAATTCTGTTGACTGTTTTTGTGACAGTTCTTCACTATAGGTTTCACTTCCTCGTTACTGGAATAATGTTTGCTTCTCAAACCTTCTTTCATGGGACCGAAGAGATGAGAGTCTGAAGCGGTAAATGGTGAGTATGGAGGATGTGGTAAAGTTGTCCACTTGAATGAGGTGATTTTCACTCTTGTCCTGATGCTTGTGTGTGGTCGAGCATTGTCAGGCAGAATGAGAACTGTTTATTGGCAAGTTGGGTCTTACTCGTCGGATTCTTGCTCTCGGCCTCGTTAGGGTCTCAGTGTAGGCCTTAGTTTTATAAAAATAAAATTCACATGGATAAAGAAAATGGCATTACTTTTTGACTCACCCTCGTAGAAGTCCTGAAGAAAAATAAAGACAAAATAATTTAAGAAAAAAAAGTGGGGAGTAAATAGAAATGTATGCTGAATGAAGATTAATAAAAGAAGTCGACGATAAAATACAAGAAAAAGGGTTAATAAAAGTATACTCTATAAAAAAAAAATCGAATGAAAGAGAAATGCTAAAAGATACAGAGTTAGAAAAATAACTTGGTGTGAATGAGGACCCTGAATTAAAATTTTCCAAACATATAAAAATACAAGTGAATAAAGCAAACAAGATATTATGATTAATACGGGGGTTATATGAATACATGGATAAAGAAATGCTAAAAAATGTATTCATTGCATTGGTAAGACCTCATTTGGAGTTTGCGTATGTGGTTTGGAGTCCAAGACTAATCAAGGACATAAAACTTATTGATGGAGTTCAAAGGAGAGCTACTAAAGTAATGAATGGTTCAAAAACCTTTCGTATGAAGAAGGTATGAAGGAATACTGACTTACCAAGTTTGGTTTATCGACGTATAAGAGGGGATAGGATTGAAGTCTACAAATATACACATGGTTTTTATTCAATGAAC
Source organism: Doryteuthis pealeii (assembly GCA_023376005.1). Taxonomy (NCBI): domain Eukaryota; kingdom Metazoa; phylum Mollusca; class Cephalopoda; order Myopsida; family Loliginidae; genus Doryteuthis; species Doryteuthis pealeii. Next base: position 15,922,116 of record CM042177.1, on the reverse strand, counting down.
TTTGACCTACTAAACATTGCTCAAAATATCAATACCAGGGGTCATAAATTAAAACTCTTTAAAAAATTTGTAAAGCAAATGCAAGACAAAATTATTTTAGTAACAGAGTGGTGAATTCATGGAATAGTAGTTATCATCAATAGTGAATGCCCCATCTCTTAAATCCTTCAAGGCAATGTTAGATAATCTGTGGAAAGATTATAAATATTGGAATTAAGATGAATGTTTATAAGGAACAGCTGACAGGTCTCAGACCTAATATACTAGCTTAAGACCGTGCCATTATTATTATTATTGTTGTTGTTTTTCACACCTACCGTAACTATTATTATTATTATTATTATTATTATTATTATTATTATTATAAGAACGTGATAAAGAAAAATACTAGACTGAGAAACGCAAAAGAAAGGAAGAGAAAAAAGAGGAAGAAGATAGCGAAATGAATGAAAGTGAAAGTGAAAGTTAAAGATATGCATTAAACTGTATAAATATAATAGTATAATTATAATTATAATACATTATAGTAAATAACAAATTATAATTATAAATATATAAATAAATAAGAAAAAAATATTATAAATGGTAAAAATGATTTCAAAAATGGTTTGAAATATATTTAAAATTTTATCTAATATTTTTCATTAACTTTTATTCTTTTATCGGATTAAATTATTGTATTAAATTATTGTATTATTTCTTTTATTCTTTTTATTGTATTAACATTTTTCAATCTAAAAAATGATTTAAAAAATGATTAAAGACTGATTAAAAAATGTATTATAAATAATACTTATAAATCATAAATAAAAAATTAAAATAATAACAAAGTATAATGAATATAATAGCATAATTATTTAAACATGATAAATATGAAGAGTTAATACAAGAAGTGCAAAAAAGAGGAAGAAAAAATAGGAAGTTAGAGGAAGAAGATAGGAAAATGAAAGAAAGTGAAAGACATTTTATTCAACTGTGAAAGAAAACATGAAAGAACAAAAATAAAAAAAAAAGTTTTAAAAAGACGAGGAAGGAATTTCAGAATGCTTCGACGAATGGAAATCTCGTTGGAATAAATCTAAGGCAGGAGTTTTCAAACTTTTAAGTCTGTAGACCCCTACAAAAATTTGATTGATCTATCATGGATCCCCTCCTTATATACCCCAGTCAATCTTGCATTTCTTTTGTTACAACCAATTATGTAATTAATAAATTCTGCACAAGCGTTTATATACAACAGTTAATTGTAAAATAATAAAATAAACAGTAAAGAAAGCATAACATGTAGAAAGAGCACCAAATATTTAATGCTAACTTACCAAGGAAACACATTTCCTAATGTGATGGGTAAAGCTCATAATATTTGATAAATTCATTTTAAACTTTTGAAAATATATCAATCTGTGCACGTTCCCCAGGATTCTTGTGGAATTAATTTCTTCTAATTACTAAGAAGGCTTAGTAGTTCCCATAGATCTCTAGTAGACACCTGAATACATACAGACCTCCTGAGGTTTTGTATAGAACCCCGTGGGTTTATGTAGACCACTTTAAGAAACCCTGATCTAATTGGACTATTTTGAAGAAAACTAAAGCTTCGTTCATTTTTCCCTTCTTAATGAATACAGTTCCAATCTTGGCACTTGTTTTAACATACCTTGTACAAAAACACATGCTGATACATTTATGTATATATGAATATATTACTTTGATACAAAGTCAAAAATAGAGTGAACTCGGTGAGAATTGAACTCGCAAACAATGGTAACTAACCTTGATCGTTAACTATTATAATACTGATGACGTAGGAACGAATAAGAAAAATATGTAAGAAAAAGAATGGACGGAAGACGACAAAGATCAGTAGTAGTAGTAGTAGTTGTAGTAGTAGTTCTAATAGATGAATGAAAGGAAGAAAGAAGGAGAGAGTGGAGGGGGAAACAGATGAAAGATAATGAAATAGCAAAAGGAAAAAGTAGAGGAAGAGAGAGAGAGAGAGAGAGAGAGAGAGAGAGAGAGAGAGAGAGAGAGAACGGGGGAAAAGAGAAAGAGAAATATAAAAGGAAAGAAGAGAAGAAGAAGAAGAAGAAGAAGAAGAAGAAGAAGAAGAAGAAGAAGAAGAAGAAGAAGAAGAAGAAGAAGAATTTCAATAGTTTTGGGTTAAATGCAGATCAAAGTACGTACGACATTTTCTTGTTCACTAAACAGAATATCCACCTTCTAAGATTTGAGAATGTCGCGGACATTAAAAGAATCAGAATGGCACAGCTTGATACCATATCAAAAGACGAGTTCAAGAAGTGCTAAACAAAAAAGAAAATGAAAAGAATTGCCGATTTTACCGTAAAACGACATATTTTTCAGTATTAGAAGAACAAAACGAAAGCGAATCTCAAGATAGTACATGATCAACTACAAGATCATAAACATCTGCTAATCAGAAGCTGATAACTGTAACAGTATCATTTTTTACACAATTTTTTAAACTCCTTTTTTCTATATAACCCATAGATGGGACCCTAAAATGTTGGGTCAGAGTGGGCCTTGGGGTAATGGTAATGAAGAGGTACTCCACACTTCCCAAAGCCCCAGATGCAATTTAACGTCATACCTGGACACGACGACCCTCACCCATCGCCTTCTAGCACATATAAAAAGGATTGGGTTTTTTCCATAAAGTCAATAGGGTTGGAACAATTATATAGGTGCTAGGGTTTGGCGTGACCAGCAGTTTGATTAGAGGGGTCTTTCCAACCGCCTGTTTAGCTTAAGTAAGCGTCAAAGTGGAGTGTTGCAGGTCATGGACTCCGTCTTTGACCATCATGGGTCACCACTCACGGTTAGCAGGTGGCCCCATTGAGGGTTCTTACCTTAATCATAGTGGGATGACTCCCTCAACGGTTGGCCTCATTAGGGAGATTTTACTCCTCTGTAGATGTGCAGGGCGTGTGCACATTATTTGTATTAGATAGGAATACTTACCATAAAAGTGTTTGCAAACAAAAGCTTATTCTCGGCAAATAAACAAGTAAGATCTTGAAAAAGTATTGGAACATTGTAAATATAGTTTAACAAATGAATCAAATATCGGCATTGAATAACCCATAAGGGGTTGATATGGCGTTAAATAATGCAAACCTAACCTACATCTCGTGGTATAACTTTGTAGTTCGTCACAGAATTTTAGGAATCATTGATTTTATCTTAGTTGGTACAAGGCCGAAAGAATGGCGTACCCAGTGAGAATAAAACTCACAATGTTCCTTTAAGCCAGTTAGATAACTATTACACCATGTGAGGTACGCAACATAATAGTTAGTTTGCCACAAGGCTAATAGAATGATGCACCCAGTGAGAATCGAACTCAAAAACAATACGCTGCCAATCCATTTTGCTATTACATCATCTGAGATACTCAACATAAAAGAAGTTATTCATTAAACTTAGTTGTAGTACAAGGTCTAAAGAATGAGGCACCTAGTAAGAATCGAACTCACAATCAATGGTCTGCAAATCCAGATTACTAAATAAGTTGAGGTGTCCAAATGATCTAACTTACAACTTTTGATGCGCATTGTGTAATGGTTATCGCCATAGGAAATGGACGTGACGATCCGAGATCAAATCCTGAACGAGGCTGTTTGCATTTCCCATGTTTCTCTCTATGTAGGAGCAAACACTAGCGGATATCGGGCTCTTTAATTTTGGCTAGACAACTAGTCTAGGAGAAGGAAAACTCTGAATTTAAACTTCTCCACTCAATGAATTGATTATTTGTCACATTCTACTCGTGCAAAGGAGATTAATATATATATATATATATATATATATATATATATATAATATATATATATATATATATATATATATATATATATATATATATTCATTATAGTGTACAATACATTTAAGGTTTCAAAGAAGCGTATTATCCATTTATCATCAAGACAATGAGCAGGTGGTCTTGACAATAAGTTGCTAACACGCTGCCGTGAAACCAATGGTAATAATAGCATCTTAAATGTATTGTACACTATAAGGAATAAATAATTACAGATCTTATATCCATAATCGAGTACTTTATTTTCAATTCTCCAATACTATAAAAACTATTTTAAAAGCTACATATATATATATATATATATTATATATATATAATATATATATATATAAGGTGTGTCATAAAAGTATCGAGATTGACGCTGTATTTATAAAGATAGAAATGAACAATGAATGGAACGTTCTTTTTTTTTTTCAGAATACAATGTGTGTCATAAAAATGGCGAGTTTGAAGCTTATTTACCAAGATAGAAATGAACAATGAATGGAACGTTAATTTTTTCCGAAGACAAGGTGTGTTATAAAAATTCCGAATTTGAAACTGTATTTACCAAGATGGAAATGAACAATGAATGGAACGTTAATCTTTTCAGAATACAAGGTGTGTCATAAAAGATCCGTGTTTGAAGCTGTATTTACCAAGATAGAAATAAACAATGAATGGAATGTTATTTTTCTCAGAATACAAGTTGTGTTATAAAAGTGCCGAGTTTGAAGCTGTATTTACCATGACAGAAATTAACAATGAATGGAACGTTATTTTATCAGAATACAAGGTGTTTCAAACAATACAAATGATCTCGAGACTTTTTTGACACACCTTGTATATAAACTTTTAACGCATAACACACTGACAACGAGGATGTATCATTCGGTTAGATATATAATAGCCAAACATAAAACTATTCATCAGAGCCGTACAGGTGGAACCGACTAGTGTCTGCTGAAAATTACAATTAGTAACGTAAAATAAAAAATAAAATATTCTTTTTTAAACAAATAAATAAATCTATTGCAATTTACGTGATCGTTTAAATGGACAGCCAGCCTGATAGGCCGTGTCAAAGCCCTAGTGTGTTGAACTCCATTATTAGGATTTAAAAATAGTGACCTATTTAGAATTGAAATGATTCTGCAGAGGACAAGTGAGCCTCCGTTTTCCGATAAAATTAGCTTTAAGAAATACCCGTTGAACAAATAAATAACTTGTCGAATCCCGAGGAGCCGAGTCTGTAATAGCTTTGCCATTGCTAGTTTCAATTTTTTTTTTATTTAATTCTTTTTTCTGGCGGACAGTCTTCACGCAAACTTAATTTCTTGAAAATTGGCAACGAGTTATACTTGTTACTCGGTAGAGGGCGCGTCAAGGCGAAAACGAGTTTACCGTGTGGGAGTCACTTCACATAAAACGCGGATAGAATTAAGCAAAAAAATATTTAAAAAAGATGAATTTAATAGAACTGTTGACAAGAAAACTTGAAGAAGGAAATAAAGTGTAAAATAAGCGGGAATGAAAGGAATAAAAAGAGGAAGAGAAAATAGGATTTAAGAATAGAGAGAGGTGTGAAAGAAATATAACAATAGAAAAAGAAAGGAAAGGTCATTACAAATGGAGAAAGAAAGAATGATATGAAGAAAGAATAGAAGAATAAAAAAGAAAAAGACGAAAAGAGATGGGAGGTGTGAAGGAAAAATAATAGTGAAAGAAAAGAAAGGTCATTACAAAAGGAGAAAGAAAGAATGATATGAAGAAAGAATGGAAGAATGAAAAAGAAAATGAAAAGACGAAAAAAGATGCAAGGTGTGAAGGAAAAATTATAGCGAAAGAAAGGAAAAAGTTATTACAAAAGAAGAAAGAAGAAAATGAAGAAAGAATGGAAGAATGAAAAGAAAAATGAAAAGACGAAAAAAGATGCGAGGTGTGAAGGAAAAATTATAGTGAAGAAAGGAAAAGTTATTACAAAAGAAGAAGAAAGAATATGAAGAAAGAATGGAAGAATGAAAAAGAAAAATGAAAAGACGAAAAAAGATGAGAGGTGTGAAGGAAAAATTATAGTGAAAGAAAGGAAAAGTTATTACAAAAGAAGAAAGAAAGAATATGAAGAAAGAGTGGAAGAATGAAAAAAAGAAAAAAGAGAAACAAAGATGGGAGGGAAACAAGAAGAAAGAAGGAACGGGATAGAAGATATGAAGAAAGAAACAAGACAAAAGAAAAGAATGAAAGAGGAAAGAGAAGGAAAAAGAAGACAGGAATTTTGGTAAAAGATGAATAAAGAAAAGCATAAAAGGGAAATAAAAAAACGAGAAAAGAAGAAATGAAGGAAAACAGGAATGTATATAAGAAAGAAGAAAAGAAAGAAATAATAATAAAAACAAAAAGAAAAGACAAAAATTGGGAGGGTAATGAAAGAAGAAAGAAAGAAGGGGGAAGAATATATGAGGGGAAAAAGCAAAAATGGAAGAATGGAAAAAAAAGTAATTGGACAAAGAAAAATATAGGAATGAAATAAAAGAAGAAGAAATAACGGGGAAGAAGATATGAAGAAAGAAAAAAGACAAAAGAAAAGAATAAAAGAGAAAAGAAATTGAAAACGAAGACATGAATTTAGGAAAAAGACGAAGAAAGAAAATAGAAGGGAAAAAGGGAATGAATGAAAACAGGAATATATTAGAAGGAAAGAAAGAAAGAAAGAAAGAAAGAAAAGAAAGAAATTAAGAAATAATAATAATAATAATAAACATAAAAAAGAAAAGAAAAGACAAAAAATAGGAGGGAAATAAAAGAGAAAAGAAAGAACGGGGAAGAAGATATGAAGAAAGAATAAAGACAAAGAACAGAATGAAAGAGAAAAGGGAAGGAAAAGAAGACAGGAATTGAGGGAAAAGACGGAGAAAGAAAACATGGAAGGGAAATGAAAAAAGGAGAAACGAAGGAAGGAAAGAAAACAGGAATTTATAGAAGAAATAAAAACAAATGTGAAAAGACGAATAAAAAGAATTGAAAAAGACAAGAGAAAGAAAGACGCAAAGAAAAAGAAAGAAAGAAAGAAAGAAAGCAGCAATGTATTATAAAAAGAGAGGAAGAGAGAAAGAAAGAAAGAAATAGAAATGAATTTGGAAAGACGAATAAAAAATTGAAAAAGAAAAGAGAAAGAAAGAAAAAAGAAAGAAAGAAATAGAAATGAATTTAAAAACACGAATAAAAAAAATTGAAAAAGAAAAGAGAAAGAAAGAAAGAAAGAAGAAAGAAAGAAGGCAGTAAAGTATAATAAAAAGAAAGGAAGAAAGAAAGAAAGAAATAGAAATGAATTTGAAAAAACGAATAAAAAAATTGAAAAAGTAAAGAGAAAGAAAGAAAGAAAGAAAGTAGGCAGCAAAGTATAATAAAAAGAAAGAAAGAAAGAAAGAAAGAAAGAAATATAAATGAATTGAAAAAGACGAATAAAAAAATTGAAAAAAGAAAGAAAGAAAAAGAAGACAGCAAAGTATAATAAAAGAAAGAAAAGAAAGAAAGAAATAGAAATGAATTTGAAAAAACGGATAAAAAAATTGAAAGAAAAGAGAAAGAAAGAAGGAAGGAAGAAAGAAAGAAGGCAGTAAAGTATAATAAAAAGAAAGAAAGAAAGAAATAGAAATGAATTTGAAAAAAACGGATAAAAAAATTGAAAAAGGAAAGAAAGAAAAAAAGAAAGAAAGTAGGCAGCAAAGTATAATAAAAAGAAAGAAAGAAAGAAAGAAAGAAATAGAAATGAATTGGAAAAGACGAATAAAAAATTGAAAAAGAAAAGAGAAAGAAAGAACCAAAGAATGAACGAAAGAAGACAGCAATGTTTGAAAAGAGACGAACTAAAAACAGACACATACAGACAGAGATATTGTGAACTGTAGCTTCGTCCAAGATTTGAACTCGGTTCGACGTACCCATTCCCTACAACTAAACATTACACTAAATAGAAACAAATTTGAAAAGACGAATAAAAAGAGTTGAAAAGGAAAAGAGAAAGAAAGAACAAAAGAATGAACGAAAGAAGACAGTAATGGCTGAAAAAGACGAACTAAAAACAGACACATACATAGACATACAGACAGAGATAGCAACGGTTAAAATCTCGCTTAAAGTACCGGGTACCGTCAGATCAACGAAGTTAAGCAACGATGTGTGCCAGACTAAGAAAAGCTGAGTAAATAACTGATAAACAAACAAACAAACAAAAAGGTGGGAATGTAACAAGAAATAGGAAGAAAGGAAGGAAGAAAGAAAACAAGTGAGAGGAAGAAATAAAATTCAATAAAAATGGCCGCCAAATGGAAAACAGATTTGCCTTGTGACCGAGCCATTTATAACAAGTGCCACAGATCCGTGTTCAAACCCAGGAAAACAAATCAGTTTTAATTGCTGATTTTCTAGGAGGCACTCGACCCTAAATTGGAAGACTGGTGTAACACAATCTTTCTTTTCTTCTTAAACCCGCTCCTACTTAACCTTTACGGTTTACGAAAGCGAATAGAGTGGCGATAAATAACAAAGCAGCGTTTATTTTGTTTTCACACATACAAAATAAATAAATAAAACAAAAGAAACTTTTGGTTTATTTATTTTGTGTGTGTGTGTGCGTGTGTGTGTGTTCGGTCGCGTTTTGCACATTCTTCAAACAATATATATAATGGACTCTCCCGTCGATCGACGTATGAGTGTTCATACAATGAACATCCACACAGTGATTTGTTTATAGCGGTGAAGATTTGTGTTGGACCATCCACACTTGTTGGCACAGTCGATAGGAAAGAATTGGTGCATCAAGGGTTGCCATAAACCCAATCAACGACAGAGTTATCCCTCTCCTAAAATGGTTACTTACCCAAGGCTGAAGGGCCCAGTCTGACCTACTATTTAACCCATAGCTGTAGGGAGAATATATGGATTCATACCTTTCTCAAGGGTATTAGCGCTATGTGAAATGCCAACAGCTTCGTCTAGGAATTGAACTCGAATCGACGAATCCATTTTCCACGACTAATATATATATATATATATATATATATATATATATATATATCGGCCTGTCAGCTTGGCAGTCCGGTTTCAAGTCACGCACAGGGCGGCCTTCCTATCTATAGCTCTGCTGATGAGGCCTAATAGGCCAAAATGTACATACAGAGATTGATTTTTCTCGATTTGTTTAGCCATACATTTAAATAGGCATTCCCGCCTAATTCATTATTAATTAATTAATTTTCAAAATTAGGTACGACTCCAATTAAGCACATATTCTCCCAAAAATTGTCGGCAAAAAAGCCATTCCAAACATACCGTGTTTACAACTTATCATATCGTCGTGTAATAAAAGTCACTGAAGAGGAATATTAACCTACTCTAAACAAATCGTAAAATCTAGGAAATCCGTTTGGTGTAGGGGTTGTGATATCGGCCTGTCAGCTTGGCAGTCCGGTTTCAAGTCACGCACAGGGCGGCCTTCCTATCTATAGCTCTGCTGATGAGCCCTAATAGCCGAAATGTACATACAGAGATTGATTTTCTCGATTTGTTTAGCCATACATTTAAATAGGCATTCCCGCCTAATTCATTATTAATTAATTAATTTTCAAAATTAGGTACGACTCCAATTAAGCACACACATATATATATATTATATATATATATATATATATATTATATATATGTGTGTGTGTGTGTGTGTGTGTCTGTGTTAACAAATTATCTAGGCAAGTGTTGTTAAAAAACACAGAATATTTCTTTTTCCTGATCTTTATCTGAAGAAGTTCTAGTCGTCTGGTTATTTTTCGTAGTTTGGGATCCTGCTGATATTAGAATTGGCCCATATTCTTTGCCCTAGTGCTTTCAACCATTTCTTCGATCGTCATCAGGGGATTGTAGGTTGTAGTGTGTTAGGTTTTATTTCTTGTTCGTTTATATATTGCATTTTTAAATTGGGAGAGTCTATTTTTCTATGGGGTTGCTAAGATTAGTCAGTTAGTTATTGAAGATGTTTAGTATATTTTATCTATATTGAATGCTATTTTATTAATGTTGGGTTTGTTGTTTTTATATTGATTACCTCAAGAATTTGTATGCATTTCTTATTGCTATTTTTATAGAGGATTTTTGTATTTTCGGTTCCCATACCAACTGGAAGAAGATGACGGAACAGAAAATAAAGTAATAAAAGTCATGTTATGCATTGCTCTCCCCCCCCCATGCACACACACACACAAACACCATCACCTTCACTAATAACTTCGGTACCTGCCTATAGCTGATGTTTGGACATTCATGTAGGCGTGATTGACAAGCATAGGTCAGGGTTCAGTGGCTGCTGAAACAGGCCTTAGTAACAGTGAGAACCAAATCGGTGCTCGTTTGATTGGCATTAGATAGTAACGTGGTATTTTGAGATATTAAGTTAGATTTTAAAAAGAAAAAAGTTATTCGGATTCTACACCCAAGAAGAAACTGGTGAACAATTTGTGGCTATAGTAAAACCATCACAATTAAAGCAGTAAAGTCGTCGGGTTAGCCTAACGTCGGTATCAACCAGACTGGGAGGGAGTCTATCCCCTTTTCACTAGCGCTAGACCAAGGAGATTATTTTAGCGTCTGAAGTGGAGGACCACACCTACCAACAGCTTCTCACGTTACCGCAAAGATCCCTGTGCTACTTATACGCTGTGACTAATAATATCCTTTGACTAAAAAAACGTACCAGGTGACTCAATCATTGGTTCGGCTTATTAAAGAAAAATCAAACAATATGTTTTAACTCGAGTATCAGAGGTAACAGAGAAATAACAGGAAGAAACACAACAACTATTAAGGATAACGAAAAAGGTTTACTAATCAAAGATCAAGATGAACAGAATAATTAGCAATTTCTAGGTCAAATTAACAAGTCCCGTGAGATCCTATTGTTTCTCTCTTCCAAGGTTTCAGCTGACATTATTTATAGGAAAAAACACATACGATTCCATACTCATTATTTAGGTACTATATGACACTATTTAAAAAAATTATTCAATTCGTATCTATCTATAAAACCCATATTTGTCATTGTTGATCATAATAGCGTCTCCTTTTCCTCAGGGGAAATGGAGAAACCGTCACGAAAGAATAAATTAAAATGCTGATTTTTGTTTTGCAAACTCCGTCAAATTTATTGATTTGTTGGTTGGTTGGTCATTGTTACGACATGTTAACCCCTATTTCTCTGAATGTTTGAGATGAAGCTTGAAGATTAGTATTATTAGTGTTATTCGGACTATTGTCTCCATCTTCATTGTTATTTGTACAACGTTTCGGCCGATATACCCTCCGGCCTTCTTCGGGTATTTCTTGGACTCGGGAACCTTCTCGGACTCGGGAACCTTCTTTTCGAACTCGGGAACTTTCTTGTCGTATTCGGGAGCCATCAAGGGTTAGGTTCAAAGTTCCCTGCTGGCTCCCGAATACGACAAGAAAATTCCCGAGTTCGAAAAGAAGGTTCCCGAGTCCGAGAAGGTTCCCGAATCCAACAAGAAATACCTGAAGAAGGCCGGAGGGTATATCGGCTGAAACGTTGTACAAATAACAATGAAGATGGGGACAATAGTTCGAATAACACTAATAATACTAATGTTAACCCCTGTTCGGTTATCTGATGCTGTAGTCAGTCTTTTTTTATAAACAATTATATCAGCATTATTATCAACATCACATCGTGCCGTCAGCATGAATTTCTTTGATACCATCTCACCATCCATCGCTCTTACAAGCTCCTATATACCATGGATCAGCAAACTTTTTTCACGGTTGACCAGATAATTGCAAAAAAATAACGAACGCAGGCCACATTATTATTGTGTAGCAAGAACGAAAGCTCTGAGAAAATGATGTAAAACAAAATTTATCTTTGCATGTTATATTCATGGATGAATGGTTTAAAATTCACAAAAACAAATTTAATTAACATATTTATTTTCAAAACATTATCAGAAAGGCTAGACGGGCGGTCGGAGAAGCCCCCTCCAATCAATCGGATGGTCACGTCAAGCTCTAGCATCTATATAATTGCTCCAATCCTATTGTCCTCATGGCAAGCACAACCCTTTATATCATATGGATGCTAGAAGGCGGTAGCTGAGTGTCTTCATGTCCTCGGTATGATGCTAAACTCTATCTGATGGTGAGGTTCCAGTTATGGAGGTCTGGGGAATATGGAGCATCCCTTCATCACCATTGTTCCCAGGACAACTCTGACCCTGAATTGTAGTACCAGTTAGTGCCCCATATATGGGTTAAATAGAAAAACATGAGTTTATAGAATATATCTATTAAGAATTAATTTTTCAAAACTTAGTTGGCATTAAATAACCCACCGAGGTTGATATGCCATAAAAGAAGACAAACCAAACAAACTATCCCTCCTAGTCAAAATGGTCCAAGAGATCTAGAATAAGAGTCTCATCCCACGTGACAGTTTAGTATCATATCTATCGCACCCCTTTTGGGGAGGGGGTGGATTACTCATCTGCTGGAGACGCAGTCGCCGTATTCTAGACCCCCAGGATAGTGCCGTGGAGTCCATCGGACTACCTTGACTTGCATAGTTCAACTCTCGTGACATAGAGATCATAAAGTGCATCTTGCTGGCGTCTTGTCAGACTCCACTGAATAGTTGGAGTTTACGCTCAACAGTTTTTGTGGGTGGGGAGGGGGTTACATTCCCTAAATTATTGTTTTTCAAGATTAACTTGGTTCATTTGTTGCTTTATTTTTATTTATTCTATTTTTGGATAATCCAGTGTGTATATATATATATATATATATATATATATATATATATATGTGTGTGTGTGTGTGTGTGTGTGTGCTTATACGCATGTGTATGTTGTATGTATAGGTGTGTATATGTATATATACATATGGGTATGTATGTATATGTTTGCGTATACATATGTATGTATATATGATTGTGTGCATTTATATATGTGCATGAACATATGCATGTATATATGTAGGTACACATGTACGTATATATTTGTATATACACATATAGTTATGTATGTATATGTTTACGTATATTTATTATATATATGATTGTGTGTGTGTATTTATAAAAGTTTATGAAAATATGCATGTATATATGTAGATACACATGTGCGTATATCTTTGTACATATATATATATATATACATTACACACACACACACTAATACACACACACACACACACATATATATATTATAATATATATATATATATTAGTTTGGTGGTTTGTTTGAAGGCTATCACAATGCAAGTGGAAAGAAAAATAGGGTAACTATTGTGTTGTTTTTTAACCTGTAATTTTTTAATAATTCTTAATATTTCAAGAAAAAAAACTCTTCTACAGAAAATCTCCGAAACTGAAGCAGTTGCTAGTGACTGTCCATTTTGTTTTGTCTCGCGTCTTCCAAATTCTCTGCGTGTGTGGGGTGTCTGCTTATGTGTGTGTGTGTGTGTGTGGTGTGTGTGTGTGTGTGTGCCTGTTCAACAGTTTCTGATTATCATTCCAGGTCTCGCTCACTCTCTAAGCATAAACTTTTTTGTTTATTAGCAGGACCATATGATTCACTTTTTTTTTATGAGTGTGTGTGTGTCTGATTATCATTCCAGATTTGGCCTACCCTTTTTTGTTATTGGTGATGTGTTTGTTTATTTATGGGTATGTGTGTGTAATTTCCATTTCCACACACACACGCACACACACACACACACACACACACCACACACATAATATATATATATAATAATATATAATATATATGCATAATATAATATAATGGAGACTGAATATGAAAAGTGTTAGCATATCAAGGCGTTCAATGCTAAAATAGCAGAGCAGTTTAAGATCACAAATAAAATATTATGGTACTAATTTTCCGTTACTATAGTTCAACTGTATTATGCAATCCGCAGACGGTTAAATATTGAAACAGTAGCGACTTTTCAATATTTAACCATCATAATTCGGATGAAACTAAAGAAAGATATATTAGTACCATTATATTTATTTGTGACTTTATATGTAAGAATATATATGTGCGTATGTATATGTTTATAGATAGATAGGAAGATAAAGAAAGATAAATTCTCTCTCTCTCTCTCTCTCTCTCTCTCTATATATATATATATATATATATATATATATGTATGTGTGTGTGTGTGTGTGTGTGTGTGTGTGTGATTGTGCGTGGATAGATAGATACAAAGAAAGAGAAACAATGATACAGAAAGTGAGATAAATTGTAAAATCCCTCTCCGCCCTCTCTCTCTCTCTCTCTCTCTCTCTCTCTCTCTCTATATATATATATATATATATATATATATATATATATATATATATATATATATATAATTATCAAACTTTGTAGATTCGAGCCAGTAATTTAAAAATTCTCCCGGACATAAAAAGAATCTTTTTATTCCACACTTAATTCAAGAAAATATTTTTTTCGAGGATTTAAAGGCAATAATAATTGAACCGAAATTCTGCTACCCTCCAAGAATGCCAAAATTCCAGCGCCATAATTCTCCTTAATTTTAAAACATTTCGGTGAAAAATTGATTTTGGGAAAGATTTAGCGATCATGGGTTGCAAACGACCAGCAAAAATTTCAGTAAATCCACTGTACCCACTTTTTGCGAAAAAAAAAAAAAAAAAAAAAAAATTTAAAAAAGGGAAAAGAAGCCTATTTCATAATTTTCCTTAATTTTAAACAATTTCGATAGGAGATCAATATTTCAAAAAATTTTGGTTGGCCGCGGGGTGGGATGGTGGCATATTGAATTTGGTACCGAGTACGCAACACACTTTCGTCGAATTCTTATGAACTCATATACAAAGATGTTTTGAAAAGTTCTCGTCCCGACTAATAATAATGATCACATATATATAGTAAAGTCAACGGGGCGGCCTAAAGTCGGTATCAGCCAGTCAGCGAGGGAGTCTATCCCCTTTTCAATAGCGCTAGACCAAGGAGATTGTTTTAGCATCTGATGTGGAGTGCCACACCTACCATCAGCTCCTTACTTTGTCGCACAGATCCCTGTGCTACTCATATGCTGAGTTGGCGGGGACCGCTATCGAACTAGGAACCTTGTGGTTTCTAGACGAACGCTATATATATATATATATATATATATATATATATATATATATATATATATATATATATATATATATGAAATAAAGGAAATTAATCCGACAGTGTGAATTTGATATATTGAAAAACAAATGATGTTTACAAAAGCTTGGATCATCAGGAGAGAATGTGCACCGTTTCGTTGAGAGGAAGGCCCCGAAACGGTGCACATTCTCTCCTGATGATCCCAAGCTTTTGTAAACATCATTTGTTTTTTCAATATATCAAATTCATTATATATATATATATATATATATATATTATATATGAATATTTAACCGTTTGCGGATTGCATAATAGACTTGAAACTAATAGTAACGGAAAATTAGTAGCATAAGATTTCATCTAATTTTAAACCTGCTCTGATATTTCAGCATATATAATATATATATATATATATATATATATATATATATATATATAAAGAGTGAGGAAATGAAAGTTGAAAAAAATATTTCTTCTTTGAAAAATATCCGTTGAAGGCTGACCATGAACGGGTTAAAATTCTTCCTGTTTGAAAAAGAGAATTTGTCAATTTTTTAATTTGAAATATGTCTTCTTCTTTCAAAAAACTGTTACACTAAAGATATACAGTTGTGTCGTTGGCCGAGAAACGTGTAGTGGATGTGCTAATGACGAAACGATCGCATGACTTGAACGCTTTTTGGAACATCAATGTTTTTCGTTTTGAATTTAAATTATTTTCTGCTTCTCTCTCGATGAGTCCGGATTAAAAACAAGCTCTGAAGATGATTTTTATAAATCGAAATATTGTTCAATATTAGCTATGAATATTATATAAAATATTTTCATTTTACCAGCATTGTGTGTTTTCATATCCTTTTATCTGTACTTACACACACACAGATATATATATATATATATATATAATATATATATATATATATATATATATATATATATATCAAAATCTCCATATCTAACATCATATTAAATATCTGTTTAAATATCAAATATATATATTCATACATAACATTTATCTAAGTTTCTAAAACTATCTAAGTCGTTGGTGTGGCCTAAAGTCAGTATCAGCCAGAAAGCGAGGGAGTTTATCCTCTTTTCAGTAGCGCTAGACCAAGGAGATTCTTCTTTAGCATCTGGTGTGGAGCGCCACACCTACCATAAGTTACTCACTTTACCACACAGATCCCTGTGCTATTCATACGCTGAGTTGGCGATGTCCGGTATCAAACAGGAACCTTGTGGTTCCCAGGCGAACGCTCTACTGACTGTGCTAAACCGGCCCTAGTCGAAATATCAATATCTGAAAGCAACCGGGATTGACGGCATACCAGCAGATGTCTTGAAGGCAGGAGGGCAGCGCTGCTCCAACCACTACACTAACTACTCTGCAGCTGCTGGGAACAAGGACACACCCCTCAGGACAAGCGGGACACTACCATCGTCACTTATACAAGAACAAAGGAGATCGGAGCGACTGCAACAATTAGCGGGGCATTTCCCACCTCAGCATAGTTTTAAAAGTCTTGTGTGTGTTACACTGGCGCTTCTGCAGACTCTTCCATCTCGCATCTATCCAGAATCACAGTGTGACTTCCGAGCAAACCGGGCAACCGTGGACATGATCTTCTCATTACGCCAGCTGCAGGAAAATTGCCAGGAGAACAAATGCCACTCTTCACCGCATTAATAGACCTAACGAAGGCATTCAATCTGGGCAGCCGAAGTGTACGCAGTCACTGCACCAGAGATTGCCTTTCAAAAATTGGGCTGTTCAGCCACTCAAGCAGTTTCAGATAAAAAAGGGAACACTACGCCATCGTCTTTAGTAAACGGACGGATGCCAACCACTATTTATCTACCTATCAATACCTATCATACCTACGTTACATAGGTTGCCCATCAATTATGTACTGTAATGTAAAAAATTCGATAACGGTAGTTTCAAGCGAAAATACAGTGATTGACAGATTTTAACCTTTTGTTGACCTATTCTCTCATTGGCCGCTACGGCCAATGAGAGAATAGGTCAACATGAGAAAGTTAGTTTACAAAATCAGTCATGGTTGGGGAACAGAACCAGACAGGCGCAAATAGTGATCTGTCTCGTATGAAAGCCAATTTCTCTACGCATGATTGTCTTTTTTTAAACTTGGGTTTATCACAATAAAATAAAAAAGCTCTAAAAAGGAAGATCAAGTCTTGTGTTCGCTGATAGAAACACGCGCTGGACACAGGAAGAAATCTCAAGACACGAAACAAGTAGTTACAGACCAAACAAGAACTGAGATGAATGACAAGAAGATCCAAGCACTTAAAATAACAGATCCAAGAAAGCAAAATACCAGATCCATAGAAAAAGATATCATCAAAATCGAAAAAGCCTATGCACGATAGGTATGACAATGCAACTTTTATCTATCTATCGACATCTCCATATCCTTCAATTGAAATCTCCATATCTATCTATCTATCTGGCTGTCTATCTGTTCATATTTATCTATTTATCTTATATCAAATCGCCTCCATATCTATCTATCTATCTATCTGTTCATATCTATCATATCAAATTTCCTCCATATCTATCTATCTATCTATCTATCTATTATCGACATCTCCATATCCACCAAAAGAAATATCCATATCTATCTATCTATCTATCTATCTATCTATATGTTCCTATCTATCTTATATCAAATTTTCTCCATATCTATCTATCTATTTATCGACATCTCCATATCTCCCAACAGAAATCTCCATATCTATATATATATATATATATATATATATATATATATATATATATTATCTACTAATAGAAATATCCATATCTATCTATCTATCTATCGGAATCTGCGTATCTATCTATCTCTGAGTATCAATTGAATTCTATCTTTGTATCGGAATCTTCTTATCTATCGAAAATATCCATTTTGAATCATGTGAATCCTTGACCAAGAGGAGATTCATCAACAGCTAAACCCGAAAATCCTTATTTCATAAAACCCCAAATTATCTGCCCCAGCTTTAAATTATTTCTGGTCAAAAAGCAATCTTTGCTCGTAAATAGCTTTTCGCCAATTTCATTTCGCAACTTACGGCTTTTTCACTCGTCAAAGGTGTCGGATGTCGGGGAGCAGCGTCGAGCTCGGCCCATCTCGTTTTTCATTATTCTGCAATCGCGTTGTAGGGTTGCTTTCTCATTTCGGAAAAAAAAATTGTGTCCACAGATATAGCCCATTGGTTAGAGAGATGGTCAGCATGGCGAGGTTTCTCTGCGCAAGAGATTTTCTTCTGTCTTTTTATTTGTTTATTTTTTATCTACATGTTTCGTTTGTACATCTCGAAAAATTATCTTCTTAGAATATTCGAGAATAATTATTGATGAATTTAGTTTGGTTTGGTATCAGAACAGTCAATGGAAGTATTCAGTGATTAGGGTTATCCGACTAGGAACCACAAGGTTCCTGGTTCGATACCGACCCTCGCCAACTTAGGCTGTGTGTAGCACAGGGACATTTGCGGTAAAGTAAAAAGCTAATGGTAGGTGTGGTGCTCCATCTCAGACGCAAAAACAATCTGCTTGGTCTAGCGCCCGTGAAAAGGGGGTAGAGTCCTTCGGTATCTTGGCTGATACCGACGACTTAGATAGATAGATACTTTTGGAAATTTAGATATATGTTATGTATGAAGCTAGATATTTGTTATTTAAACAGATATTTAATATAATGTTAGATATGGATATTTCGATATATATATATATATATATATATATATATATATATATATATATATGTGTGTGTGTGTGTGTGTGTGTGTAATTATTATTAGTTGGGACGAGAACTTTTTCCAACATCTTTGTATATCGGTTCATAGGAATTCGATGAAAGTTTGTTGTGTACTCGGTATCAAATTCAGTGTGAACCTATTTCACCCCGCGGCCAATCAAACTTTTTAAAAATATCGATCTTCTAGCCAAATTGTTTACAATTAAGGAAATTTATGGAATAGGCTCCCTTTCCCTTTTTTAATTTTTTTTTTTTTTGTAAAAAGTGGGTACTGTGGATTTACTGATTTTTTTTCAAACTTTAGGCTACCCCGACGACTTTTACTTACTTTTAAGTAAGCCATTGGCTACCAAGCGATGCTTCGCAACACATTAAAGGTTTATTTTGGTTTCTTTGTTTCGTGGCATATCAACCTTCGGGTTGTTCAATGCCTAAGTCACCCTTGTAGAAGAACAGCAGAGGTGCTATGTAACCAATAGATGGAAGAATGACAGGGTTCATGCCTTTCTCAAAGGCATTAATCTGAAAGTGAACGTAATAACACGACCCGAGTTCGAACTCGTTTACTGGTATTATCAGTCCAGCACACTACACATTAAAGTGCATGTGGCATGACGGTTACCGTCATAGAAAATGTACTCGGCCAACCGAGTTTAAAACCTTTCTATCATGAATACATCTTTTCCCTCCCCAAACTTATAGATCTGGTTCGGATTATTTGTTTAATGGCATATCAACTCCTCATGGGTTATTAAATGACGAAATGTAATTAATTTCTAAATGCTTGATTGTAATTATAAATATATTTTCAATGTTCCTCTGAATGTTTTTGTTTGCATGCAGTGATGGTTTCAAGTATTCCTTTTACATAATTCATGAGTAGCTTACGAGTTACGTATTGTAGTGTAGTGAAATTTAAATAACGGTATTCGTAAATGGAAAGTAACCATTGAATGACCGTTATAGAAGTGATTGACAGCAGTTCCTCTTTTCCTAGTCGCTGATTTTTCATTGGCTAAACGTAAAATGTGTGATGGAAATTCAGTTAGAATAGTCAAAATTTGGCGGTTAGTCGAAGAGAGCACATACGATGGTAGTCTGTTTCCAAGCAAGCCACCTTCTTGCACTGCGGTTGAACACTTTTGGGCTTTCGGGTAATAAAGACTTCTGAGAAAAATAAACTAAGTCTTGGGTTCATCATTTAAAAACAAATGTAATGACCACAGACAAACAGCAACAAGAGCCAGCATAAAAGAAGCCCGAATCAAGCGGAGACAGAGAACGGGGAAATCAACCCAAAAGATGGCCGGTCGGTGAAATAGAAGGCAACCCTTCTGATTGGCTAAAGGCAAAGCGTGTGAAGGGAATTGAGTTGACAGAATTTGTTCCCAAGTAAGCTATCTTCTCACGGCGCTGTTGAACCCTTTTGAGCTTTCGGGTAACAAGGACGTCTGAGAAAAATAAACTAAGTCTTGGGTTCGTCATTTTAAAACAAAGAGAAGGAATGTAACCGAGGCCAGCACAAAAGAAACCCGTATTAACTAGAGGTTGAGATTAATAGCCTTTCATCTACGAGAGACGATGGAGTAGTGTCAAAGATTTTCGTGTTTTTTTCTTCTTTTTTTTCGACTTTGAAATACATATATAAAGGGCAATTGTGTGAATCTGTATGTCCAGAGGAAATTTAGAAAATAAAACAATTAACGACAAAGTAAATATATTTACACATTAAATATCACCAGGGCTGTGAAATGAGTTTTAGAGCTTCCCTACAACTAGAATTGGTTTATAAAAGCATTTTTGCCCATGGAATCCAAAATTGCTATCGAA
>CM042177.1:15873998-15896498 GCA_023376005.1 Doryteuthis pealeii | reverse complement strand
CACACACACACACACACACAGACAGGCAGACACACACACACACACATAAACACACACCTGGAAGCTCAACGGGTCTTATCTTGGTTAATAATTATAAATTAGGGAACAAAAAATTGGTATAAAATAAGCAAAAGCTTGTGAGCCTTAGTTTAAGATGTTAAAAGGCTCATTTCACATGATTTATAATTCATTAACAAAGTTGAGCCCCGGTGATGGTTTGATTAAAACCGAAACGCTTTATCCTCGGCTTTCTGTAAGTCAATCTTTTTTTATCTTTGTTTTTTTTCAAAAACTTTCTATCTATCTATCTATCTATCTATCTATATATATATATATATATATATATATATATATATATATATATATATATATATGGTTTGAAAATCACATAGGCGAAAACAGTCAGGTATCAAGCGTCATCGACTTCATGTCCACGCTACCCTAATTTAGATATACATACGATATTGAGCACTATTTACTTAATAATATTAATTTAACGCAATATATATATTATATATATATATATATATATATATATTATATATATATATATATATATATATATATATATATATATATATATATATATATAAGGTGTGCCAAAAACTATTGAGATAGAAGATACGTTTTGACACACCTTGTAATCTGAAAAAATGAACATTCCATTCATTGTTCATTTCCATCTTGGTAAATATAGCTTCAATCTCGATACTTTTATGACACACCTTATATATATATATATTATATATATATATATATATATATATATAAAGTATAAAATAAGAAAAAATAAAATAATAAAACTTCACGACTTAGTGTTTCACGTTGCAGTTTCATGTCATACGCAAGGAAGCCTTTTTTTTGGGGGGAGGGACATTGCTGTCGGCGTATTCGAACCCCTGCTGATAGGCGGGAACATATATTAAAAAATGTTTTTTTAAGACAAGAAAAAGAAACAAGTAACATACTGTTAAAAAGAACCTTTTCAATGAAACATTCTTAACACACAAACAAACATCACACATATATATGTGTGCGTCTGTGTTAGCGCAATTTGAGTTGACCCCTTAAATGGGGCATATCTTAGCGATAATATAATTTATAAAGCCTTCGTACACTTCAATGGGGAGGAGAAAGTACATTTTGGGTCAACTCAAAATAGCTGGAAAAAAAGATGGTATATCCATAAAATGAGCCATAAAAACGGGAAATATGAATGTCGCACTGTACTGTCCAAGTATTTTTGGTATGCAAATGATAAGAGGGACCGGTCCTTACATTAAATGGCAAATTGTTGAAAGAGCAAAAGAATAAACCGGTAAAGGAAGCAAATATAATTTGTGTCTTGAAGAAAAATAACAAATCTTAATGTGTAAGGACAGCCACAATCTGTTAAAGAAAGTTCAAATAATCGCTATTTATCACACACACACACACGCACACACACACACACAAACAACACACACACACAAACAAACACATATATATATATATTATATATATATATATATATATATATATATATGATCAATCGTGATCATTATATATATATATATATATATATATATAATATGATATAGAATGAATAGAGAATGAATAAGAAAAGTATTGGCATATAAAGGTGCTGATATAGCAGAGCAGATTTACAATCAATAATATATTATATCAGAGGATTACATAAGCATGAAACTAATAGTAACGAGATAATAATATCCATGATATAATATACTAGCTAAATTAACCGGTCCATGACCGGACTAAAAAAAATAGAAACACCAGAGAGTGTTTTCAGACATATTTACATCCAAGGGTAAAATGTTATTGAAATTTTCATGAATTAATTGATTTTTCATAGAATTTTTTTTTTAATTATTTTCGTAACTTGTTTTTGGCTACGTTAAATTTTAGTTGATTTAACGGTGCAAATATAAAAACTTTTTTTTCTCAGTCATAATTTTCATTATTTCCGTAAGCTTTAATTTTTTTAAAAATCATCAGGAGTTTGTTTAATGTTTCTTCTTTTGAATGGAAAAGGTTTTTTCAAGACAAAATTAATTTTTATGAAAGTTTCATTGTGTTGAATATAGGGGGGGGGGTAAACAAAAAACATTACTATACATTTAATGTTGAAAAATATTTTTTTAATTAAGTTTAATTGAAATTATACATTGCAATACTAACACAAACAACTGTCTCAATGATAGATTCAATAATTAATTTAAATGATTAATTAAATGTATAGTAATTTGGGGTTTTTAGTTTATTTTTTAAGCAATACGTAATTAAAAATAACCTTAATCCCATAAAACCGTAACCCAATTCGCAAAATGTTAATTCATAGACTGTAGTTAAACTGTCATTTTTTCCGTTTTAATTTTCCGACCTAAATCAGAAGTCAGCCCTCTTTATTTATACTGTAATTAGTAAACTATAAACAAAGAAATATTACGCCCCCAACATAAGGGAGGGGTCAAAATTAAGTGACCTGAAAAATGAGAAAGTTTTTAAATAAAATAAGTAATGTATTATAAAGATCGTTCATTGATGAATAAATACTGAAAAATTCGTTAAAATCCGATAATCCCTGATTTTTGGAAAATTATTTTCTGGAGCGGGGGGCTAAAGACACTTTGTTAAAAATGCATTTTAGACCCAATTTGGGTCTACCTATGTTATGCTAACTGTTCCTAAAGAAAACTTTCGACAACTATATGTATGTATTTATTTAGATATTTCTTTATCATTCTTTTACTGTTTGACAAAAAAAAAAAAATTCGTAAATAACTTACGAAATTCACAAAAACACTATTCACTTATTTAAAATAAGTAAACATAATACGTGAATAAGTGTGTGAATTTCGTAATTTTGAAGATAATATTGACCTTTATTCAAGTTTCGTTGTGTTAAATATTCCCCCTTTTTAAGAGCTAATAATTTACGATTTTTGTTTGTTTGTTTACAACATTGAGAATAATATTCCAGCTTTTCGTACGTAAGACAATTGTAAATTCAGTTTTTAATTGCTTGTTTGAGTTAGAAATAAAATGTAACATTGTAATTTATTTATTTATTTGAGCAACAAAAATAACAAAGATTAAAAATGGATATATTTCATTCTAAGAAATATGAAAGTATTCGTAAAAATATTGATAAAAATGTTTTCATTTTTCTTTTTTACATAAAAACAAACGCATTCAACAACGTGGAATAGAGCGGGCATACGAAAACAGACAGCAGGATGGGGCGTGCTGATTGTAGCTGGAATATCAGCAGCAGCTATACGATTTCTTTCTAAAAATCGTTTGATTTTTGTTTGATTAATTAATTATATCCCTTAATCAGTAAAAATCAATAACCAAATGTGGAGTGTTTCCTAGTTAGAACGATATCAACCTCCCGTTTTGGAGTTATACGTCGACACGTACATAACAAAATCTCTCCCTTATATATTAGATTATTGATTATATATATATATATATATATATATATATATATATATATATATATATATATATGAGATTGTCAGTTTAGCTGAGTCGGTAGAGTGTTCGGCTGGGAACCTAGTTCATTACCGGCCCTCGCGAACTCAGTGTATGAGTAGCATAGAGATATGTGTGGTAAAGGGAGGAGCTGACGTTAGTTGTGGCGCTTCGCCTCGGACCTTAAAAAATAATCTCCCTGGTCTAGCGCTAGTGAAAAGGGGATAGCCTCCCTCGGTGATTGGCTGATACCGACTTTAGGCTACCCCGACGACTTTACTTACATATATATATAGTTGTAGAAAAGAAATTAATGTAATTAAGATTGATATAGATATAATATAAATTATATATTAATTATTATTTTTTAAAAACTACAACTTCTACTAAATTGATTTACCAGAAGAATTTAAACCCAGTAGTATACACAAATAATATATTTAAAAAATAAAT
Source organism: Doryteuthis pealeii (assembly GCA_023376005.1). Taxonomy (NCBI): domain Eukaryota; kingdom Metazoa; phylum Mollusca; class Cephalopoda; order Myopsida; family Loliginidae; genus Doryteuthis; species Doryteuthis pealeii. The sequence goes on along the minus strand of CM042177.1, from coordinate 15,892,565 downwards.
AAAGGAAAAGAGGAGTGTAAGCTGTAGATGAGAGATGGAATTACAAATGAGTTTTGCCTGATAAGCATATGGAAAACTAATCTTTAGATTTCAAAGGGAAACAGTTTAGATGTAAAAACTAAAGTTTAGACTAATTAAAGGACAGAGACAGAAAGAATAATAATTCTAAACTAGACAAGTATATAAAAAATGTAGCTACCAATAATTTTTTTAGTTCTTCTGAGGAAAGTATACATTGAACAACTTAATTGTGGAAGAGAGAAAAATATTTTCTACAACTATAAATGCTCTACATTTTACGAAATATATTGAGCCCTTTTGAATTAACCCCTAATACTACTATAATGAAAACGTGGTAGCAAATTTTAATGAATATATATATATATATATATATATATATATAGTCATCAACAAACACGTGTTTCGACTTATCAAGTCTCTTCAGTGTGGCTAGACATTTGTCGTCAGTGATGTTATCTGCATAGGTCATTGGAAAGTTTCGGGTCTTCCAACATCAGACTTCCCTCGCCATGCTGACCCTATCAAAGATGATCAATCTCCGATCTTATATATATATATATATATATATATATATATATATATATTCAAACAAATTTGGTTGAAAATAAAGGAATCCTTATTGTTCTAGAGCTTTTTCTTTCAAATTTTCTAACAAATTTTCAATGTTATTTATATATAAAGTTCGGAAATACATAGAATTTCTTGGTCACGAAAATACACCCTGATTGATCATAAATTCTATTTCCAGAACTCACGAAGAATAATTGAGGCATGTTCTATTTCATTAATGAAAACAATAATTCAAAGGCCAAAGTTTCTATAAGATATCGCCTTTCTTAACCAAAATGCTGTTAAAAGATTTCAACATACACAATTAAAACTCAAATTAATAATAACCTTAGCACAGATAACGTAACATTATCACGTGCTATCTAAAATTCTAAACTTTTCAGTTTCAAAACAATTACAAATATCTCCATAAACTTACAAACGGGAAGCGTCTTTTACGTATTCAAAAAAAGATCCTTTTCGAACACATCAAAATGTTCTCTGTTCACAGCGCTTTATTTTCAAAAATGAAAATATTCTGCCCGAAAAAAGACCTTTCTTTTTTCTTTTTTTTTTTTTTTTTTTTTTGTATAGTCAAAATTTATGTTACTCTATTATTATTGTTATTTCATATTCAAAATAATACTAAATAGGATACTATGTATAAAAAGACAAATTCTTGGTCGAAACATTTGTCGGCAATTCAATAAATGCTCATCCATACAACATTTACTTTCCATTTATCTTTCAATATAATTGTCGGATTCACTTACATTTTTCTACTTACACATACACACACACACACACACACACACACACACACACACACATATATATATATATATATATATATATATATATAGTAAAAATATAACAGAAGATTTTGATTTTTAACATAATAGCCTATTTCAGGAAGCCTAGCGCAAATGTCTAGCCTTTCGAATCATCAGAAGCTCTAGGCTCCCTGAAATAGGCTATAAAACTAAAAATCTAAACCTTCTGGTATATAGCTATATAATTTTGCTCTGTGACTGACAATGAAAGCGCACACTGATCTCAGTAATCTACGACACTTGAAAAAAATTCTATGTCGTAAGGAAGATTTCTTCTCCGGATTTTTGGATATATATATATATATATATATATATATATATATATATATATATATATATATATATATATGTGTGTGTGTGTGTGTGTGTGTGTGTGTGTGTGTGTGAATATAGATATGTATTCTTATTTACACCTGTACGATCATAATAGTTTTATTTGCTTACCCCCACCCATTTTTCAAGACTGGTTACTGATACGAACATACACACTTCATACGCGATAAGGATTCTACTGTTTTTACATAAATTTTTGTCTATGACATCCCAATTGCCTATGTATATCGATTTTGAGTTGTGGATATTTTCGAGCAGCAGAAATCTTCTCAAAACACAACCAGTTGCCTTTCTCATCATCAGGCAACAATAATATCTATTCAGTATATTCGCCATATAATTTCTAATTAAATAAGTTGGCGTCGCGGCAGTCAAGTTTGAAAACGTCCCAGTGGATAGTCATTAAAAACAAAAATACACACACACATACACACACACACACGATATATATATATATATATATATATATATATATATCGTACATTTTTAATTGACAAAGAAGACTAAGTTGAGCTAGACCTAAAGATTTTAAAGAATGAAAAAAGTCAAAAGAATTTTCGATATTTGTCTGTTCGTCTCTTACACTTCGTAGACGGGTCTATCAGCTAGTATGAATATTTTAAATACTCTTTTTCTGACTCGTGATTCAATCATGACACGATGACCCAGGTGGCTTTAATGAATTAACACAAACTAAATGACCAGATTAATTGAAACAAAATTCTCTTTTTTGCAGGGTGGAGGTGGGTGTTTATGCAATTACTATCAAAGGCTTTCGAGCCCTTTTCAGTCATGTAGACTCTAATCTATTTACAAGAGAAATCGATAGTTCATTATCAATTCTTTTGTTGGGAATGTGTAGTGATTTGAAATGGCTTTTGGCTCTCAGGGAAAATAATATATGTTCTTAATAACAAAAACTTTTTTAAAACGCGTTATGGGGGAAGGAGTATGAAAAAATTATTGTGAAGAATGATTAATGCAATTAATGGCTCTAAAAAATTTTAAATCCCCATATATATATATATATATATATATATATATATATATATATATATATATATGTGTGTGTGTGTGTGTGTGTGTGTGTGTGTGTTTGTGTGTGTTGTGATAGATAGATAGATAGAGCAAGACAGAGTAAGAGATAGAGATAGAGAGAGTAGGAGAGAGGAGGAAATAAGACGAACTAGACACACAGGAGCAAAAATGTACAGCTTTGTACGAAGAATGGTTCCTGTTTAAAAGACTTATCAAGAGCGGTGACAAATAGGGAGGGAGAGAGATGGACAGAGAGAGAGAGTGAGAGAGAATGGAATCAGTGCTATCAGCATGACTTGATGATGATGATGATACTATATACTATATATTTTCCTGTAGTTAGGATCTTTCCATGTGTGGTTTAACCAATCTGATGCAGGTAGACGATGAGAAGAGCTCAATGTTCCTAATACCAGTGAATGGAAGGACAGAGCAAGATATTCAGTAAATGAAGGAAAAAACCTAAACTTGCTTCATTACAATAATTTATTTCAATCGTATTATTACGGCATCTATTACAGGTAATCATATATATATATATATATATATATATATATATATATATATATATTACCAACCCCTCCACACGAGCAGGATGCGACACAAGGTCAATTTCTTAAGCGGAATTTAGCAGGTTTGAATTCAGAGTTTTCCTTCTCCTAGACGGGTCCAGGAATTGAACTCGGGTCGACGGGTCCATTTCCTACGACTCTAACCATTAGACCACGCGCCTCCATATATATATGAGTCATCCACAAACACTGTGTTTCGACGTTTCATGTCTCATTACTGTGGCTAGGCACAGCAACTAACTCAGTTTCAATCACATTTTGTCGGATTTACTCAATCCGTTATTCCATATACATCAGGGTGTAATCCATAAAATCCAGTAAATTTTCTCAACAGTTTGGAAACTCGATTTGAAAACGGTTTGGAAACTCCTGGAGATGGCTAGTTGGAATTGTCAAACGTATCAATAAACATGGGAACCAAACAGCAACAACGTGTTTGTCTGTTCTTTTGTCATTGGGATCAAGTGACAATACATTTCTTTGAATTGACAACCTTTTCGTCAACTTACAATATAATCAATATTAGGTTTTTTAATACTTTATCTTTAAAATATAGTTAAAAAAAACGTTTTAAAAAAGATGTATTTTTTCATTTAATTTTTTATTGTTATTTTTTATCATTTTTTTAGTGCAAAATAATTAAAATAAGATTTTGCGTATTTTCTTTTTTTAATAATCACATAATCTTCTTAATAAATAAAACTGTTGGGTAATTAGATGAATCTTTGGTACTTCTTCTTTTATTTGTTAACTGTAAAAATTGTATTTCATTTTGTGAATAATCCCAGATTATTTATTTTTGTTTATATTTTTAAATAATAGCATTACTAATAAGCGTTTATATTTTCTTGATAATTGTATCAGCTCGAGTAACTTTTGTGGAAATGACCTTCTCTGAAAAAGTTTAAATCCCCATATATATATATATATATATATATATATAGAGAGAGAGAGAGAGAGAGAGAGAGAGAGACAGAGAGAGAGAGAGAGAGAGAGAGAGAGAGAGAGAGAGAGATTTTTGGTACATGAAAACTTATAAACTACTAAAAGTAGAGGAATCATATGTAAAATGGGGAGGTGATATTTATTATGAAATAAAATATAAAATAAAAGGGGATACGAAGGCCTTTTCGACCGGTACTTTTTCAAGTATTTACACCGGTGACAATTAAAAGTCAGAATGTAAAGAAATTAATAAGAACGAATGGGGTAAACCAGAGAGTGGGGGGGGGACAACAAAAAATGAGGAAAAAGGAATATGTGTGTGTGCCCTAGGTTAAACCAGGGTTATGAATACTCCCAGTAAATAGATGGAGTGTATCGGTGTTTGTCTGCACAGAGTAGGTCTGAGAAAAGAAATACTAACAGCCTCAAGGACTGCTATATATATATATATATATATATATATATATATATATATATATATATATATATATAAGGATTAGCTTTTTATTATCATTGGAACAATTATTAATACACTAATAAACAAAGGCTAAACCTAATCATAAAAATAATAAAAAAGATAAACCTTTTATTTATTCATTTATTTATTATTAACAGTCTATCACAGATATTGAGCACTCTTCTAATAACACTGTACGTTGGATTACTACCGCTTTTCAATTATAATAGTGCCAACTATACACACACATATATATATATATATATATATATGTGTGTGTGTGTGTGTGTGTGTGTGTGTGTTGTGTGTGTGTGTGTATATTTGTGTGTAATATATATCAGTTTGTGTACATGTATTTAATTTCATGGATATTTTTAACTGTGACCCAGTGGGTTTCATACGTTCGCATTCATCAGGCTGATAAATACGAAAGAATGAAACCCACAAGATCGCAGTTCAAAATATTAAAAACTAATATATATTTATTTATTATCATATAATACCTCTATCACAGATATTGAGCACTCTTCTAATAATGTCGTAAATATTAGCCCACCACTAACTCATCAAGTGAAATAGTGATAAACATACACTATTGCTATATATTATATATATATATATATATATATAGCCGGCCCTCGCCAACGCAGCGTATTAGTAGCACATAGGGATCTGTGTGGTTAGGTAAGGAGCTGCTGGTAGGTGTAGCGCTCCACCTCAGATGCTAAGATAATCTCCTTGGTCTAGCGCTAGTGAATAGGGGATAGACTCCCTCGCTGATTGGTTGATACCGATATTAGGCCACCCCGACGACGACTTTATCTGGTTTTCTTTCCGATTATTTATATATTTGTTTCACTTCTCATATATATATATATATATATATATATATATATATATATATATACGCGACGCTTTTCTATATATAAGAAATGGAGCACTCTATGACGGCCTTTACATACAAAGCAATGTGTGTATTAAAACAGTGATGACAGCCTAATGGTTAAGGTATCGGACAGGCACCCAACCGATCGGATTTCAATTCCGGCTGTAGGTAGCTTACAAAATGCCTAGCCACACTGAAGAGACTTGATAAGTGGATGACCCTATATATATATATATATATATATATGAGAAGTGAAACAAATATATAGATAATCGGAAAGAAAAGCAGATAACGTAGAAGCTATTAGAAAGAGAGATGGAGACAGACGGGAAGAGAGATTTTATTTTCCTAAGATTCACTTTTATGTAAAAAAATTAAAAAATAAATAACATGAATCAATTAATTTCGATGAAATATAGCATAAAACAAATTTTATTATACAGTTGTAAATGATGTTATTGCTTCCGACCGGGTTATGCCGGATAACCCTTCTAGTTTTACATAAATTGAATCCAAATTAAGAAATCTTGAAACACCACAAGAAAAATCAATAACACAAGGTTAGAAAGAATATTACACGAGGGTTTTTTTAATCACAAAATCTGTTGAGGAGAATCTTTGTGGCGTAGTGGTTAATGTTCTAGACTTGCAGCATCGTATTAAGCGAGTTAGAACTTTAATCGCGCAATTACATTCATTTTTGCACTAATTGAATAACCCCCGAAAGTTGATATGCCATTAAACAAAGAAACCAGACCAAACCAATCCATTTTATTTGAAAGCGATCTTTTAAGGTTGGTTTAGTATGATTCTCAGTCGGTAGAGCGTTCGGCTAGAAACCACAAGGTTCCTAGTTCGATACCGGTCCTCGCCAACTCAGCGTATGAGTAGCACAGGGATCTGTGCAGTAAAGTAAGGAGCTGATGGTAGGGGTGGCGCTCCACCTCAGATGATAAAATAATCTCCTTGTCTAGCACTATTGAAACAGGGCTAGACTCCCTCGCTGTCTGGCTGACACCGACATTAGGCCGCCCGACGACTTTACTTTACTTTTTATATATCTACTGTAACGTTTTGTAGTGGCTAAAGTGATGTACTGTGACATCATAACATGTATTAACCGATGTTCCGCACTAGCGGGATGTGACATAGGTCAATTTATTTAGAGAAGTTTAATAGGTTTTCAGAGTGTTCCTTCTCCTAGACTGGTTGTCGTACAAAGGTTAAAGAGTTGATCTACCCTACTATTTACCCATAGTTGGAGGGAGAATAGTTGGATGCATACCTTTCCAAAGGGTATTAGAACTATGTGAAATGCAAACAGTCTCGTCCAGGACTTGAACACGCGTCGAAGAATTCATTTCCAACGAATCTAACCATTGCACCATGAACAGCTCACGTAGTAGGTGAGTTCGAAATCCATCGCACCATTACGTTACTTTCGGGCTATACCATTGGGAAAGGTAAGAATCTCCTCATACATCCATCCATTGGTAAATGTTCTTTTACAAGGATAGTTTTGGCATTTAAGAACCAATAAATTGCACCATGAACATCTCACGTAGTATGTGAGTTCGAAATCCAATTAATATATATATATATATATTACTATATACCCCACACAGACATTTATAAATATATATATATATTTATATGTGTATGTGGGGGGTATATAATAATATTAATCCTAATGAGGAATCTACCTACTAGGGTTTACTAATAGAATTAGTATATAATATATATATATATATATATTATATATATATATATATATATATATATATAATATATATGATTTTCAAATAATGGATAATTTATAGGTTTTTAAAGATCATTTGAAGTACTACATGTCTCATAAGTTCAATTATGCACACACACACACACAAACACACACACACACACACACACACACACACACACACACACATAATATATATATATATATATATATTGAAAATAACGAACAATTTATAGATTGTTTTTTCTAAATTGTTTGTAAGTACTACTTAGCTCTATGTTTGATAATATATATATATATATATATATATATATATATATATATATATATATATATATATATAAACAATTTTATATATATATATAACAATTTTATATATATATATTTATAAATATTTATATATAATATAATATATATATATATATATATATATACATATATATATCAAATTGTTTTGTAAGTAATACTTAGCTCTGTGTTTGATAATATACACACACACACACACACACAACACACACACACACATATATATTTATATATATATATATGTATATATATATATATCACTATGCACATGAGCATATAACTAAGCACGCACACAGACACACAGACATATATATATATACACATATATACATATCAGATGCAGTTGCTGTTGGGAGGTGTCACCTTATTAACCTTGACTTGTGCACCAAGTGAACCTATGTTATTAACGACAGATGGTTTGATTGGTGATTTCACACTGAATATATTGATTCTTGGAAGGTTTTTTTTCCCGCTTTATTTGATTCTTTGCACTTAAAAGTCATGATTCATTGCATCATTTGGGATTTGCACATGCGTGAGGGGAATTGAGGATGAGGATGGGACGGGCTAGGGGCGGGGGGTCTACTGCGTTGTTTCTTTTCTGTTTTCCTGTCCGTTATCTTTTGTTTTGTTTTTTTGTTTTTTTTGTATTTGTATTTTTGTTTTGTTTTTCTCCGTTTTGATTGTTTTTTGTTTTTTTTATTTCGTTTTTCATTTTGCTATATCTGTCCTACTGTTGATTGTTCCTTGTTTTTCACTTTCTTGGGTTTCTTTTTAAAATTCTTATTGTTTCTTTATTTCAAAAAATACTATTATCAGCTCGCTGACTCATCTCTGTAAATATAGTTTCAAAAGGCAAGATAGAATACCCCCCCTCTCTCTCTCTCTCTCTCTCTCTCTCTCTCTCTCTCTCTCTCTCTCTCTCTCTCTCTCTCTCTCTATATATATATATATATATATATATATATATATATATATATAGTCAGATAAATGCATAAAAAGCATGAAACCTTGTGTCACAAAAGGTTGTATGCAATGAATATAGATATATACTAATATATATTTATTCATATATATATATATATATATATATATATATATATATATATATATATATATATATGTTTGATCACTTCATACTATCGTGCCATAAGTCACCCAAAAAGTGCGATATACATATCAGTTTAAAATTTAAAAAACGAGAAATTCTGGGGATGCCTGCTAGTGTAGTAGTTAGAATGTCCGCCTGTCAGCCTGACAGGTAGGGTTCGAATCACGCACAAAGCACTGCCTGTCTATAGCTCTGCTGATGAGGCCTAACAGGCTGAAATGTACATACAGAGATCGACTTTTTCTCGATTTGTTTACGCTTTACATTTAAACCGATATGCACGCCTAATTCATTTAATTATAATTAATTAATTAACAAATTAGGTTTAATTAAGCACATAATCTCCCACAAATTGTCGGCCTTCGCCATTTCAAAACACATTGTTTGAAATCTTCATATATATATATATATATATATATATATATATGATGGCAACTTGCGTAATAACCTCCGGTGGAATCATACACCTATCCCACCCTGATATAAAAAAAGATGACCAGACAATTGGAAAGGATAGAAAAGGAACTCGTCTGACAAGAATTGTCCGTCAAGTTCAACAAAAAAAACACACACACACACATATATATATACTCTCTCTGTCTCTTTATATATATATATATATATATATATATATTTATATATGTATATGTATATATATATATACATTATATTATTGTTTATATTTTTGAGGCAATTACAATGCGTATATTGTATAAAATTCGATAATTATTGAAAATAATCATGACAAGTAACCTCTGCAAATAACGCGCTCGACGTGGAACACTGTACAGCTGTTTCATCTTTATTAAGTCTCATCACTGCTGATGAGAATTATACACGTTTCTATACATGTATAAGTCTCTATACACCGCTGATGAGACGTAATAAAGTTGAAACAGCTGTACGGTGCTCCACGTCGCGCGCGTTATTTGCCGAGGTTACTTGCCATGATTATTTTCAATAATTATCGAATTCTATACGATATACGCATTGTAATTGCCTTCAAAAAATATAAACAAAAATATACTTTACTTAACAATTGTCCAAAAAGCAAATTTTAAAATTATATATATATATATATATATATATATATATTATATATATATATATATATATATACACACGGCCGAGTTAAAAAGTAATGGAATTTTGTTTAGAACAGGTAAAATTACCAACACAGGAACATGTCATACATCAAAATGAAGCTGGTTCTCTGTGGATCACATCCCTTCTTCTCCACATAGTCACCGTTTCTCTCAATAGCAATGTTTCACCTTCGAATGAGAGCATGTATTCCCGCCCCGTAAAATTCTGTTGACTGTTCTTTGAGCCGCTTCTTCCCTATAGATTTCACTGGAATACTGTTTACCACTCTTCGGCACCATAAAAGAGACTTTGAGAGGCAAACATTATTTTGGCACTATTGTATAAAGACATAATACAAACAGAATGTAATGAATTATGTGCTGTAATATATTTTAATGTTTATTTTTCAATAAATAATATTGTTATTTGGTGTTATTGTTCTTTGGTGTTATAACTGTACATAGTTATGTCCAAAAAGCTCATTTTTTTGTTTCATCACTCCGTAGTACTTGTTCCCAAAAGCAATTCTTTCTTTGTCCATAAACGTTTTAGTAAGATTAAACGGAGCACTAATGTGGCGTGGTTTGTTAAAAAGTGTCCTCATGGTCGGTCTCCATACAACCTATTTCTATTTAAACAACGTTGTATTGTAAGGTTTGGTTTGGTTTATTTGTTTTACGGCATATCAACCTCAGTGGGTCATTTAATGCGATAAAGTTTTGAAATAAATCAATTCTTAATGGATAATCCAATTTTTTTATAAATACATTTTTCTATTTAACCCATAGATGGGACCCTAACAGGTACTACCCCTACGGATCAGAGTGGACTAGGAAGCAATGGTGATGAAGGGGTGCTCCACATTCCCCAAACCTCCAGAACTGGAACCTCACCATCAGATAGAGTTTAACGTCATTCCCAGGACATGTAGACCCGCAGCCACCGCCTTCTAGCACCCATATGATAAAAATGGGTTGGAGCTTGCCATAAGGGCAATAGGGTTGGGAAAATCATATAGGTGCTAGGGCTTGACGTGACCAGCCGATTGATCGGAGGGGGCCTCTCCAATCGCCCGTCTAGCCCAAGATAGGCCAAAGTGGAGTATTGCATGTCATGAAATGCTCATCCACCTGGGTTCTATCCTTAAGCATCACGGGTCGCCACCCACGGCCAACAGGTGGCCCCATTGGGGAGTCTTACCCCTCTGCAGAGGTGCAGTCGGTGCATTCTAACGCCCCATCCGACAGGGCGGTGTATTGTAAGAGTAATTACACTGATACCCATCGTATCCAAACTTTTGGTTATGTCCTTCAAAGCAACTCTTGGGTTTATATTAGCTTTGCGATATAGTTTTTGTGCATTTCCCGACGAAAATTTGGGTTTTATTCCACACCCAGGCAAATTATCAGTCGTGCCAAACTGTTTAAACTTTTTTTAACAGACTGTACCGTGGACCTAGGGATAGCTAACTGGTTTGAAATAGGGCTGTAACTATTTCCCGACTTGTGGAAGTTAATAATTTTCCGTCTTGTCTTTCCAATCCCAAGAATAACAATTATGACACGCTATGCACCCCGTGATGTTCTTTACTGTAATTATCTCAAATATTCTGCTGAATGAATAGTCTGGAAGGCATCACCGATAAAATAATTAAGTAAATTGCTCTTACCTGCACGAACCAATAAATCTGAAACGACATTTTCTACTGTACGAATAATTTAATCTTTACTATTTTGCATAATTTCCCTGTCGAATTTTTTGTATTTAACATATTGTTCTGAAAATTTAGTTTTATATTCTTTTTTTTTTCTTTTTTTTTTTTTGTGTGTGTGAATATAATCATGCGGGCATTAGATTCTTAGAAATACATAAAATATTCAAAATTGATGGGTGTACGAATAATTTCGTCGTTGACTTCACCCTCTCTCTCTTCTCTCTTCTCTCTCTCTCTATATATATATATATATATATATATATATATATATTATATATATATATATATATTGGATGTTTGTTTTTTAAGTATTGTTCAATAAAGTATATATTATTATTTATATTTTGCTTAAAGGCAATTACAATGCGTATATCGTATAAGCATGACAAGCGAACTCGGCAAACAAATGTGCGATGCATAGAACATTGTACAGCCTGTTTCGACTTTAGTTCGCTTGTCATGATTATTTTCTATAATTATTGAATTTTATACGACATACGCATTGTAATAACAGATACTTAAATCGGTATATTTTAAACCATTCGTATATATATATATATATATATATTATATATATATATATATATATATATATATCCATAGAAACGTGTTTTGGCGTTTCACGCCTCTTCAGTGTGACTAGACACAAACAACTATCCCTGGCTAGGGTCGAACTCAGACCGGCTGTTTGCCTGTCTGATATCTTATCCCCTCGTCCACTGACAGCTGTAGTGTGACTGGTGTAACTATTAAATACATAGGTTTGTTTATCTATTTGACGGTCACCAAGAGATTCCGGGGAAACGATCATTGCTTATATGCTAGTAGTGAGAGTTAATTTAAATTACCAATTAGAGAGCTCAGACCAAATTTATGGGAGTATATATATATATATGTGTGTATGCTATATATTTTTGATGCTACTATATATATATATATATATATTATATATATATATATATATATATATATATATATTATATATATTAGCATCAAATCAAAATGAATAGAGATATCCATTGGTGGGCCATTCTGTACAAGCAACCAATTTTCTTCAATGGATTTTTCCTCGTAATAAGAAATTGACATATAAATAAATAAAACAAATGAATAAATAGTAAGAGAGAAAGAGAGAAAGAGAGAAAGAGATGAGCGTTTGCAATTAATTAAAAACAAAACTATGATCAAACAATAATTAGGTAGAAATAATTAGTGGATTCTTATTGTATAGTATTAATTAATTGCAAGGGATGTTTTTGGTTTTGCTTTCAAAATTTCTCCTTTCTGATGATTTTACTTCTTTCCAGGAAGTTGAAAAAGAAGTCAAATAAAAACCCTCTGACAGGATATAATATTAAAGATAAATAAAACACATACTTTTAGGAGTAATTGGATTTTTTGAAGTTGTCCTTATGTAAAAAAGACATCAAAGCAAAAACTGTGTTTAATCAAGACTTAAATTATAGTTATTGTATGAGAAAAAGAAAGAAAAAAAGGAAGAAAGGATTTTTACTGCAGATTATAGAATGATAAATAAATAAATAAAAATTGATAGTGAAAGGCTGGATTTGTTTTTATGATATTCTAGCCTTACCTCCCACTACTCCCCCAGTTACCAAGATGCTCGGTTCAGTTTGTGAAATTGATTAAAGAAAACGGTTTCCTCTAATTCTTTTTAATGATAGTTCTGTGTAAAATAATTTCTGTTAAGTTATATAAATAAATATTTTCTTTTTGTAATCAACTAAGAGTTCAGGGAAAAAAACGTCTTCTGTGTCCTTGGATGTTATTGAAGATTATATAATGCTATAAATGTGTCAGCTTTATAATGAACCCACAACATATCATTTTTTCAGTAAAATCTAGGCATACCCAATTTTTCATTTTGAAAACGAATTAAATATTATTTAAGGTCAAACATTGCTCAGTCGGTAGAACATCGGACTAAGAACAACAAAATTACGGGTTCGAAACCGGTGCTCGCCCACTCAGACGCCGAAACAATCTCCTTGGCATAGCGCTAGTGAAAAGGAGATAGACTCCCTCGCTGTTGGGCTGCTACTGACTTTAGGCCACCCCGACGACTTTACTTTAGTAAAGAAAGCAAAATAATATTACACGTAATTCATTTTTAATATATTTAAAACTAAAAAGACAGAGAGGGGTTATATCCAGATCATGCTTAAAATCATTTCTAAAAGAAAAGGTCTTGAATCGGTTGGTCTCCTTGGCTTGACTATGAATGAGTCTGTAGTGGCTCTATCGCAGATATTCAGCACTGCATGAAAAACAACGTGCGTTGTATTTATTTATTTACTCATTTCGAATTATCTATTATACCATTTTTCAAGGAGTGCTGCTAGATATTGTCAAATCAACGTGTCGTTTGAGATATTGGATAATTATTTTTTTATATGTTTTCTTTTTTGTTTTTTGTTTTTGTACTCATTGATAATACACAGATTCAACAGTAAAAAGAGATTGAAAATATTAGAAACATTAATTATTAAAGCTAGAGTATCTTATACTTCGCACATGACCATTGTGCTCTGGTTTTGTTTGGCAATACAATTTCTTTTAATTATTAGTATCAAAAGCATATAAAAAATTCAATAAGAACAAATAAAAAAAAGATTTCGAGATACTCTGTGTCATTCATCTTTAAAAAATGAGGCATCAAAGAAGAATGATTATATATATATGAATAAAAGTGATTAAATAAATAGGAATATTTCTTTTTTTTTTTGTTTCAATAATAATAAGCCAAACCTAGTGTTGATTAACAAAAAAGAAAGAACTTGTCAACTGGTGGATTTTGTAGTTCCAGCATATCACAGGATGACGCTGACGGAAAATGAAAAAATGGACAAATACCTGGACCTTGCCAGAGAACTAAAAAACTATGGATATGAAAGTCAAAGTGATACGAATTGTAGTTGGTGCACTTGGAACGGTCCCAAAGGGATTGGAAAAGAGATTGGAAAGATTGAGACCATCCAGAATACTGCACTGTTGCAATCAGCTAGAATACTTAGAAGAGTCCTGGAGACCTGAGGAGACTTGCTATCACGCAGACTCCAGTGAAAGACCATCAGCTAACGCTGATGTGAAAACTCAAGAGGAGTGTATAATAATAATGGGACTTCGAGATAAAGACTGATCATCCTATCCCAGCCAGGAGACCAGTCCTAGTGTTGATTAACAAAACAAAAAAAAGAGAACGTGTCAAGTAGTGGACTTTGCAGTTCCAGCAGATCACAGGGTGAAGCTGAAGGAAAATGAAAAGATGGATAAATACCCGGACCTTGACAGAGAATTGAAAAAGCTGTGGAATATGAGAGTGAAAGTGATACCAATTGTAGTTGGTGCACTTGGAACGGTACCAATAAACTTGGAAAAAAGACTGGAGGAGCTAGAAATCAGAGGAAGAATTGAGACCACCCAGACTACTGCATTATTGCAATCAGCTAGAATACTCAGAAGAGTCCTGGAGACCTGAGGAGACTTGTTGTCACTCAGACCCTAGTGAAATACCATCAGCTAACACTGATGTGAAAAACCCAAAAGGAATAATAATAATAATAATAATATAATAATAATAATAATAATAATAATATGTAGATAATCTGCGAATGTAGCAAACTAGCACAACGAGAATACAAAGCTAGATACGACTGGGTTGGGAAGGTGATCCACTGGGAATTATGCAAGAAATTAAATTTTGACCACACAACAAAATGGTATATGCATAAACCAGAATCTGTTCTTGAGAACAAAACGCACAAAATTCTCTGGACTTTGAGATAAAAACGGATCACCTTATCCCCAGCAAGAAGGCCAGACCTAGTATTGATAAACAAAAAAGAAAGAACTTGTCAACTGGTGGATTTTGCAGTGCCAGCAGATCACAGGGTGAAGTTAAAGGAAAATGAAAAAATAGACAAATATCTGGACCTTGCCAGAGAACTGAAAAGTTATGGAATATGAAAGTGAACGTTATACCAATTGTAGTTGGGGCACTTGGAACAGTCCCAAAAGGATTGGAAAAGGGCTTGGAAAGTTTGGATATCAGAGAAGGATTGAAACCATTCAGAACACTGCACTGCTGCAATCTGCCAGAATACTCAGAAGAGTCCTGGAGACCCGAGGAGACATGCTGTCACTCAGACTCCAGTGAAAGACCATCAGCTAACACTGATGTGAAAACTCAAAAGGAGTAAATGATAATAATAATAATAATAATAATAATAATAATAATAATAATAATAATAATAATAATAATAATAATAATAAGAAGAAGAAGAAGAAGAAGAAGAAGAAATTCCATTTTCACCATTCAACTAAAAGGTATATGCACAACTGAATCTGTCCTGGAGAATGAGATGCACAAAATTCTCTTGGACTTTGAAGTACAGACGGATCACTTAATCCCGACCAGGAGATCAGACCTACTTTTGATTGACAAGAAGAAAAAGACATGGCATCTCGTGGATTTTGTCGTCCCGGCCGATCACAGAGTGAAAATAAAAGAGAGCGGAAAGATCGACTTGGACCTGAGAAAACAGTGAAACATTAGGGTAAAGGTCGTACCTATTGTAATTGGGACCCTTGGAACGATCCCCAAGGGTCTGGAAAAGAGTCTGGATGAATTGGAAATCAGAGGAAAGATCGAGACCATCCAGACTACAGCATTGTTGAGAGAATACTCAGAAGAGTCCTGGAGACCTGAGGAGACTTGTTGTCACTCAGCCTCCAGTGGACCACCGTCTACGGCAGGTGTGAAAAACTCGAATGGAGTGAAATAATAACTAGCGGGGCCTGTAGAATTTCCACGAAACGAAACACAAATTCATTTGATATAAATCCTAGTGTTTTCTTTGCAATAAATGATATAAAAATAAAAGTAACAAAAACACGACTCGAAAAAAAATGTTGGGCTGGATATTCGCCTGACTAAAACATAGCGTTTGACTCGAGAAAGATGGAGCTTTACCTCCAAAAGAACACAGGACTAATGTTAAAACATGGCGGAGGCTCGATTATGTTTTGGGATTTTTTCAGCTCAAAGGGGGAATTTGGTTTGGTTTTGTTTTACGGCATATCAACCTCAGTGGGTCATTTAATGCCGATAAACTTTTGAAATAAATCAATTCTTAAGGGATAATACAATTTTTTTATAAATACATTTTTCTATTTAACCCATAGATGGGACCCTAACAGGTACTACCACTCCGGGTCAGAGTGGACCAGGAAGCAATGGTGATGAAGAGGTGCTCCACATTCCCCAAACCTCCAAAACTGGAACCTCACCATCAGATAGAGTTTAACGTCATTCCCAGGACATGTAGACCCTCCGTCACCGCCTTTTAGCACCCATATGATAAAAAGGGTTGGGGTTTGCCATAAGGGCAATAGGGTTGGGGCAATCATATAGGTGCTAGGGCTTGGCGTGACCAGCCGATTGATTGGAGGGGCCTCTCCGACTGGCCGTCTAGCCCAAGATAGGGCCATAGTGGAGTATTGCAAGTCATGAACTGCTCATCCACCTTGGTTCTACCCTTAAGCATCACGGGTCGTCACCCACGGCCAATATGTGGCCCCATTGGGGAGTCTTATCCCTCTGCTGAGGTGCAGTCGGTGCATTCTAACGCCCCAGCCAACAGGGCGGTCAAGGGAGAATGGAAAATTATTTATAATAAGAGAAATAATGAAATCTGAAGACTATATAACAATTCTGAATGAACAGACCAAAATTTTGATCTAGGTCGGCGATTTACTTTCCAGCAATATAATGATCCAAAACATATGTCTATATCAGTGACTACGTGGCTTCAGAAATAGAAGATTATAGTTCTGCTATGGACGTCAATGAGTCTTGAACTGAACACAACTGAAACTCAATGAAAATAATTGAAAGTCGAATAAATCGTTGCTCATCAAAAAACCTTCAGAAATTAGAACGTTGTAACCATTGACGAATGCAAGAAAATCTCAGAAAAGACTTGTTCAAATCTCATCAAAAACGTTAGAAAACGATTGCAGCCAGTTATAAAAAATGAGATGCCTTTCTATTGAGTCTTAATAATGTTCATTTTTTTTTCAATTTTTGATACCGTACAAAAATTGTGTCTTTTTCTCTTTTGATTATTTTTCTTCTCATAGTAAATTCAACTTTTCCTTCTCAGGATTGACTTTTATATTCCTTTTTATGTACATAATAACATATAAAAAGTTTGTCATCATAAGAAATGGGTCAAAATAGACAATATTCATGGGTTTATGAATAATTCCATCGTTGAATGTATGTATATAAATATATATATATATATTAGTACATATATACATTTATTACAGGGAATTTTTTACGACCCAAGAGTTCATGCTTTTTATTATATTTTAGCACACACACACACACACACACACACACACACACACACATATATATATATATATATATAATATATATATAATTCAAATTCCGTTCTAATCTATCTCCCTCTTTGCTAATATGTATATAGATAGATATGAATAAACATACCGAAAAATTAATAGATCACAGAAATAACAAACATATATGTATGTATGTATGTATAGATAGATAGATAGATAGAAACAATATCAGATAGACAGATAAGATATATAGTTACTATATAGATATATGTGAACAGACTTAGATACGAACAGAATGATATATGTATACAGATATATATATATATATTATATTATATATATATATATATATATAGAGAGAGAGAGAGAGAGAGAGAGAGAGATTAACTGACTGATATTGGTATATAGCTATATCGATAGACAGGTCTGTAGATGAATAAAGCGCTCGAGTAAGTCTGTTATGCCATATGCGGTAGATTGTAAAGATTTCACTTTCGCAGTTCATTTGACTTGACATTAAACTTCCCTGAAACAACCGACACGTGTGTCATCTTTGCTGTGAGCGGCAAATGTCATCTTTTACGGCCA
>CM042177.1:15853998-15861498 GCA_023376005.1 Doryteuthis pealeii | reverse complement strand
TACTATCACCATTTCTTTCACAGCTCTTTCTTTATTGTCTACTACTTTACCCTCTCTCTCTCTCTCTCTCTCTCTCTCTCTCTCTCTCTCTCTCTCTCTCTCTCTCTATCCCTTAGACTTCTAATTCACCCACATTACTCTCACCCTTTCTTTTTTCCCTTTTGTCCCATTTGTCTCTTTTCTCTCTCTCTATGTATATATATATATATATATATATATATATATATATATATATATATATATATATATATATATGTATATATATATATAATGCTTTTATTTTTCATTATTTATTTATTTAATTATTATTATTCTTTTTATTCTTTAAATTTCTTTAAGTTGCACATGACTTTCACGATCAAAGTCATGCCACATTTCGAACTATTACCATGATCGTGTTTCGGTTTCGTCACATAATTTCGAAAGAAATTAAACGGCTAAAAAAAACACCAAACCTGTCCATTTCATTTAATTACTTTTTGCCCCCATATACAGCATTTCATTTTTTTCTCCAGATATACCTTAAAAAGGGTGAATGTTCATCCAAAATATCGGAATAGATTAAACCAGGAACAAAGCAATGGTTAAATATATAAAAATTCTGATTTTTGTTCTGTTTTTCTTGTTTTTGTTCTTTTTTCCAATGCTTCAAAAGACCAAACAAACAACGTTCACAAGAACATAACATATATATATATATATATATATATATATATATATATATATATATATATAGAGAGAGAGAGAGAGAGAGAGAGAGAGTGTGTGTGTGTGTGTGAGAGAGAGAGAGAGAGAGATCAAATTAGATAGATCCCATTAAATTAGAGAGCTAGATAGTACCATTCACGTCATGAACATTCAATTTGAACGCTAATCAATGAACGGTTATTTCCAACTCAAGTCATTCAAAAATATCCATCATCTTTCGAACAAAAACTTTTTCTCTTCTTTTTATCAAGTTGCCGTGAAAAAGGTTTGATATAAACCGAAACGTTTAAACGTCGATATAAATATAATAAATTCATCTTCTTTTGGAACATTTGGTTTTCCTATTTCTATATAGATATATAGATAGTTAGATAGATAGTTAGATAGATAGATATGAACAGACTCGTGTAGATAGATGGATAGATAGATAGATAGAGAGAGGGGGAGAAAGCGATCACATTAATAGATAGATATGAATATATTAAGAAAGAGTAATAGGTAGGAAGGCAGTTATGAACGTGACAAGTATATTTATCTCAACCGAATAACATTGATTTAAAGTAGATAGATAAGTAGATAGACAGATAGATAGATGAATAGATAAATAGATGAGTAGATAGATAGAGAGGTAGATAGATGGATAGATAGAGAGATAGATAAAGAGAGAGAGAGAGAGAGGGGGGGAAGATAGATAGATATGAATATATTGATATATATATATATGAACAGACTCGGATAGATAGATAGGTAGATATAAGTAGATAGATGGATAGGTAGATATAAGTAGATAGATAGATAGAGAGAGAGAGAGAGAGAGAGGGAGGGAGGGAGAGAGAGTGAGAGATAGAGGAGAGAGAGAGAGAGAGAGAAAGCGATCACATTGATAGAGAGATATGAATATATTAGGAAAGAAAAATACGTAGGAAGACAGTTATGGCAAATAGATTTGTTTCAACAGAATGATATTGATTTAAAGTAGATAGATAAGTAGATAGATAGATAGATAGATAGATAGAGAGAGAGAGAGAGAGAGAGAGAGAGGGGGGGGACATCACATTGATAGATAGGTATGAACAGACTCGGGATAGATAGATAGATAGATAGATAGATAGAGGGAGAGAAAGAGAGAGACAGAGACATAGAAATAGACATAGAAATAGAGACAGAGACACAGAGACAGAGTCAGAGACAGAGACAGAGAGAGAGAGAGAGAGAGAGAGAGAGAGAGAGAGAGAGAGAGAGAGAGAGAGAGAGGCCACATTGATAGATAGATGTGAATGTATTAAGAAAGGAAAATAGGTAGGCAGGCAGTTATGAACGTGGCAAATAGATTTATCTCAACCGAATGACATTGATTTTACACTTCGAATTGGATCTAAACAGGAGAATCGTTTTACCCTATAAGTGGGGCAGGTTTCAGCATAACTCTCCACTTGCCGAGGGCTGAGATAAATAGCATGTGTTCTTAAAGATGAATGGAACAATTTCGTTCAGTCTTTTTTTTTTCTTTTCTTCTTTAAAAAAAAAGTAGAAGCTATTTAGAAAGCAATCTTCCTGCATCATCTATTAATTAGAAGTTCTTGATATCTCTATTTTACGGAGATTAAATTGGTCGTTGGTGGAAATTGCCCCGCAGATGATACGAGAATCAAGGGAAGAAGAGCAGATGGGCATTGAATCATCTGTTATCAAACAGTATGAATTTTTATCCAACATAAAAATAGAGTTTTAATAGAAGTAAAGAAAATGCCTCGGGCTCGGTAAGTGATGGCCATATATTAGATAAGTATTATAAATGAAAACATTTTAATAACAAATTTTAATTATATATATATATATATATATATATATATATATATATATATATATAGCAGAGAATCGTTGACGAAAATTTTTTCAGAATTTCTAATCTCGATCGGTTTCGAACTTTGTGTATGTTAATCTCATCACACACACACACACACACACACACACACACACACACACACACATATATATATATATATATATATATATATATATATATATATATATATATATTAAATTATGTTAAAACTCTTTCCTGAGGATAAAATACATGAAATTAGATGTAGGAGAACATTTTTTTGAAATTTAAAATCAAGATTTCATATTAATAGCATAGTACTCTACCTAAAGAATATTGAGCACTTTTGGTCTTTTTTAGCAAGATGGTTTTACCATATACATTCATTTTTATAACACACACACACACACACACACACACACATAGAAATATTCTATTTTTGCTTTCATACATATATATATATATAGTATGAACAAAAAGTAATAGACAAAAAATAAAAGACAAACAGGAATATTTCTTATGTTATTTATTCTCAACTAGTTTCGACGTTAGGTCATCGTCAGGAGAACATTTCTTATTTGAAGAAATTGTTTTTAGAGATTTTAAAATCTTGGGCCGTTCTTCATTTATATACACTAGCAAATATATGCACACTCCGGGTGCAAGTATTTAAGTTTTAATGTAATAAAATATTGTATTAAATTAGAAAGGCTAATGAAACTAAATAAGAATATAGATAAAAAGATTTGAAACAGAGGGAGTATAATAAAAGATTTGAAACAGAGGGAGTATAATCAAAAATGGAACAACTGAAACTTACTCTTCCATCACTCTCGTCTTTCATTGTTATTTTTTCTAATTTAAGTATTTAGTTATAAGAGGAAGTAAAGAATAAAATGACAGTTATTTTATCTTGTTAATGGATTTCATTTAAGATTCATTGAAGAGATGTTTGCTTATATTCATTAAAATAAAACCAAACAGTTAGAAATCAATAACACTAAGCACATATTTATTAAATTCAATTTTTTAATATTAATATGCAAATTAGCCTTCCCGTTCACACTATAAACCGCTATTTTGTTGTATATATAAATATAATTGCATGTTGTCACTATGTAGACATAGTTAACAGTATTAATAATGTAAGACAATTTTATTAATAATTAAGGTTTAGATAAAAATAAAATCACGGAGAATGTGATGTCAATAACTAAGAGAATTGTGACATGAGTAGGAATATAGTTTCGGTTACAGACAGAAAAACACACAATCTCCATTATAATAAGATGAAGACAGATAGAATGGATGACTGGAACCCATCTGAATCACGGGAGAGAATAACTTCTATGATGATGATCTGCGCCGGCCATCAAGATAAGGATATTATGCTTGCTGCCCAATGCTCCCTGAACACTGTAAAAATAATCAGGCACGAACTGGAAAATCACAATGGAAATTATGAGGCTGTGGCTAGAAGAAAGCAACATAACAGACGATTGATTGCATTTGTACAGCAGAATTCCTCGAAAAAGTTTTGGGAGCCTTGACATTGGAATTCTGGCTTTGTCACATAAATTCAATGTTTCAGCCTCTACCATGAAGCTTGCACTAAGTGAAGACATTTGCTACAACTCATACAAACGTTGCAGAGGTCAACTGCTCCCAGAAAAGGCCCGTGAAAATCCTGCTGAACCACAAACAATCTGGGTTTTTTTCCGATAGGAAAAACGTTTGCCAAGATCAAAAGCACAACACACAGAATAAGAGATGGCTTGCATACAGTCCAAGGGACACTTGTCGTGTCATTCAGACTAAATTACCCCAAACTGTTATGATTTTCGGATGTGTTTCCTTGAGGGTGATTTGACACATCCGCATTTTTCAGAGTGGATATCAGATTGAATTCAGATGCCTACTAGGAGATCCTAAACACTCTAGTTAAGCTGTGGATAATAAGGGAATATATATATATATATATATATATATATATATATATATATATATATATCTTCAAACAATCTTTTGTTTGATGATTGTCTTTTTGGTTTTGTTTAAAAAGGACATAAAACTGCAAATAACAGAAGCCTTTGAGTACAACTGTCAGTCGTAAGAACTCGCCAGTCTAACTTTATTCAAAACAAGTTACGTACATTTGTATTTATAGACGAAAGAGTGAGTTTGTGGTGAAATTGAGGGGTAGGGAGGTTCCAACCCTCCTATCTTCATATATATATATATGAATTTGAATCAACAAGTAGTGTCATTTTGTTTAGGACCGGTATAATTACCAACACACAAACATGTATCATGTAGCAAAATGAAGCTGAACATCTGTAGATAACATCCCTACTTTTCTACATAGTTACCGCAAGATTTTCCTCATGGAAAGCCTGTATTCATCGAGAGGCGGCCCCTAACAGTAATTAACTGGACGCCATTTTGCTGCAAAATTTTAATTTTCAAACTTCAAAGGAACACAAATGTGTGTACTAAAATCTTTATCCATCATGGAGTCTCAGATGTCGCATACTTTTGCGAGTATTTCACAATATATTTTGCTGCTAAATCGGCTTTGTCATTACTTGTTCTTCCAACATTACTTGGGACCCAACACATCCCAATTTATTTTGACTCAGTAAATTGAGTTTTCATAGTTTTTTTTTAGGAAAATTAGTACAGATAATGAATCAAAACATTTATATATGTGTTCCTTAAAAGTACAACAGTTATTATGTTGCAACACCCTCTGGTTAAAAATGAGACCATCCAAATCGTGTTATGTACACCTTTCTCGTCGGGTACATAACCAGAGTTCTTATGTGATAGAGAGAAAGAAAAGGTATCAGAGAGACATATAGAAAGATACATATAATTTACTTTCTACTTCGGCCATTTGTGATCCCTAGTCTTCTTTCTTCTTACATACCGCCGAGTCACCATGTTGGATTTCTACTTCTTCTGTTCTTCTACTTCCGCTGAGTCTGGCTGTTTCATCTTTACTTCTAAGGACTTCTTCTGAGCTATCCCCTTTTCACCATGCAATTATTTCTTGCACAAGATTTATTTTCCCATAACTCACCGTGTGGAGCTGACAGCCGAAGTAAGACACGTCTGTCCCATCCGGTGTCTAGCTGTCAACTGAGGATCTAACTAGTTCTTACGTGACTTGCGGTTTTCAACTGTCCAGTGAGTTTCCACTTCGTGATATGAAAAAACTGGACCCGCAGAATGACAGTGTTGCTGATAATCTATGATACCCATAGATTATGCAACAATCGTCTAAGATGAAATGCAAAAATGTAAATCCTATTTATTTGGTGTTGCTTATACACCGAATTCTTATTTCTTATGAGTGTCGTCACCTCAGCTAAATCATGGACCATTCAGTTTTTATTATAAAGAAAGAAAGGGAAGAAAAAGGATTTGCTACATAGAAAATACAATAATAAAAGAAAGAAAGGAAGTAGGAGAAAGATAGAGGGTGTGAGCGCGCAGAAGTGATAACGCTAACTTGTTACAATCGTACATAAAGAAAAGATGAAGAGAGAGAGAGAGAGAGAGTTAAATCAAGATTATTATACTATTTACATATTGAACTATTTAGCTATATCTCTTTAAATAAACATATCAAACGTTGTAATAATTGAATTATCATACTGTGGTATATCCACAGGTTCTGCTAGTATTATAAATTGTGTGTTTGTATTCTATGAAGAAGTCTTTAACATGATGATGGGTGTTTTAACATGTGGCCTAGTGTTTGACGGGATCTCGTCGATACGAATCTTTAGCAATAAACAATAATCAACAATGAGCTATCTTTCTTCAACACGTCCATTATTGTGAAGAATTTAGATTTATAAACACAAAAATGAAAAAAAAATATCACATTCAGCCATAAACACTCTAAAGAGAAAAGAAAAATACAACAAAACAAACAAAACACTTCAGTTGACATTTCGAAGGTAATTTGATTCATTTAATCTTTAATTTCACTGACGTGTCATGAAAAAAAGATTTGCTGGAATAAGCATATGTTATGATCTTAGACGAACGAGAATAATTGTTATGAATTTAACATATAAGTGTTTGTGCTTACAATTATTAACCACAAAACGTAAGTTGCAAAAAGAAATGAAAATAATAAATTCGGTTGGTTGGCTGGTTGGAATGCCAAATCTCGTTACACACACACATATATATATAAAGGTAAAGTCGACGGGGCGGCCTAAAGTCGGTATCAGCCATCAGCGAGGGAGTCTATCCCCTTTTCAATAGCGCTAGACCAAGGAGATTGTTTTTTAGCATCTGAGGTGGAGCGCCAAACCTACCATTAGCTCCTTACTTTACCGCACAGGTCCCTGTGCTATTCATACGCTGAGTTGGCGAGGATCGGTATCGAACTAGGAACCTTGTGGTTTCTAGCCGAACGCTCTACCGATATATATATATATATTATACATATATGTGGGGGGGGATAACGAGATTTAGGCATTCCAGCCAGCCAACCATATATATATATATATATATATATATATGGTCGAGAATGTTTTTCAAACATTGGACTTCACAGTCACAGGAGACGCTGTAACTTCAGGGACACATAAAACATTTTATCACAGTCTTCCCCGACTGAAATGCCATTGCATCGCATGAAACCAATATGGTTGTGAATGTTCCTTTGTCACCTAATAAATAGATATGTAAAACCTTTATATATGTATCTTATTATATTATATAACAACTCTATTTTATATTGAGGCAATCTACCAATTAATACTGCCTTTGGTACACCATTCCAGCAAAAGCTGAAACAGTGACCATCTCACACTATAGTATATATATATATATATATATATATATATATATATATATATATATATTCGTAAGACATGTGTTATTGAATACCACGGAGTATTCTTTTTTCATTTTTTGTATGGATATTTTTTCCAGTCTTCTGGCTA
>CM042177.1:15841498-15848998 GCA_023376005.1 Doryteuthis pealeii | reverse complement strand
AACGAACAAAAAAAATCTAAAGAAAGAAAGAAGATGCGACTCAGATAAAGAAGAAAGACACAACCATAAAAAGAAGAAAAGAAGGGAAACTATATAAACCGAAAACTAATTGAAAAGAAACGAAACAAAATAAAAAAAAGTATCAAAGAAAGAAAGAAGAAAGGAAAAATAAAACGTATGAAAAAAGAAAGAAACGGAACGAAATCTTAAAAAGAATACGAAAGATTGAAAGAAAGAAAGAAAGATGAAGGGAAGAAGAAAGAAAGAAGATGCAAAGCTGTGAATGAAGAAAGAAAGAAAGAAAGAAAGAAAGAAAAAAATAATGAATGAATAAAGAAAATGAAAAGCTATCAAAGTAAAAAGAAAGGAAGAATGAAGAAAGACTCAAACATAAAAAAGAAAGAAAGAAAAGAAAGAAAGAAAAAGGAAAGAAAGAAAGAAAGAAGATGCAAAGCTGAAAACGAAGAAAGAAAGAAAAGAAGGAAGAACTGTAAGAAACGAACAAAAAAATCTAAAAAAAGAAAGAAGATGCGACTCCGATAAAAAGAAAGGAAGAACAAAGAAAGACGCAAACATAAGAAAGAAAGAAAGAAAGAAAGAAAGAAAGAAGATGCAACTCTGTGAAATAGGAAAGAATCAAACACAAGAAGAAAAAAATCAAAGAAAGAGGAAAGAAGGAAATGTAGAAGGAAACAAATATTTCAGGAAAGAAGAACAAGGAAAAAAAATAAAAGAACGATGGAAGTAAGAAGTAAGAAATAAAGGATATAAGGAAGTAAGTATAAAGTAAATATTTAATGTAAAACAATGAATTCTTCAAATGAAAAAAGAAAATAAAAAATATAAAAAATTGGAAATTCGATTAAATTAAAGATGAAATTGAAGAAAATAACAAACAAAAATGATAAACACAACGAAGAAAATAATTTGAGGGGAAAAAAGATTTGGTTTTCAAAAAAGTTTAATAAAAAAAAGTTTATCTAAAAAAGATATCTTTTTAGAAATTACAGAGAAAATACCAATAAATACAATATATTAATATCTCTCTCTCCTCTCTCCTCTCTCTCTCTTCTCTCTCTCTCTCTTCTCTCTCTCTCTCTCTCTCTCTCTCTCTCTTACCACACACACACACACACATACACACACATATATATAAGTAAGTCGTTGTCGGGCGGCTAATGTCGATATCAGCCAGACAGCGAGGGAGTCTATCCCTTTTCACTAGCGCAAGACCAAGGAGATTATTTTAGCATCTGAGGTGGAGCAGCCACACCTACCACCAGATTTCTCCTCACCTTACCGCACAGATCCCTGTGCTACTCATTCGCTGAGTTGGTGAGGGTCGTTATCGAACCAAGAACCTTGTGATATATATATATTCATTTCTAAACTCTAACAGTGTGGGTAAAACATAATTCAGTTTTCAAAATAAACAAATGTACAAACTGATATCTAGGAAAAACGTTTTAAAAAAAAAAGAAAGAAAAGACCATCAGACCGTAAAGTAAAGACTTCGGTGTGATTTAAAGTCGGTATCAGCCGGAAAGCAAGAGAGTCTATTCCCTTTTCACTAGCGCTAGACCAAGAAGATTGTTTTGGTCACATTTACCATCAGCTCCTTACTTTACCGCACAGATCCCTGAGGTACTCGCTCATTCGATGAGTTGATAAGGACCGGTATCGAACCCGGAACCTTATGGTTCCTAATCGGACGATCTACCGTCTGAGCTAAATCGACCCTCGTAATGTAGTGGCCAAAATAAAAACAATCACCGAAGGAAAAGGTGCTCAGTACGTAAGTAGAGAGCCCAAAATTAATTTAGGACCTAATGAGCCCGCCAGGATTCAGGTGTCTTAAACCTCATGTGTAACCCGGGCCCCAATATATATAATATATATATATATATATATATATTTTATATAATATATATATATATATATATATATATATTACAGAGGGAAATACCAATAAAAATAATATATTAAAAAGAATAAAGTTGTTTGAGGGAGAGATTAAGACTTCAAGAAAAATAAATGACATAATAAACAATGAAGGAAAACAGAGGGAAAAACAGTTTGAATGAAAGAAAAGAAAATAAGATAAATAAGCTATTTCTTCTGAGTTTTTTGAAGATGAGGTTTGATGATTAGTTATTATTTGTATTATTTCGGAACTATTGTCCTCATCTTTTCATTGTTAATCTGTACAACGTCCCAATTGGACACACAGCCTAGTGGGGATAAAGAAGTTAGGTTAAAACAGTTCTAAGTGGAAAGTTATTTCTTCAAGGTTCAATCTGGGTTAGGGGGTAGCAGTAACAAAATGAATAATAAATTTAACGCAGTTTTAACGCCTCTACCCCCAGCTATGGTTAGCGGAATGAGGAGCAGGATACCCCCGTGTACTGAATAAAGTGTTAGGTTCCCAAGTTTTCCCGTGAAATTGGCTCCGGAATTACGGCAAGTAGGTTTCTTCCGGAGTCCGAGATGGTTCCCCCCGAGTCTTCCGACAAGAAATACCTGTTTTTGAAGCCTGGAAGCACAATCGGCTGAAAAACGTTTGTACAGAAAATAACAATGAATGAAAAGGACATAGTCCCAAATAATACTAAGTAAATAAGCGTATAATGGGTTTGAAAGAAAGACCGGAAGAAACATTTTAATTTTAAAAAAAGCTAATGCTTTTAAAAAAGAATATAGTAAGAAAACGTTAAGATAATAAAAAAAAAAAAAGAATTTGAGAAAGAAAAAAGGAAGAACAAAAAAAAATAACCTGGAAAAAGCCATTTAGAAAAGACGATGAACAATGAATTTTAGAAAGAAAGAAAATAAAGATAAAAGTCTATAGAAAGGAAAAAAAGAAAAAAAGAAAAAAAAAGACTAACACTGAAGTTCAAAAGAAATGGAAGATTCAGAAGGAAGGAGAACCGAAAATAAAAGTCTTTGACAAAATTAAAGAAAGAAGGAAATAAAATGATTGTATAGTAAGAAAAAAAAAGAAACAAAATATAAAGAAAAGTAATCGAAGAAAGAAAGAAAAGAAAGAAAGAAGAAAAGAAAGAAAAACTATTAAAATGTTTTTAAGAAGCAAAGAAAGTAAAGAGGTGAAAAAGAAAGAAATAACAAAAGAAAGAGAGAAAATTAAAAAGGGTCAGGATATAGAAAGAAAAAAAAAGAAAGAGCAAAGAAGAAAAAAAGAAAGAAAGAAAAAGAAAGAACATAAGAAAGAACGAAAGAAAAGAAAGGAATTTTTTTTTTTAATTAAAAAAGAAAGAAGAAAATTAAAAGGGTAAAAAAAATAAAGGAAAAAGAAAGAAAGAAGAGAATTAAAAAGGTACAGAAATGAAGAAGAGAAAGAAGAAAGAAAATTAAAAAAGGTACAAATAGATGAGAGGAGAAAGAAAATTAAAAAGGTCAAAGAAGAGAAGAAAGGATAAGAAGATAATTAAAAAAGTTCAAAAAGATAATGAGGGGAAAGAAAGAAAGAAATTTAAAACAGGTAAAAGAAATGAACTGGTAGAATAAGAAACAAGTTAGAAAGAATGAAAGGCAGATAATGAAGAGATAAATAGACGAAACCGGGTGATAGGAAGAAGAGAGTAAGAATAGAAAAGAGTGGATAATTAAGAAAAATTAGGGAACGGAAAAATGAAAGTCTACATCGGGGAGCTAAAAAGGGAGGTTAAGAGGGAGGGTGGACTAGCAGGAAAGGAAGCATGAAGAGAAGTAAGAAAAGAGGGGTATTAGTATTGTATTAATCGACAAAAACTCTATTGGCGTAACATAGCCAAAAGTAGGATTATGATGAAGTATTAGATCCTATACTACGGAAGCGATCGTTACAAGTGACGCTATAGTGATACCAAAGGCAGAGAAATAGGCGCCTAATTTTAAGCTACACCGAGCAACCAGCGGCCACTGGACCTACCGTAACGCGAGAGTCCACTAACGCAATTCCAATGCCAGCTGCCCAGTGCCATAAGCACCTACTAATCCTTTTCTAACCCCGATGGCGAGGAGGCCTAGTCGTTTTTCCTGTTTATCCGTCAGGAAGGAAAAAATCTTGTCCTTTTTTTTCTGCTTACTCTTTGTGATGATGCAAATCAATGTCTATTGAAATGGGGCGGTGGCTAATGCATAGCCATGTCGCATCTCAATGGCGCTCTGCTAGTGTTGCGCCAACCAGGACACATACAGCACACCGCTATAAGCCTCTAGCGCACTGGCGTCGGGCGCGTGCGCGGCGGGCCATGCCACGCACGTACTGACAGCAAGTGATCAAGCCCCGTGAATCCACTTTGTCCAGTATCGTCTTCTCTGGCAATTACACGATTACATGTATGCAGATGAGCAGCGATAGGCTAAAAGCGAGATTAAGTGGCAAAATATTCAGATGGAGTACGTGTGGAAGGGCTCACCAAAGCGGGTCTATATATATATATATATATATATATTATATACTATATATTCTAAACTAGATTTTAGTTCGCATAAATGGACATTTCTTGAAAGTGTGTTGTAATAGGTGATCAGTTATAATGTCTTAATCGGCGATGTGCGATTAACTAGCATAACAGATATAAACGTCGACGTATTACAGTGAGTTATATTATATATATATATATATATATATAGTATATAATATATAGTATATAAATTACAGTATTTTTAATTTATCTTATCTATTTAATAAATTTTGAGCCTACACTGATTATTTATTGAGTAGAATCATTATGTATACATAGCTTTATTCAGTTTTTGATTCAGCTAATTTAAACACTAAGGGTGGAGGGGGTAAGAGCGAAAAAATGCGAAAGATAAAGGACTTAGGTAGCCTTTCGATCTGTGCAATACTGTGAAATTTACAACTGGTTAAATCGTTTAAAAAGTGCATAAGTGTATAATTGGGTAAAAGGGTAACATAATGTCGCGTGATTGGAGTAACAGGAAGAGAAGAGATATTATGATGATATATTATATATATTATATTATTAATATAATAATATATATATAAGAATTATATAGAAGCGGATTCCATATGAACCTGGTTGTATTTCGAGCGTGTCACGGTTACTGCTCAGTGGGTGTTAGATCACAGACTAAATACCGTTCCTCTGACAGGAGTCGAATAATGCCTAAACTCGGACTATTTGCATGCAGTCGGATGGCGATATCTGGCATGCGAGCCATTTCGAGCGCAAGCGCGTCGATTTATAAGGATGCGTTATGTGTTAAAGTGATTAATAAATACATACATCTCGTAGGGTCAATAAGAAAGTAAGTAAGAAGAATAATAAGAGTTTGAGGGCGCCGCGCACTCAGCGACCGAGCTGGTATGGATAATCATGGCTGTCTATGAAATAAACTACTGATTCAACGAAAAAAAACGAGTAACTTGTTTGCAAACATTAATTAAAAGTTAAAACAAGCTAAATTGTCCAGAATAGAGAGAACACCAAATACTTAATAGAAAGATTACGACCCGAAGATAAAAATGACGGTCAGAAGCAGACCTAGACAGAAGAAGTAGTAAGCAGAAAGCACCAGTCATATCTAGTAAGTGTATACCATAGACTTACAGCGCTTATCATCTACTACTCATTTATATTGCTGCCTCGTCTGTAACTGTTCGCTTTGTGTTTTTATAAGGGCTTAATATAATAGTATAAATGTTAAAGGGTGCGTCGGGTGGGCCTAATATTTCGGGTAATCTTAGCGCAAGTAAGGTAGAGAATCATTATCCTTCTTCAAGCTAGGCACGATATTAAACCAAGAGTTTTTTTTTGTGCGATCCGAGGTGGAAGCGCCACACTTACCAATGCAGCTGATCGCTTACTTTTACCGCTCAGTTATCCCTGTGGCTGATCTATCAATACGGGGCTGAAGTTGGCAAGAGGAGCGCTTGATATCGAACCCCGGGAACTTGTGGTTGTCCTAGATAACAGCGGTCCTTGATGTATTATTTTGGATTTAATTGCGGACTACTTATTGTTATCTTATACAACAAACGTTTTGATCGGATGGTGCGCTCCAGTCGAAAAAGGTTGTACTACAAATAAGATGAAGAGCAATAACGCCGAATTTAATACAAATAATACTAATTTTCTAATTGTTCTGTTTAAGTCACGGGACTCAAACGCAGATCGCGCTTTAAAATACAATGTTCCGCGGCAAGATCGCTCGCCGCGTGCGCAGCACGTGCGTCTTGTTTTTGTTCAGCCACCACCTCACAAAGCAAAGTAGTCGCCCCTTCGCTCATATCCGGTCATGAAGATTTCATCCAACCACATACGAGCCTCTAAAACAACACGTTCAGGCTCAATTACACAGTGGACGTCTCATAATGCCACTTTCAAACTTAAACCTGTCAACTCATCAAGAAAGATCAATAAAACACAACCCGGCCCCGCCCGCCACCAGCCTTCAGTTCGCATGGCTCACGACACGTCTCCATCACTTCAACTTCAATCCACACCTGCAACGTGAAGATCTAAAACACAACCAGCCCACCCCCCCCCCGGCGTTGTGTGTTGAAGGTAGGACGATTAAATAGTTAAATAAATGAGCCGCTTTCCCACGAATTTCACAATTCGGATCACGGTGAGCGGGTGCGAATCACTAACTGCGCGAGAGCCGTGCGGAATCCCACACTATATCAAGCGCTAATGAAAGCCAGAGGCGTGACAGTTATGTCTGCTTAACGAGCGAGCCCACTCAGTCAGCGAAGGCAGGAGGTTGCGGAGTCTCGCATCTCCAACATGCACATTTATGCAGCTCATCCTACTAATTCAGGATGGCGGATATTTGATCGTTATGCCAAGTTTTTTGAGGCAAGTCTTTGACTCTCCTTTCTGCTCAGGAAATTGCCGTACATTTTGTAATTATGCGGGGCAAGGTAGCGGCAGACGGATAGGCGCGAATTGTGAGAGGCAGCAGCATGAAGAATTCAACAAGCAATTGTCACATTGTCTCAGGCCAGTGCAGAATTGATCTAACAGAATGCATGCCTTCCACTCTAGAGGTAATGCGAGACACATATCTGATCACGTGGTGCCCTCTTTTAAGGGAATAAGAGCCAGTTAAGCTCAAGCATACATGATAGTCTTAAAGAAGTCAAGTAGCCCCAGATGCATCATGGGCGAGAGGGTCGCTAAGTATATTTGGATTTGGGCTGGACTGGACATACCACTGACGAGAGAACTATGCAATCATCCACAACATTGCCAAGATCCTTCTCATCCATCTCTTTCCTCTCTCACCCTCCTATATAATAGTATATATAAATATAAAACACAAAACTGCCAGTATCAAGATCACCGGGGCCTAGTATTCAAGATCCTAAGCCCAGACGCAACTTTAAATTAAGTCTAAAGACCAGAGGAAACAGCGCGACATGACATTACTGAGACACAATCCGTGTGGTAAATTGTAAAACATTTGATTAAGAACAAGAAATGGTTTCGCAATCCGGTCATAAAATAGCCCAGGGAATTGGACATT
>CM042177.1:15807016-15841398 GCA_023376005.1 Doryteuthis pealeii | reverse complement strand
ACTTAAGAACCAAATTTAAAAAGCTATATGCCTTTTAAAAAAGGAATATAGTAAGAACGAAAGATAATAAAATAAAACAAAAAAAGAATTTGAGAAAGAAAAAAAAGAGAACAAAAAATAAACTGGAAAGCCATTTAGAAAGACGATGAACAATGAATTTTAGAAAGAAGAAAAAAAAATAAAGATAAAAGTCTATAGAAAGAAAAAAGAAAAAAGGAAAAAAAAAAAGACTACACTGAAGTTCAAAAGAAAGGAAGATTCAGAGGAAGGAGACGAAATAAAAGTCTTTGACAAAATAAAGAAGAAGAGGAATAAAATGATTGTATAGTAAGAAAAAAAAAGAAACAAAATAAAGAAAAGTATCGAAGAAAGAAAGAAAGAAAGAAAGAAAGAAAGAAAGAAAAACTATTAAAAATGTTTAAGCAAGAAAAGAAGAAGGTGAAAAGAAAGAAATAACAAAAGAAAGAGAGAAAATTAAAAAAGGGTCAAAAGATAGAAAGAAAAAAAAGAAAGAAAGAAAGAAAAAAGAAAAAAGAAAGAAAGAAAAGAAAGAAAGAACGAAAGAAAGAAAGGAATTTTTTTTTTAAAAAAAAGAAAGAAAGAAAATTAAAAGGGTAAAAAAATAAGGAAAAAGAAAGAAAGAAAGAAAATTAAAAAGGTCAAAAGAAAGAGAGAAAGAAAGAAAGAAAATTAAAAAAGGTCAAAAGAAAGAGAGGAAAGAAAGAAAATTAAAAAAGGTCAAAAGAAAGAGAGAAAGAAAGAAAGAAAATTAAAAAAGGTCAAAAGAAAGAGGGAAAGAAAGAAAGAAAATTAAAAAAGGTAAAAAAAAAGAACTGGAGAAAGAAAACAAGAGAAAGAATGAAACAGAAATGAGAGAATAAAAGAGAAACGGGTGATAGGAAGAAGAAGAGGAAGATAGAAAAAGAAGTGAAATAAGAAAAATAGGGAACGGAAAAAATGAAAGTCTAATGGGGACAAAAAGGGGAGGTAAAGAAGGGAGGGTGGACCAGCGGAAGACAGAAAGAGAGTAAAATAAGGGGGGGTAGATTTATTATCGACAAAACTCTATCTGGCGTAACATAGCCAAAAGTGGATTAGAGATGAAGATTAGATTCTACTACGGACACACAAGTGACCATGATTGATACCAAGGCAGAGAAATAGGCGCAATTTTACACCACCAGCACCACCGCCACTCCCAACCAGAACCACAACCCCCATCGCCCCATCCCATAAGCCCCACAATCTTTTCCTACCCGTCGAGACGCAGTCGTTTTCCTTGTATCGTCAAGGAAGGAAAAAATCTTCTTTTTCTTCTTCTTTGTGATGAGCAAATCAATGCAATTGAAATGGCGGGGGCATCTGCCTGTCCATCTCCCTGCAGTGTGGCCACCCCACACACCCCTATAGCCCCACGCACCGTCGCTGCGGCGCCCGCCCGCACTACCCCCCGTGAACCACTTTCCAGTTCGTCTTCTTCTGGCAATTACACGTCCGTATCAGATTGAGCAGCAAAGGAAAATGGCAAATATTCAGAATTAGTAGTTTGGAGCACCACGGCTATATATATATATATATATATATATATATATATATATTCTAAACTAGATTTAGTTTCGCTAAAAGGACATTCTGAAGTGTGTTGTATGGTGATCAAGTTAAATGTCAATCGCTTGCGATACTAGCACAGTAACCACGATACAGTGATTATATATATATATATATATATATATATATATATATATATATATATATACAAATACATATTTATTTATTTATCTATTTAAATAAATATTTGATACAACTGATTTTATGTAGAAACTTAATTGTATAATACTTTATTCGGTTTGATCAACAATTTAAACACTAAAGGTGGAGGGGGTAACGGAGACGAAAAAATGCGAAAGAAAAAGGACTTAGGAGCCCTTTCGACTGGTGCACTGTGAAAAGTTTACAACTGGTAAATCGTTTAAAAGTCAAAGTGTATAAATTGGGTAAAAGGGTAACATAATGTCGTGATTGGAGTAACAGGAAGAGAGAGAAATATATATATATATATATATATATATATATATATATATATATATATATATAAGGGATCCATAGACACTGTGTTTCGACGTTTCACGTCTCTTCAGTGTGGTTAGACACAACAAATACCTCTGAACAGGAGCGAAATCCAAACTGACTTTTCATCAGTCGGATCCGATAATCTCTCGGCCATTTGACAGCCGCCGTTTAAGGAGCGATGTTTAAAGTATTTAATACATACATTAGGGTCAAAAGAAAGAAAGAAAGAAAGAAAATTAAAGTTTTAGGGCGCGCAACTCACCCGCGATGGAATCATGGGCTCTAGAAATAAAACTTGATCAAGAAAAAAAACAAGTATTGTTGCATTAATTAAAAGTTAAAACAAGCAATGTCCAAATAGAGAACACCAACACTTAACAGAAGATCAGCCCAGAGAAAATGACCGACGACCTAGACGAAGAAGTAGAAGCAGAAAGCAACAAGTCAGTAACTAGAAGTGTAACAAGACCACCTATCATCTACTATCATTTAATCTGCCTCTCTGTCTGTCGCTTGTGTTTTATAAGGGCTATATAGTAAAAAATGTAAAGTCGTCGGGGTGGCCTAATATCGGAATCAGCCAGAAAGGGAGAGAATCTATCCCTTTTTCACTAGCACAAACCAAGGAGTTTTTTTTGGCGTCCGAGGTGGAGCGCCACACTTACCATCAGCTCCTTACTTTACCGCTCAGATCCCTGTGCTACTTATACGCTGAGTTGGCGAGGACCGATATCGAACCCGGGAACTTGTGGTTCCTAGATAAACCGGTCCTGAGTATTATTTGGATTATTCGGACTACTTATTGTTATCTATACAACGTTTTGATCGATGTGCCCTCCGAAAAGTTGTACAACAATAAAGATGAGGACAATAACCCGAATAATACAAATAATACTAATTATTCTAATTGTTTGTTTTAAGTCACGACCAAACGCAGTCGCTATAATCAATTTCGCAAAATCCCCCCCCCGCGCTGTATTTTGTCAGCAACACTCACAGTAGTCCTTGCTCAATCCGTCAAAATTTCACTCGCTCAAACACACGTCTCACTTCACCTCAAGAAGATCAAAACACAACCCCCCCCCCCCCGTTGTGTGTGAAGGTAGGACTTAAATAGTT
Organism: Doryteuthis pealeii; assembly: GCA_023376005.1. NCBI lineage: Eukaryota > Metazoa > Mollusca > Cephalopoda > Myopsida > Loliginidae > Doryteuthis > Doryteuthis pealeii. Next base: position 15,838,209 of record CM042177.1, on the reverse strand, counting down.
AAATAAATGCCCTTTCCACGATTTCACATTCGGGCGAATCACACGCTGCCAGACCCGTGCGGAATCCGCACATTCAACAGCGGTGACAGTAGTCTGCTTACGAGCCACTCGCGAGCAGGAGGTTGCGAGTTCCATCTCCACCACAATTATCAAGCCTCATCTACATAATTCAGGCGGGATATTTGGATCTTATCAAGTTTTTGAGGCAAGTCTTACCTCCTTCTCGGGAAAATTGCCACTTTTGTATTATGCGGCAAGGTAGCCAGGACGGATAGCCGAGATGGAAGAGGCACATGAGAATTCACAAGAATGCAATTCCGCCATCAGATTCAATGGCTCCTCTGAGTAATTCGAACAATATCTGACACGTGTGCTTTAAGCCAGTTAAGTCAGCAACTAGTCTTAAGAGTCAGCCCCAGAGCACATGGGCGTCGCTAAGTATATTTGGGTGACTGGGCAACACTGAGACTGCAATCATCCAACAATGCCAAGATCTCTCTCTCTCTCTCTATATATATATATATATATATAAAACACTGGCCAGTATCAAATCCACTTTTAAGTCAACCGACTGACATTACTGAAGACATCCCTAGGTAATTTAAAAACTTTGATTAAAACAGAAATGTTTTCGGCATAAAATAGCCCAGGAATTGACATTCCATAAAATCCAACCAACCAACCTTTAAAAAATCTTGCCAATCTCCTTTACTAAAGCTTTCTTCTCTACCTCTCTTCCTCTATATATATATATCTCACACACACACACACACACACACACACGCACTCACTCACTCAAACACACACATTTACAAATGAATCAAATATCAGTATCAAATAACTCATAAGGGGTTGATATGCCATTAAATAAACCCAATCCAACCCAAGCCGCCTTGGGTGAAATGAAGGAGGTGCTGCAATTGGTTTCGAATCCCCCATTTTTGGGGGGCGGTCTACTTCGTACTCAAAGATAAAAAACACTTTTGATGTAAATGAGCACATTCCAATTCCAGCCTGAAGGCCGGGTTAGTTCGGATATGTGGGCGTAGGGTTAGGGTTGGTGAAAGGGAGATACAGAGAGACAGAGAGGGACAGTAGAAGAGATAGAGAAAGAGAGGGTCGGAGAGAGAGTGGGAGAGACAGAGACAGGGCGCACACGCGCGCATGTGTTTCGGTGCGTTTTTGAATGTTTAGACAACTGTTACTTAAATTGCAACAAAAAAGCAACGTAGTTCGCAAATAAACACCGGAAGAAGCCATCTTACCTATTTCCGGCGCCCAAAGTGGTGTTCTACTCGTCCCTCACACAATTAGGAGTCATTTTCCCGACCCCCACCACAGCAGCTGGTCCGCTAAAAGTAACGACAAAATGTAAAGAAAAGAAAAAGAAAAAAAACATGATATAAGATTCCTTTAATTTTGACACCCAATCTAGCATGGGCGGGTTCAAGCAACGGTCCCAGTGCATCTGGTGGGGAGGGACTGAAGCCGGCATAAAAAATTCATTTCGTTTTTTTATCGTTTTCTTTTACCAGAAAAAATAAATAAACACGATGCTCTATCCGAAAGAAATACTTCCTATTTATATTTCCACGGATACTACAACAGATACAAGGAGTACAATATCACCGTTAGATAGGGTGAGTTTTCTGCTCCAACTGATATTTACCCACATCGTCTCCTCTACTGGCTATGCATTTTCGCCAACGACGAACAAGATGTGCTAGATTAGAGAATTGGCTAACTATTTATTTTTGTCCAATTCTGCCGAGTGCTGTAGTATGGCGATTGTTTGTTTTATTTTACGGCATATTAACATCTATGTGTTATTTAATGCCAGCACAGTTTTGAAAGATTCGTAGCGATAGTGTGGGAAAAAAAATGTAAATAAATTATCTATTTAACCCAGAGATGGGACCCTAACAGGTCCTACCACTCTGTGCGAGTGGACCTGGGAGCAATGATGATGAAGGGGTGCCCCACATCCCCCAAACTTCCAGAACTGGAACCTCACCACCAATTAGTCTAACATCATTCCCAGGACATGAAGACACTCAGCCTCCACCTTCTAGCACCCATATGATAAAAACTGTTGGGGATAGTCATGAAGGCAATAGGGTCGGGGCAATCATATAGGTGCTAGGGCTTGATCAGAGAGGGCGTTTCCGACCGACTGTCTAACCTATGTAAGGGCCAAAGTGGGAGTGCAGTCGGTGTATTCTAAAGCCCAAGCCGACAGTGCTGAGGAGTAGAGCCGATTATATTCGCTTGGACGATTCCAACACGAGGGGTGTGGTAGATTATACCACAGAAAAGTTCTCTGCTGGATGACCTGGTCTGGCGTGTCCATGTATTGGTTTCCATAGAACGTCACTTGATTTGAATAAATCATTAATATATTTTTATACATTTATTGAAAATGTTAAGATTATAAAAATTTGAAAATAATTTATCAAATTTGTTTGCAAATTAAATTATTGTGTATTATTTGGATTATTCGGACAATTGTCCTCATCTTTATTGTTATATACAAAACCTTTCGGCAGATGTGCCCTCCGGCCTTCTTCAGATAATTGTTGTCGGACTCGGAAATCCCCTCCTCGAACGTGTGTACCTTCATGTCGTAATCAAGAGGCTTCATGGAACTTCGAACCGAAGCCTGCCGATTATGACATGAAGGCTCTCGAGTTCGACAAGAAAGTTCCCGAGTTCGGAGAGAAGGTTCCTGAGCCCGACAAGAAATAGTTGAAGGGACATCGGCCGAAACGTTGTGTAGATGAGGACAGTAGCCCAGATAATACAAATTATCAAGCCTCATCCCCAAAATTCAGATAAATAGATGAAATATACATCAACTAAAAATAAGAAATAGATTTAAAATTATATCATTTATCATTTAAAAAAAAAATGAGTAGTAAAGTCTGCAAAGTAGACTATTGTTGGTATAAGCCGAAAAACGAAGGAGTCTATCCATTTTCGTTAGTGCTAGACTAGGGATATTTTTGCTGAGGTGGAGTGCCACACCTATCGTCAGCTCTCAAATGCTGCTTTACCGAACAGATCAGATTACCCATGCTGTTCTATTTATCCACTGAGTTGGCGTGGACTGGAATCGAACCAACAGCCTTGCGAATATCTAGGTAGATGCTCTGAGCTAAACTGATACGAGTTTTTACTGAGGTGGAGTGCCATGCTCTTCTACTCATACCCTGAGTTGGTGTTGGCCGGTATTGAACAAACAACCTTTTTGAATATATAGGCAGATGCTCTACCAACTGAGCTAAACCGATACGAATAGCCGATATGTCGGCTGGGGCGTTAGAATGCACCGTGCCCCTCTGCAGATGGGTAAGACTCCCCCACTAGGGCCACCAGTTGGCTGTGGGTGGCGGCCCGTGATGCTTAAGGATGGAACCCAGGTGGCTGAGCACTTAGATACTTATTTAGGCTAGACAGTCGCCCCCCGATCAATCGGTTGATCACATCAAGCCCTAGCACCTACATGATTGTCCCAACCCTATTGCCCTCATGGCAACTCCCCAGTCCTTTTTATCATATGGGTGCTAGAAGGCGGTGGTTGAGGGTCTACATGTCCTGGGAATGACGTTAAACTCTATCTGATGGTGAGGTTCCAGTTTTGGAGGTTTGGGTGAATGTGGAACACCCCTTCATCACCATTGCTCCCTGGTCCACTCTGATCCGGAGTGGTAGTACCTGTTAGGGTCCCATCTATGAGTTAAATAGAAAAACATGTTTATAATCAAAATTGATTATCCATTAATAATGAATTTATTTCGACACATTGTCAGCATTAAATGACCCACTGAGGTTGATATGCCGTAAAACAAAATAAAACAAACAAGCAATACGAGTTATTAGGGTGAGGGTAGATCGTATAGCAAAGTAGCACTAACTTATCTCTATATTAAAAACAAATTCGTAAGCATGTACTTATCTATGAGCAATATTGTATATACGAATCTGGTATTGTCCGCTCAAGTTTTAACTAAATGACCCTGCTTTTGAAGAAGAGCCTCATTGGGAATCGATTAGCTGTTTGTATAATCGAAGATAGACACAAAAGAATTGGGGACGGAGCGGAGATCGATAAAAACCGGCCAAATGACACAAATATCTAACCAGACAGAAAGAAAGAACAGAAGAGCCGGTTCGATTATCGAACTTGTTCGAAATTGACAGGACTACAACGCCAGTAACTAATCGATTTTTGCACAGAGCAGCAAACTGGCGGACGTGAGGTTTATCATTTTGATCTGGCAACAATTTTGGAATTAACAAACAGGAAGGCAATTCGCATAGGTTTTTTTTTAAATTATAGTATGTGGACTACCTTTTTGATTCTGTTATAGTACGTAGCCTACCCGGTTTAAATGTGTCCTACCTCAGTATGAGTATATTTATAGATATAAGTGTTGGGATTTTCGGGATATAATTATTTACTAAGCTTAGCTTAGATTTGGCACAAGGCCAGAAATATGGGGCACCCAGTGAGAATCGAACTCACTAACAATGGTCTGCAAATCTAGCATGCTAACCATTACACCACGCGAGGTGCCCTTGGATTTTCGGGATATAGTTATTTACTAAGCTTAGCTCAGATATGGCACAAGGCCAGATGTGTGGGGCACCCAGTGAGAATCGAACTCACTAACAATGGTCTGCAAATCTAGCATGTTAACCATTACACCACGTGAGGTGCCCTTGGATTTTCGGGATATAAGGTGTGTACTAAATGGTCACTTCTAAATATAGACTCGCTGACTACCATGTGACCAGGGAAGGCAACCTCTTATCCAATCACTGGCAGTGCTGCTGCTGCTGCTGCTGTTGTTGTATTTATACTGGCCTGATTCTAATCTTAGCTCACTGACACTTGGATCTTCTTGGACGTCGGACCTAAAGGATACTATACCACAGGACTTATTGACTTATTTACTTTAGTTCTTTTACCACTGGCCAAAGATGGCGGCCAGATACTTAACAATAAGTAGTAGGCAATTTATTGAAACTAATTATTTTTCACATATATTCAATTTCAAGAAACACAATTCATCATAAGCTGTATATAGTAATTAAGAATAATAATAAAAAAAAGAATTTATCCATAATTTACATGAATCAGAGATCTATTTAATTCTAAAATATTCTAAAATTCTGAAATAGGGTTTGGGTTAGGGTCAGCAGTTAATATTATAACCTCATTATATGTTTTTTATGGTAGGCCACATACTATACGAGAGACATGATTTCGTAGGCCTCATTCAAAAGGTAGGCCACATGCTATAATATAACCGTTTTTTTATTTTCGCAGTTTGTTTTGTTTTACGACATATCAACGACTGTGGGTCATTTAATGCCGGGAAAGTTTTGAAAGATTCGTAGCTGTAGTTTGGAAGAAAACTTTTAAACTCATTTTTTTTGTAAACAAATTTTCGATAACACACAAAGATTGATATGCACTTTAACAAAGAAACCAAACCACCCTAACATTTAGAGGTTGTCCGCCATGCTTTTCTTTATTTAGCAGTAAATAAACTAATAACAGATAAGACGTGAAACATATTTAGATAAATGATATTTTTATCTTGCTCATATTATGAACTATTCTTTAAAACTTTGAGTAAAAGGAGAATAAATTAGAAATAATTCCGTTTCTTTTCACTGATATCTATCATAGTTCAGAAACTTTTTTTTAATTAAGACTTATGTCCTATACTGGGAAAAGTAAATAGCTATATATGTATTTACCAACCTCTCTGTACGAACAGGATGCGACACACGGTCAATTTCTGAAGAGGGTTTTAACAGCTTTGAATTCAGAGTTTTCCTTCTGCTAGACTGGTTTTCTAGCCATGGTCAAAGAGCCCAGTCCGCCCTACTATTTATCCATAATTGGAGGGAGAATAGTTGGGTTCACACCTTTCCCAATGGGATTAGCGTAACTGGCTATATAGAAGTCAATGAAATACAAAAATGTTACACAAAAGTGCTACAAATAATGTGTAGCGTCAATAGCAAATCCTTTGCGGGTGACCAGGGAAATGTTAGCATCGTGCTTAATGATTATTTTTCTATCTTATTCAAATTCATATAGCGAATATTCCCTACAAAAATATCAATGTCATCACAGGGCATGGAAGATTTTCTACCTATCTATACCAGCTGAGATTCTTTGCGGTCATATCAAGACTTTGCTTGAGAATAATCAACCTTGGAGATTCGGTATTCATCAACATTGTATGAGAGTGCCAGTAGTCGTATCAAGACATAAGAATAATCAACCTTGGAGATTCGGTATTCATCAACATTGTATGAGAGTGCCAGTAGTCGTATCAAGACATAAGAATAATCAACCTTGGAGATTCGGTATTCATCAACATTGTATGAGAGTGCCAGTAGTCGTATCAAGACATAAGAATAATCAACCTTGGAGATTCGGTATTCATCAACATTGTATGAGAGTGCCAGTAGTCGTATCAAGACATAAGAATAATCAACCTTGGAGATTCGGTATTCATCAACATTGTATGAGAGTGCCAGTAGTCGTATCAAGACATAAGAATAATCAACATTATATGACATGAGAGATAGCCAATCTACTCAAAATATTGGCTAGCCTTTTGCACAAATTGAAATCGATAGCGCTCATACCAAGATCTTGAAAACAAATTAACAACATGTGGTTGAAAATGACAGACAAGGATGTTTCTTAATAGTCTTCATCGTCACTTTGTTTAGCTCTGACAAAATGATGGAATCAGCACACTTAGTTGATGTTTATTTAGCAGTAAATAAACTAATAATAGATAAGATGTTAAAACATTTTTCTTTAATATACCTTAAACTGAGACTAAATTGTTTGAATTAATATAATTTTCCAAGCCACGCAGAAGAAAAAATATGGAATGATTTTGTACTTTGCATGCGTAAAACAGTCTTCTCCTATAAAGGCAAATCGATCTACAGTTAAAAGATAGTTCTTGCATATCTCAACAAGTCGTTGAGCATACCTAATTGAAAGGAAACATGGCTCTAGCGAAAACAAAAGAAAGGATCCAAAAACTCGTTCAAGAAGGCAATCAACTGTGAAGTGAAGCGAAAGACCCTGGTTGATCCTAGTTAGTTGAGTCTAAAATTTGGTGAAAATATAAAGGAAATGGGTGAGTGGTTAAAAGGGAAAACACACTGGTTGATCACGAAAGACAAAAGCTTCAGGATAGAGAACACAAACTTCAAACTTCAAAACTTCAAAACTCAAACTCAATCTAAAAAATACAAGATGTACAAGAAAACAAATGAAAAACATAAACTAGAACAGGAATCATTCTGGATAGATAGATAAATATCTAACTAGATAGATATATATGTATAATGGAAATAGTGTTATTATAATTAAGGTCTAAAGCAGATTGCTTTAGACCTTGATTATAATAACAATATTACCGAGATTATAATACACCCCAATGCGTATACCCATACTCATGTTACATAAACAATAATAGATATCTCTCGATTCACTAATTACCAATTCAATTCGCGCACACACCGCAATAAAAAAGATACACACACTCGACAGCAAACAAAACATAAGTTGTGGCACCAACCGGAAGTTTACTCCATGGTAGCCTAAAAAGAAATGACCAATATAACACGTCCATGCGCATAGGCTCCGGTTGAAGTTCAGGTTGGAAAACAAGAATGCCCAAAAAATAAAAGAAAATAATTTTGTAAATAAACTCACATTTTCATCCAATTGAAAACTCTCCCACCAAAAAAAAACAAAAAAGGCTTCTGTGAGCCGATTTCGGATCACACAGGCCTATATAAACGTCGGCTTTCAAAAGCCGACAGAACAGAGAGGTCCAGGCGTCAAGTCGCACACACATTAACGGGGCCGACACCAGCAAACGAAATCTACATCACAGGCGGCCGATTTACCTTCCTCACCTACCTCTACCCAAATCTGGCTTCACCGGCAGTCAACAAACGAACATTTCCACGTCGTTCAGCGATACCAAAAATATGTGAACTATCATACACGATACAACCAGCTATCGACTTCAGAATAACCGAAACACAAAAGTCTGCCTACAACAACAACAATAAATACGCCGACTGATACAAGGAACACAACCGTTAACGACGACCAAAAAACGCAAGACTCTGCTCACCTATTTTACTACTATCACCAAAATCAGACTTTCTCTCTTAAATTCAATTTCTGCTTTTCACCGTTCTTATGTTATTTTTCAATACAATTTTGAAACTCAAAATCCGTGTCTGTTCTTTTCCTCGTCACCATACTCTTGCATGCTAACCCTGTTTATTACACTCACTTCATAATAACTCCAATTAAAATAAAAAAAATAAATAAATTTGAACATATCTTAATGAAACCACATTTAAGCATTATGACCCATACAGTTGTTAGACAGCCGTAATCTAGTAAAAACATTAACACAAAACGATCTACTACCATTGTTTACATTTTGAACATTACGAAAAATCAACTTCCGCTGTTAAAACATTTGAATTTGAAACCAGCGTTCCTCATAACGAACCGTTTAACGCGATGAACACACACGTGTAGTCGACTGCAATTAATCGATTAATCAGTATCTCGATTAATTCAGTGGATTTAATCCTGAAGATCCTTATGGTGAAACTCGAGTAGGTTATCACTTGTACCTTATTGTAATAGATAGATATATAGATAGATAAATAGATAGATAGATATGAACCTACTCATGATAGAACTAAGAAATCGGTTAAAGGAAACGGTTTTTACATACAGAAAAATCAAACAAAAACCTATAATATATATATAAAAACAAGATTTGGCACTAAATAACCCACAAGGGTTGATATCCCATTAAACACTTATTTATCAGCGAGATAGAAACCTGTGTTTGGTTTGGGTTGAGTTGGGTTGTATTGTTTGTTTTGTTTTGCAATATATATTGCGATATATTAATGGGGCCGATTTAGATCAGTCGGTAGCACATCGGCCTAGAAATCGCAAGGTTTGATACCTATCTCCGCCAAAGCAGCACATGAGTAGCACGGATTGGTTAATCTGATCTGTGCGATAAAGTGACGGGCTAACAGTAAGTCTGGCGCTCCGACTTAACAAAACAACCTTCCTAGTATAGCACTAGCGAAAAGGTTTGGTTTGGTTTGTTTTGTTTTACGGCATATCAACCTCACTGGGTCATTTAATGCCGACAAAGTTGTGAAATAAATTCATTCTTAATGCATAATACAATTTTGTTTATCAACTCATGTTTTTCTATTTAACCCATAGATAAGACCCTAACAGGTACTACCACTCCGGGTCACAGTGGACCAGGAAGCAATGGTGATGAAGAGGTGCTCCACATTCCCCAAACTTTAAAAAAAAACCTGGGTTCTAACCTTAAGCATCACGGGTCGCCACCCACGGCCAACAGGTGGCACCATTGGGGGTAGCGAAAAGGGTATAGATCTCCGGCTGATACCGACAAGAACATGGTTTCAGGTAGTAGTGCTTATTCAATCATAACCATTTCTATATAGACAGTCATATTTGTTTCAAGTATTTCAATCGAATAGTAATCATGTTCAAACAGAAGAATTAGGCCTATACATGGGATCTAAAAGGTATAACACCTCTGCCCTGAGAGAGTTAGCAGACACAGAGAGCGAGGGGTGAGAGAGTCAGCAGACACAGAGAGCGAGGGGTGAGAGAGTCAGCAGACACAGAGAGCGAGGGTGAGAGAGTCAGCAGACAAGAGAACGAGGTGAGAGAGTCAGCAGACACAGAGAGCGAGGGTGAGAGAGTCAGCAGACACAGAGAGCGAGAGTCAGCAGACACAGAGAGCGAGGGGCGAGTAAGTCAGCAGACACAGAGAACGAGGGCAAGAGAGTCAGCACAGAGAGCGAGGGCGAGAGAGTCAGCAGACACAGAGAGCGAGGGTCGAAAGAGTAATTGCAACGAAGATTTAATAATATAAATTTCTTGTAAAAAATGTTATTATATGGGAGGAAAGATTTATTGTGGACAAAAAAAAAATGATCGTATCTCGGAAATGGCTCTAAACTGCATCCGGTGGTGATACTCCTTCTAGAGCTTTGGAGGGTGTAGGGTTACTGTTGTCATTACTCCCAGTTCGACTCCGATTCGGAGTGGTAGTATCTGTTAGGGTCCCACTATAAAGTAAAAGTAAAGTCGTTGGGTGGCCTAAAGTCGGTATCAGCGAGGGAGTCTATTCCCTTTTCACTAGCGATAGACCAAGGAGATTGTTTTTGCATCTGAGGTGGAGCGCCACACCTACCATCAGCTCCTTACTTTACCACGCAGGTCCCTATGCTACTTATTGGCGAGGGCCGGTATCGAACAAGGAACCTTGTAGTTTCTAGCCAAACGCTCTACCGACTGAGCTAACCCGGCCATATTTGTTACAGATTATTGTTTATCTGTTTAAAATGAATGACAAATGGAGGTCATGTCTGACTGACTTCGGTATAAAATAACTCGCAAAGGTTGGGATTCCGTAGAAAGATCAATCGACAAACCAGAAAGTAACAAAACTGAAGTTGCATTCATTCGTTTTCTTCAAAATACTCCCCTTGACATTAAAACACGATCACACATCATATATATATATAATATATATATATATATAATATATATATATATGGAGATAGGATGGATGTCGTAGAATCCGACAGTATGAGGTAGATAGAAGGATGGTGAATAAGAAATGATAACTCAAAACAAATCAGAGAGTTGAAACGTTTCGTCCGAATTCATACGGACACCTTCAGTCAAATGATTTTTATTGAAAGCAAAATTTTGTGAGAGTATAAGTGACGGAAGTGAAGGGAGGGGGTTAGGGGTAGGCATGAATGAAGTGAGGGTAGTAAACAGGAAGTGGAGAGAGGATGGGAGTGGATGAGCACAGGGGTGGTAAAGGAAGGGGGTAAAGATCTGGTGTGTTTGATGTCAGCAGCAGATGAGGAGGAGAGAGTTGAGCGACCTAGGTTACTAGGTCAGTTAGTGGAAAGGCAGGGGGGGATATTTTCTGACTTATATATATATATATATATATATATATATATATATGGGGAAAGAGGATTGGAGTAAATCCGACTGAATGTAGTAGAAATATGTAGAACACAGGAACAAAAATCAGACAAGTGTATGCAGGAGATATATTTCGCTAAGTATTAAGCTCAGCATCATCAGTCGTTTATTTGATCATTGAGGCATCATACAAGTGTTTTATAGAAGAGAAAATGAACGGGAGAGGAGTGGATATGGGGAAGAGGTCAACTGGGTGGCATAGCGCTTGTGAGGAGAATTTGAGAGGTCAGGAGGAAATCATTGGAAAGGGAGGGAGAGAAAATCAAAAAAGAGGAGAGAGTTTGAGAGGATATGCAGAGTAAGGTGGGAAAATACAGTGGGAGAGAAACAAGTTCAAAGAGAAAATGGGTCAGCCTTCTTGGAGAAAAAAATTTATGCAAAGAAGCAGAAAGGGAAGTAATAAAAAGGGGAGTGAGTTGACAGGGGTAAGATTTTGGAGAAATTGGTCACTAGGTGTGAGTATAAAGGGTCAGAGGGGGATGTTTGGTAAGTGTAGGGTAGGAAAAGTGGTTAGATGAAGGGGAAAGAGAAAGCATATATATATATATATATATATATATATATATATATATTATAGAACAGACTAACTAGATAGATATCAGTAAACAGAGATAGATAGATAGGTTGATAGATAGTTTTCCCAAATGTATTAACCTGAAATGGAACATAATTACACGACTGGGATTCGAACTCGCTTCCTAAGAATTAGAAGTCCAGTACGTTAGCTGCTACACCACGGGGACTCTCCCAAAGATAGATAGATAGATAGATATGTACAAAACAAACTGAAATAAATAGATTGATTGATAAGAACAGACTCAAATAGATAGATAGATAGATAGATAGATAGATAGATAGATAGATAGATAGATGTGTACAAAACAAACTGAAATAAATAGATTGATTGATAAGAACAGACACAAATAGATAGATAGATAGATAAATATATAGATACTAAATGAACTGAAATAAATAAATTGATAGATAAGAACAGATTCAAATAGAACAGACTCAAATAGATAGATAGATAGATAGATAGATAGATAGAAAGATAGATAGATAGGTGTAAAACAAACAAATGAATAGATTGATTGATAAGAACAAACTCAAATAGATAGATATATAAATAGATATATTGATAGATAGATAGATAGATAGGTAGATCCAAAACAAACTGAAATAAATAGATTGATAGAACAGACTGAAATAGATAAATAATTTTCTGTTGTCCTTTTTCAAAAAGTCTTTTCAAGCAGAAATCCTAAGGATTACAAAGCCACATTGAATCCTCCATTGGCAAACAGAAAACGTTCTGTTGTGCGCTTTTAAATCACCATAACTTTAACCTCAATCACCCCCTACCCCCTCCTCCTCCTAGCCATCCTCCTCCTCCTTCTTCTCATCCAATTCCTCCCCCTATGATGTAGATGCGCCTTACTCAAATGTGCTCGTTTTTCTTCAACACCAAAGCCGTAATCTTCGTTGGATAAAATGGTCATCTTTTGTTGGCCATTTGCTCGACACTTATGACTTGCCGCTGTGTGCGCGTTTGCACATGCGCACACTCGAATGGCGTCTGTTTTCAATAAAAACCAAGGTCCCCCCATTTTGTTTCTGATTGCCTCGTTTTCAGACCTGGTCTATCTCTTCTTTCACGTTTATTGCACAGAAGGAATCATATTTTGTTTTTGTTTGTTTTGTTATTTTGTGTTTTTGTTTTTTGTTCTTGTTTTTTCATCTCGTTTTTTTCACGCTTTTTTTTCTAATGGTTCTGCGTTGATTTGAATCCAATCTGTTTTTCATATTTACTTATTTGGGATTTCTTTATCCATTCGATTTCTTTTTCTCATTCCGTTAACCATAACCGTGTTAGATTTTCTATGTTATTTTCTCCTGCTATCAGGATTGAACTTGCAACCTCCAGATTATTGTCAATTAGAACAGTATTAACTCAAATATTATATCCGTTGCGCTATGTGTCCCGATAACGACACGAAGGCTCCCGGGTTCGACCGGGGTTTGCAATCTTGTGATCACTTTCTTCGTGTGATTTAAAAAGTTATTTTTTCGAAAATTTCAAAAATTCTCCGCGTTCCAACGAATTTCATTAAAAAAAAAGGATTTACTCTGAGGAAGGTCGATGTTTCTGTGTGCTGAACATTTCTATATTCTTTCTATTATTATTATTTTATTTTATCTAAAAATATTATCTGACCGAAACACGTGTAAATTAAATTAATTAAAATAATTCTATCTTATCCATTCAATACTTTCTTTCCTTTATTTCTCTTTTCAACATACCGTCGGATTCACTTCCATTTTCAATTTACATACATATATATATATATGTGTGTGTGTGTGTGTGTGTGTTAGTTGGTTGGTTGATTGGATTTGTTTTACGGCATATTTCGGGTCATTTCATACCGAATCAAGTACTTTTGATTGTAGTAATTTAATACATGCTATTGCCTAAATGGTCACTCATCTAAGTATTTAACAGCCTCATCGTTGCTTAACTTCGGTGATTTATCGGAAACAGGTGCTTTCAACTTGACTTGACCGTAAGCTCATGTGTGTGTGTGTGTGTGTGTGTGTGTGTGAGAGAGAGAGAGAGAGAGAGAGAGAGAGAGAGAGTGATAGAGAAAGAGAGGGAAAGATATATAGATATGACGAGAGTGTACTAGATTAGATAGAAACAGACCACGATAGATAGATAGATAGATAGATAGATAGATAGATAGATATGAATAGAAACATAGATAGATATGAAGAGAGTGTAATAGATTAGATAGAAACAACCACGATAGATAGATAGATAGATAGATATGAATAGAAACATATATGTGTGTGTGTGTTTGTTTGAAAAAAGAATTACATTAATACTTATAGACACAGATCAATATATATGTAGATTTTTCAGGTATATACAAATATGTTTTTGATTCTTTTTACTCATATAATGTGGACGCAGCAGCCATTGCATACAAACAATCCATTTTCTATTTCATCTTCTCTCTTCCTTTTCCATTGTTTCTCCATCTGCTTTCGCATTGTTCTTTTAATATAAAAGTCCCATAAAACAAAAACAAAAAATAACTCCATACGGACATATATTATTGACGCCATGACAGTATACTTCTTGAAACTGCCATGGAGGAGAGCATTAAACAGACAGGCAGCCATTTTGTGGACTGGAAAGAAAAACAATGGGACGAACGCGGGAAGGTTTTGCTGTTTTTTGGCGGGAAAAAGACATAAATGAAATAGTTGTCTCGAAAAGAAAGAAAAAAGATGACTTAAACGTCGTTTGAGCCTTGTTCATATCTGGTCCACAAAGAAACACATTTTACAGTTGGTGAATTTTACAGTTGGTGAATGGCGGACAGAAACTGAGATCGAATAAAAAGTGGGGGAAATGAGGGGAAAATTAGAAACAAAGAGAACAATGACGTTGATATATATATATATATATATATAATATATATATATATATATATATATATAAAAGATAAATCTAATGAGTCAGACGAACCTACTTAATGCTCTTCTTAGGTATTGAGCACTTTTTACTTATTAACTTATTCTCCTAGCGGTTATATGAATATATATATATATATCTTATATACATATATATACATATAAATTGTTTTTTCTTTCGGCCAAATACTGTACCAATAGATTACTTTTTGTTGGTACGACTATCTTGGTCTTTTCTTTTTTTCAAAAATTTTTTCTCCCCGGTTGATGTTTGGTAGTATATTTTTACAATCAAACTATTTGTGGGTTTTTTCTCACCGCGAGGATTTACCAACACGCTTGGTATATTAAATTATATATATATATATATATATATATATATATATATATATATATATATATTTAAATAAATAACAAAAGACTTATAGATCTTGCATTATAGACTATTTCAGGGAGCTTAGACGAAAATGTCTAATTCTCCCGACTCCTAAGCTCCCTGAAATAGTCTATAATGCAAGATCTATAAGTCTTTTGTTATTTATTTAAATATAAATTTGCTCTGTGACTCTAACACAAGAGCACACATTGAGCTCTCTAACTGCGACAAGTTGTTTTTTTTAAAAAATACCTTTGTCGTAAAGGAAGATTTCTTCTCTGGACTTTTGGATTATATATATATATATATATATATATATATATATACTACCCACTCCGATTAACATAGTTAATTGGATAGTTGATTGGTTGGCTTTTAATCTTATTGGGTTATCTAATACCGAAATAAATCATCATGGCATAAGAATAATTCAGAAAAATCTGAAGAGAAACGTTGGTTATCTTTTATGAAACTAAAGCTGAGCAAATCAACCTTTGTCTCCTAAAGGCTTTTTTACTGTTTAGTTTTATAGTGGTTCGTCGGGTAACAAGTTTATAGTGGTTGCCAATTTATGGTGGTTGTCTTGAGTGAAGTTATATATACTAGCAAATATATGCACCCTCCGGGTGCAAGTATTTAAGTTTTGATATAATAAAATATCATATTAAATTAGAAAGGCTAATGAAACTGACTAAGAATGCAGATAAAAAAGATTTGTAACAGAGGGGGTATAATCGAAAAATAGAACAACTTTGAAACTAACTATTCCATCATTTTACATTACTCCCCTGTTTCATTGGTAAATTTTCCTAATTTAACTATTTAGTTAAAATAGGAAGTAAAGGATAATATTACAGTTATTTCTTCTTGTAAATAAATTTCTTTTAAGATTTATCCACGAGATTTTTGTTTATATTTCTTAAGATAAAACCAAACAATTAGAAATCAATAATACCAAGCACATATTTATTAAAATAAAATTTTAAATATCAATATGCAAATTAGCCTTCTCGTTCAAACTGTAAATCGCTATTTTGTTGTATATATAAATACAATTGCATGTTATTAGTACGTAGATATGGTCAACAGTATTAATAATGTAATACAATTTTTATTAATAACTGAAGGTTTAAAAGAATGAAATCATGGAGAATTTGACGTAAATAATTAAGGGAATTGTGACTTGAGTAGTAATATAGTTTCGGTTACAGACAGAAAAACACACAATCTCCATTATAATAAGATATATTAGGAAAGTTATATATAGTGAAGTTATATATATATATATTAAGAAATACAACAAACACACTATAAGGTTATATAAATAAAACAGAAGGAAAAACAAATCATTCACAGAATGAATCAATAAGTAATCAAAACGTACTGTTCAAAGTCCAGCAGAATATGCTTTTTTCAATAATGTAGAGGAAGAAAGAATTGAGTTCAGTCCAATAGAGAAAGAAAGGGTAAAGAAAGAGTATAACGTTTAATCAGCAGTGGAAATTTTAGAGAGGGTAAAGTAAATTATACCTTTGTAGCAGGCAAATAGTTTTAAGTGGAACGACGTGGAGTATTCAGTCATATGTTGGTCATTCTGAACTTTTCTCCAAAAAACCTTCTTTGAAATAGGTTTTACCTAGGCTCCAGATTCGGTCTTTTTAAAAAAAAATTCAGGAGCGAAGGCCTCTGATTGGTTCAAAATTATCATTTTGATCATTACTATTTTTGCTTTCTACCTGCGGTTATCCTATGCGCAGATTACTTACTTTCGTCATTTATTTCTGTTTTCAATGCATTAACTTCCGGCTCGCTTCTTATCATATCACTATAGTGATTTTAGTATAACTTCACACGGAAGTTATACTAAAATTTTTTTTTTTTTGGGGGGGTGAGTTATGTTTGAAATAAAATCGATTTTAATTGGTTCTAATTAGTTGTAATTTGCAATTAACTCAAAAACTGACCCGTCTCTTACTTGACATTCTATCTGTCACTTTCACCCTCTCTAAGTATATCTTAATTGCCTCCTCGTTATATATGTTAGTTTCACAGAGAGATATTGGAGAGTTATGAAACGTATTTGTATGTTACGTTTCATAAGCAGCCAGTCGGGTCAATATCCTGGCTCTTAATGAATTCAAATTAGGTCAAATGTTCCCTTTCTTAGAAATTTTACAAAATGATTTTAATGGTTTATTTTTTCAATTCTTCGTTCGTTTTCATATATTCATTGTTTATTTACTTTGCAAACTCACTTTTCCTTAATTCCAATTATTTATCCACATCTCAATGGGTGACCCAACAGGTCACGTTTTGTCTAGTATATATATATATATATATAATATATATATATATATATTTACCAATCCCTCCGCACGAGAAGGATGCTTACACAATGTCAGTTTGTTAAGTGGGGTTTAGCGGGTTTGAATTCAGAGTTTTTCTTCCTAGACCGGTTACCTAGCCATGGTTAAAGAGTCCAGTCTGCCCTACTATTTAACCATAGCTGGAGGTAGTGTAGTTGAATTCATACCTTTCCCACGCTATGTGAAATGAAAACAGCCTAGTCCAGAATTTGAACTCGTGTCAACGAGTCCATTTCCTACGATTCTAATCATTCTTTGAAAATCCAAATGATACACTGTAGTGGTACTATTTAACTTATTGTTGGAGGATGAGGAGGTTCCCACCTTTTCCAATGGTATTAGTCTGAGAGTGAACGTAATGGCGCAACTGGAGTTCGAACTTGCTTACTACGATAGTTTAGTCGAACACGTTATCCATTAGGCTACGGGGAGTTCCTATGGAAACCCGAGGAGACTTGTTGTCAATCAATCTCCAGTGAAAAACTACCCATAAAAACTGGTGCGAAGAACTTCCTTAGAGTGAAAATGATTAATTTATCTATCTATCTATACATACATATATAAAAGGCAGTTGTGTGTATGTGTATGTCCAGAGGATATATACATATTAAATATCACCATGGCTCGGTTTTTGCGCAAAAATAATAGAGATTTGATTTATATTTGTAAAGAAAATATTTTTTTAAAATTTAACATAGATTTTTTTTCTTATAATATATTTAGATAGTAGACATTAACATTACTTTTCAGAGTAGCTGGATCAATGCAAGGTTTATTTTTTTACACAGGGATTTAAATGGGGCATCCCACGAGGATTCAACTCACGATTCAATAATAATGGATCTGCGGGACTAACTTTAAAAAATCCGACTCTACGTAGGCGACGCCGGGTATCCGCTGCTAGTCAAAGGGCAGTTTGTGTGTATGAATGTCCGGAAGAAACTATGAAAACAAAACAATGGCAAAGTAAATATGTATACACATTAACTATCACCAAATCTTGCTTTTGGCGCAAAAATAGTGAAGATTTGATTTATATTCGTGAAGATAATTAAAAAAATAAAATTTAAATGATAACAGAATGGAATTTTTTTTTGCATTTCAGAGTGGCTGTATCTTTTTACATGAGTATTTTAATGGGGCATTCTTTGAGGACTCAACTCGTGATTCGATAATAATTAATCGACGAGACTATCTTTTTACCTCCTCTACCTCGGGTAGCCGCTTCTAGTACATATATGAAGGGCTGTTTGTGTGTATGTATGTCCGGAGGAAACTATGAAAATAAAACAATTAATGACAAAGTAAGTATATATACACATTCACTATCAACAGAGCTTGATTTTTGAGCAAAAATAATGAAGATTTGATTTATATTCGTGAAGATAATTAAAAAAATAAAATTCAAATGATAACAGGGTGGAATTTTTTTGCATTTACTATTTTAAATTGGAAACTTTAATTTTATTTTCAGCGTGTCTGGATCAACGCAAATTCTTTTGTACGTAGGGATTTTAATGGGACATCCTGTGAAGATCCAACTCGCGATTCAACAACAATGAATCTGTAACATTCCCTTTTTACGCCCCCTTTACCCGGGCGACGTCGGGTAGCCGCTTCTAGTAAAAAAAAATTAAAGAAACACACATTATACAAATCACGGAGTACAAAAAATCTCATAGTGCAAATACCCATCGTGTTTTTAAGTCGTCGTCGACGAAGCTCAAATCGTTTTGTCGTTTAGCTGCATGACCGACAGGTGGCGCAAAGTTTATAAACCTGACCTTTACTGACGGCTACAACAAGATGGCGTTTACTCGTTTCCGGATCGGTCTCCTGCCTCTCTCCCCGCCGCCTCACGTCGCCCTGCCTCTGCCTCTATCCAAAAGCGGATACAGGAAATCTATGGGCCGTTTTATGGTGCAGGTAAACAAGGTGGACGAATTATTTCCAGGATAGCAGTGATGAATGAATCGCCCGATGGATGGGATCGGTTGTGGCATAAAGAGAGAGAGAGGGGGGAGAGAAGTGTGGAGGGAGGAGGAGAGAGGAAGAGAGAGAGAGAGGTTACATCTTATTTACTGGACGCGTTTATTGATCCGACATTTTGTACTGAATGACATGTTCTCGTCCACAAAAATAAATAGTCACATTATTTGTGTAGAACATGGTGTGGGGTGTGGGGTTTTATTTTTCATTTATTTATTTATTTATTCTTACTATGAAAGGATTGCCAGCAATAAGCATTTGTAAATGAACTGAAAAAGTATAAATATAATATAATATATATATATATATATATATATATATATATATATATATATATATATATGAGGAAAAGGGGGTTGGAATGAATCCGACAGAATGAGGTAAAATATGAGGAATGAAAGAACAAAACTCAGACAAAAATATGTAGAATATTTCCTGTATAATTTTCTTTCGTCATCATACGAGCTTTTTCAAACGCTGTAAAAATCTTATTATAATGGAGATTGTGTGTTTATCTCTCGGTAAATGTTTATATTACTATTCAAGTCACAATTCCCTTAGTTATTTACGTCACATCCTCCATGATTTATTAATAAATTGCTTCACACTATTAATACTGTTGACCATATCTACGTACAGATGACATGCAATTGTATTTATATATACATGAAAATAATGGTTTACAGTGTGGATGGGAAGGCTTTGTGGATGGGAAGGATTTGCATATTGATATACAAAAATTGATACTTGGTATTATTGATTTCTAATTGTTTGGTTTTATCTTAATGAATAGAGCAAAACTTTCGGGGATAAATCTTAAAAGAAATCCATTAACAAGAGGAAATAATTGTAATTTCATTCTTTACTTCCTATTTTAACTAAATAGTTGAATTGGGAAAATTTAACAATGAAAGACGGGAGTGATGGAAGAGTAACTTTCAGTTGTTCTATTTTTTCACTATACTCCCTTCTGTTTAAAATCTTTTTATCTGCATTCTTATTTAGTTTCATTAGCCTTTCTAAATTAATATAATATTTTATTACATTAAAACTTGAATACTTGCACCTAGAAAGTGCATATATTTGCTAGTACTGATTATGCTGTTGCATTTATCATATGTGAAGATGTAATGACGTTATGTGAACATGTTGGGACATTAATAGTCTTAAGAGACATTTTCCTACTGAAATTTCTTCTACTTAGCATTTTTTGAATTTGTGTTATCAAGTTTTTGTTGTTCCATTTGTCATGCTCTGTGTTCACGACAATGTTGATAAAGTTTTTCAAAATATATTTTATAACTAAAATGTTGTTATAAAATCTATTTGGATTCAAATTCCCTGATGATTTTTTTTTATTTTAAGTTATTATTATTTTACCACATCAGAAAAAAAATATCTTTGGAAATGGAGTTCAAAACCGTTTAAATTATGCAAATCTCCCCTGTGGTTCAAAAGTTTCAATGATTTAAAAAACAATCTCAATATTACACTGCAATTTTCGTGTCTAGACCGAAGTTCAATATTCTGTACAAGGTCTTAAAGGTCTTTAAGTAATATTTTCTGGGTGAAATTTCTTAAACTGAACATTTTTTTCAATTTGAATTTTTACAAATTCTATTTCATACTGTTGACAATCTTGATAAAGTTTTAAAATCTTTTAAAATATATTTTGCAACTAAAATAATATTATACAATCTTTTTGTATTAGCATTCTTAACTGACTTTTTAGGTTATTGTTATTTGATCACATTTGAAGGAAAATTACTCTTGAACTTTGTCGACCAATTTGATTTGTTTAAGCAGTGTTCAGTAAATTGTTATACCTTCACAAAAAGACCATTAAGCAAAAGAGGTGATTGAAAAATGCTTTTCTATGAATCAACTACATCATTAAGAAATTGATTGAAAGTGTTACTTTCTTTGTTGTTCTCTCGTCACAAGAATTCATAAACATTTGAATATAGAATATCTACTTAAATGTCATATTGCATTTTATTTTGGCTTGTGTTGCAGCATATCCCTTTGTTGTTTGGTCAATCTACCACTGTTATACTTTCTAATTTATATTTCTCTGAATGTTTGAGATTAGGCTTGATGATTAGTATTATCTGCGTTAATCGGACTATTGTCCCCATCTTCATTGTTATCGGTACAACGTTTCGGCCGATATGCCCTCCGACCTTCTTCAGGTATTTCTTGTCGGACTCGGGAACCTTTTTCGGACTCGGGAACCTTCTTTTCGGACTCAGTAACTTTCTTGTCATAATCGGGAACCTTCTTGTGGTAATCGGAAGCCATCACAGAACTTTGAACCTAACCCTTTATTCAGTCCACAGGGGTATCCTGTTCCCATTCCGCTAACCATGGCTGGGGTACATGAATTAAGCTGTGTTAATTATTATTCTAAGTAACTTATTCTATGTTGATTACGACAAGAAGGTTCCCGATCTGAAAAGAAGGTTCACGAGTCCGAGAAGGTTCCCGGGTCCGACAATAAATACCTGAAGAAGGCCAGAGGGCATATCGGCCGATACCTTGTACAGATAACAATGAAGATGAGAACAATAGTCCGAATAACGCAGATAATTTCTAATTTCTGTATCTGTTAAAAATCTTGTTGGAATTTGTATATGAATATATAAACTGCCCTCAGTAGCTTTCTGAGTCCTCCTAATGCATTATAAGAAAGTGGTATTAGCTACTGAAGTTAAAATCACCTTTTAATTCTTTCTTTGTTGTCTTTACTGTAATTTTCTTGTAATTTACTCTTGTTAGAATTCGTTGTATATGAATATGTAAATTTACTTGTGTTCGGTGGTTTTCTGAGCCCATCTAACGCATTATAAGAAAGTGGTATTAGCTACTGAAGTTAAAACCACCTTTTAATTCTTTCTTTGTTGTTCTCTTGTCACAAGAATTCACAAAGATATGAATCTAGCATACCTACTTGAATGTCATACTGATTTTTATTTTGTCTTGTTTCGCGGCTCTGATGTTATGGCTCTCACTTCGGAATGGAGTGATGACGTGTTGGTAGCAAAAATAATAGTTGTATACTTATCTCGGAACTGGTACTACTTTGAGATGTTCGAATCCGGTTGCTGGACTGCTGTTGAGTTGACTGCCAATTCTGGGTTTGGAGACTGGAAACCAACTTTGAAAACTGGGGAACATCTTGTCTTGTACCATTTATAGTTTTTAATAATAACACAAAGCCACTTCTTTTTTTCATGAGATTTTTATTTCCCCCTACCCCTGGGGAAAGTGGAGTGTTGCATGTCATGGACTGATCATCCTTAAGCATCACAGGTTGCCACCCACGGCCAACAGATAGCCCCATTGGGAGAGTCTTACCCCTTTGCAGAGGGGCAGTTGGTTTATTCTAACGCCCCATCCGACAGGGCGGCCCTTTGTGCATGATCTATTTCATATATATATAAAAATAAAGAATAAAAATGAAATAAAAAATATGCATGCATATATATGAAAGTCAGTGGATATGGGCTGGTCACGTCAAGCCCTAGCACCTATATGATTGTCCCGACCCTATTGCCCTTATGGCAAGCACCAACTCTTTTTATCATATGAGTGCTAGAAGGCGGCCATTGAGGGTCTACATGTCCTGGGAATGACGTTAAACTCTATCTGATGGTGAGGTTCCAGTTTTGGAGGTCTGGGTAATGTGTAGGCACCCCTTTATCACAATTGCTCCCTGGTCCGCTCTGACCCGGAGTTTTAGTACCTGTTAACGTCCCATCTATGGGTTAAATAGAAAAACATGAGTTTATAAAAATTAGTATCCATTAAGAATGAATTTATTTCAAAACTTGCCTTGTGCCATTTAGAATTTTTAATAACACAAAGCCACTTCTTTTTTTTCATGAGATTTTTATTTCCCCCCAACCCCTAAGTCACAACTGTCGAGTCACGCCTCACTCAGTCAACGCATCTTTCCAAACACCCCCAATATTCTCACCTGTCACTCTTCTTCTCTCACTTTGCCACGTGAAACTTCTCGACCAGTAGAAAAATGCCTTGTACCATTCTGTTGATTTATCCTTAAAAACATTCCATGCTTATCTACTGGCTCTCTCTCTCTCTCTCTCTCTCTCTCTCTCTCTCTCTCTCTCTCTCTCTCTCTCTCTCTCTCTCTTGTTAAAGTGGTATATCCCTGCCCAAATCCGCTGACTTTCATATATATATATGCATGCATATTTTTTATTTATTTTGTTTATTCTTTATTTTTATATATATATGAAATAGATAATTCACAAAGGACCGCCCTGTCGGATGGAGCATTAGAATAAACCAACTGCACTTCTACAAAGGGGTAAGACTCTCCCAAGGGGCTACCTGTTGGCCAGGTGGCTGATCAGTCCATAACATGCAACACTTCACTTTGGCCAGTCGGCTGGTCACGTCAAGCCCTAGCACCTATATGATTGTCCCAACCCTATTGCCCTTATGACAAGCACCAACTCTTTATCATATGAGTGCTAGAAGACGGTCACTGAGAGTCTTCATTTCCTGGGAATGACGTTAAACTCTATCTGATTCCATTTTTGGAGGTTCCATTTTTGGAGGTCTGGGTAATGTGGAGCACCCCTTCATCACCATTGCTCCCTGGTTCACTCTGATCTAGAGTGGTCGTACCTGTTAGGGTCCCATCTATGGGTTAAATAGAAAAACATGAGTTTATAAAAATTGGGTATCCATTAAGAATGAATTTATTTCAAAATTTTCATTAATTTATAACTGTTCAATCTATTGTTAAATTCAAATTTAAAACCTATTGACTCTCTTCCTTTTTTCTTTCTTTTTAATCTATTTTTCTTTCATTTTTTCTTTCCAATTTATCTTTTAATTTTTTCTTTCTTTCTATCTTTTTTCTTTGGCTTCAAATTGTCTTCCTTTTTTGTCTTTTTTTATTTATTCCAATCTCTCTTTCTTTTAATTTTACTTTCTTTTATATTTTTTATTTTCTTTCATTTTTTTCCCAATCCAATCTCTTTTTGTCACCAATTATTTTTCTTTTTTCCTTTCCTTTTCAAATGTTCCTTTTTTTCTCTCTCTTTTCTTTTCGATATATGTTCGCTCCTTTTTTTCTTTCTTTCTTTCTTTCTTTCATTCCTTCTTTCTTTCTTTCTTATCTATTTTTAGTTCATTCTTCTTTCTTTATTTCTTTTTCTTTTATTTCAAACTATCTTCCTTCTTACGTTTCAATCTCCTCTAATTCCTTTTTTTTAATATCCAACCAATCATTTTTGTCTTTTCTCTCTTTCGTTCTTTCTTTCTTTCTATCTATCTTTCCTGTTCTTTCTTTTCTTTTCTTCCTTTCCTTTCCTTTCTAATTATTTTCAATCCAATCTCCTTTTTGTCACCAATTATTTTTATCTCTCATTTTCTTTTCAAATTTTTTCTCTCTTTTCTTTTCGATATATCTTCGCTCCTTTTTCTTTTGTTCTTTCTTTCTTTCTTTCTTTCTTTCTTTCTTTTCTTTTCTATTTCTTTTATTTTTCTTTCTGTATTTCTTTCTCTTCTAATTGAAACTATCTTTCTTTTCCTCTTTTTCTCGTTCTTTTTTTACCCTTTATTTTCAACCAATCATTTTTTGTCTTTTCTTTTTTGTCTTTACTTTTCTTTTCTCTCTTTCTTTTCTTTTCTTCCTTTCCTTTCCTTTTTTTTCAATCCAATTTTTTTGTCACCAATTATTTTTATCTTTCTTCATTTCCTTTTCAAATATTCCTTTTTATCTTTCATTTCTTTTCAATATATCTTCACTCCTTTTTCTTTCTTTCTTTCTTTCTTTCCTTTTCTTTCTTTCTTTCCTTTTTTCTTTCTATTCTTAGTTTATTCTTCTTCTTTATTTCTTTTTCTTTTATTTCAAGCTATCTTCCTTCTTACGTTCCAATCTCTCTTTCTGTTTTCCTACATTTCCAACCAATCATTTTTCTTTCTTTTCTTTTCTCGCTTTCTTTTCCTTTCCTTTCTAATTATTTTCAATTCAATCTCCTTTTGTCAACAATTATTTTTATCTTTATTCATTTCCTTTTCAAATGTTTCTTTTTTCTCTCTTTTTGTTTCAAACTATCTTCGTTCCTTTTTCTTTCTTTCTTTCTTTCTTTCTTTCTTTCTTTCTTAATTTAATCTCTTCTTTCTTTCTCTGTCTTTCTTTCTTTCTTTCTTTCTTTCTTTTCTATGTTTAGTCTATTCTTCTTTCTCCCTTTCTTTTTCTTTTTTTCGAAGTATCTTCCTTCTTCCGTTTTAATCTTTCTTTCTTTTTCTTCCCTTTATTTCCAACCAATCATTTTTTATTTTCTTCTTTCTTTCTTTCTTTCTTTTCTTTTCTCTCTTTCTTTTCTTTTCTCTCTTTCTTTTCTTTTCTTCCTTTCCTTCCTATTTTTACAATTCAATCTTCTTTTGTCAACAATTATTTTTATCTCTATTCATTTCCTTTTCAAATGTTTCTTGTTTTCCCTTTTCTTTTCAATCTAACTTCGGTCTTTCTTTCTTTCTTTCTTTCTTTCTTTTTTTTCCGGTCTATTTTTCTTGTTTCCTCATTTTCAAACCAATCATTTTATCTCTATTTATTTATTTATTCACTGGTATTTTTGCACCAAATTAAACCCGCGTTTGTATTTACTGTTCAAATGTTCGCACTTAAAAACCCAGCTTCTTCCACAGATTATATTTGTTTGATGTATTTTTAAAAACGAAATATCGCAAAGTCACGTTTAAGTCTCGCTCAGATAAGTAGATTTCGTAAATGATGTTATATTCATGTCGTATTCCTGTCGAAATTTAAAAAGTATGAGATAACGAACCTGTTAGCTGCTCAGAAAATATAAGTAGTAAAAAGACGATCTAATAATGAAAATTACAAATTTTAATAACGATATTCGAAACGACCGTTAGATTAAAAAGAATAAAGATTAAAATCGTGTTCCCACTGACCTCAACCCGTTACTCAGAGTTTCACGTTATATACAGTATTCTTGGATGATTGATTTATTGATTTTAACGGCATATCAACCCATCTGGGGTTATGTCATGCTTAACGCTTAGGAAGTTATACATATCGTGTATTTATATTTATACTTTTAGTAATTGGTTTTAACAATGTGTTAGCATTATTGGGGATTATGTTGTATGGAATTGATTAGTTTCATGTCTATATTCTATGGTATAATTCTATTTCCCTAAAAAAAGAGAGACTATCCTCCATGTTGACATTTTCAAACAGATCTTTCATATTGTTTGCTTTAAAATAACGGTTTCTGATGTGAGCGAACAAACTGCATTCCATAAATAAGTGTTTAACTGTCAAAGGTGTTTGACATGTTTCACATTGTGGTTGTTGTTCTTGTTTGAGTATATAGGAGTCTTGTAAGACCAATGCATAATCGAGATACAATGACTTGTTCCTTTCTAGACTTCCTTAAAGTTGGTCTCCAGCCTCCCAAAGTGGGTTTAGTTAGGAAGAGTTTATTGTGGATATTGTTATTCCAGTGTTGTTGCCATTTTGTATGAAGGAATCTATTAATTTTAGGTTTCAAGTCAGTATATGGTATCTTGAACTCGTCGGGGATCAAATCTAGAGCAGATTGTTTTGTTTGTTTTGTTTTGTTTTGTTTGTTTTGTTTGTTTTGTTTTGTTTTGTTTTACGGCATATCAACCTCGGTGGGTCATTTAATGCCGGCAATGTAATGAAAGATTCGTAGCGATAGTTTTGAAGAAAAACATTTAGACTAATTTTTTTTAAATCAAATTTTCTTTAACCTAATGATAGGACTCTAACGGGTACTACCACTCCGGGTCAGAGTGGACCTGGGAGCAATGTTTATAAAGGGGGGGTCCACATTCACCAGATATCCCGAACTGGAACCTCACCATCAGATAGAGTTTAACATCATACGCAGGACATGAAGACACTCAGCCACTGCCTTCTAGGACCCATATTATAAAAAGGGTTGGAGCTTGCAAATAAAGGAAATAGGATCGGAACAATCATATAGGTGCTAGAGCTTGAGGTGATCAGCCGACTGATCGGAGGGGGCCTCTCCGACTGCCCGTCTAACGTAAGTAAGAGCTAAAGTGAAGTGTTACATGTCATGGACTGCTCATCCACCAGGATTTCGTCCTTAAGCACCACGGGTTTGCACCCACGGTCAACAGGTGGACCCATTTGGGGTGGGGTCTACAGAGGTGCAATCGGTGTATTCTAAAGCCCGAGCCAACAGGGCTGATTCTTACTTGTATTTTATCACTTATTATTATTATTATTATTATTATTATTATTATTATTATTATCATCATTATTATTATTATTATTATTATTATTATTATTATATACGTTTTAATGAATAAATGGAAATTAATCTGACAGTATGTAGAAAAGTTAATGATTAATGTTCAGCCTGTTCATATTTACCTATCTATCAATCTACTTCAGTCTGTTCATATTAATTTATGTATCTATCTATTTCAGTCTGTTCATATTAATCTAATGTATCTATCTATTTCAGTCTGTTCATATTAATCTATGTATCTATCTATTTCAGTCTGTTCTATTAATCTATGTATCATCTTTTCAGTCTGTTCATCTATTATCTTTCAGTCTGTCATATTTAATCTATCTATCAATCTGTTCATATTAATCTATGTATCTATCTATTTCAGTCTGTTCATATTAAATCTATCATCTATCTATCTCTTTTTCAGTCTGTTCATATTATCTATGTATCTATCTATTTCAGTCTGTTCATATTAATCTATGTATCTATCTATTTCAGTATGTTAATATATAAATCTATCTATCTATTTCAGTCTGTTCATATTAATCTATGTATCTATCTATTTCAGTCTGTTCAAATTATCTATCTATCTATCTATTTCAGTCTGTTCATATTAATCTATGTATCTATTTCAGTCTCTTCACATTTATCTATCTATCTTTTTCAGGCTGTTTAGGGAAATATATTCATAATTATATAAATCAGTTCAGATCTATTTACACATGAAAGTATTTTCCCATACTTATTTTAATAAAAGCCTATAGATAAGACTCAAGAGTCTTATCTATCCTAGCTTTTACTTAATTTGTCATTATTATTATTATTATTATTATTATTATTATTATTATTATTATTATCATTATTATTATTATTATTATCACTCCCATTGAGTTTTTCACATCAGCGTTAGCTGATGGTATTTCACTGAAGTCTGAGTGAAACAAGTCTCCTCAGGTCTCCAGGACTCTTCTGAGTATTCTAGCCGATTGCAGCAATGCAGTAGTCTGGATGGTCTCAATTCTTCCTCTTTTTTCCAAGTTTTTTTAGGGAAAGTTGCAAGTGCAATAACTACAATTGATATCGCTTTCAACCTCATATTCTACAGCTTTTTCAATTCTCTGGTAAACGAAAGGATGGACAAATATATCTATCTTTTCGTTTTCTTTGAACTTCACCCTGTGATCTGCCGGAACCACAAAATCCACCTGTTGGCACGTTGTCTTTTTCTTCTTTTTATTAATCAACACTAGGTCTGGTCTCCTGGCTGGGATGGAGTGATCCGTCTTTATCTCGAAGTCCCAGAGAATTTTATGCATTCATTCTGAAGAACAGATTCTGGTTTATGTATATATCATTTTGTTGTATGGTCAAAATTTAATTTTTCTGCATAATTCCCTGTGGATCACCTTTCCAACTCAGTCGTGTCTAGCTTTGTATTTCCGTTGTGCTAGTTTACTACATTCGCTTAATACATGGTTTACAGACTCGTCTCTCTCACCGCACAGTCTATTATTATTATTATTATTATTATTATTATTATTATTATTATTATTATTATATAACATGAATAGAATAAGACACGAATCTACATTTAATACTACACCCTGTCATCACTTGTGATAATGGATCATTCCATTTTGATTATAGGAAATAAAGTTAAGAGAATCCGTCATTAGGATCGAACTCATGATTATTTGCCTGAGGAATAAGTTTGCTAACCATCATATCATAAAAAAGTGATCGAATTTATCTAAGATTTCTTAGATTAGCTATGACACAAGGACAGAACTGAAGAGCACCCTGTGACAATCGAACTCACTAGTAGTGTTATGGTAGCATCGTTCGCTTAATATACGACCCGAGGCGATATATATATATATATATATATAGATATATATATATATATAAGAAATGGATATAAAGTAACCTACTCGAGTTTCATCATCTGAATCGTCAGGGTACATCCGCTGAATTAATCGAGTTTTCGATTAATATCAGTTGATACCACGTATGTCTGTTAAACTCTATTCAACAGACATACGTAATATCAACTGATATTAATCGAAGACTCGATTAATTCAGCGGATGTAACCCTGACGATTCAGATGATGAAACTCGAGTAGGTTACTTTATATCCATTTCTTAAATAAATTTTGCTCTACATTGTATTGAGCACTTTATATTTGTTTTTTCACAGTCTTAACCCCTGGATACTGTGCGCTCCCAACGATCGTACCCGTACCTACCGGTAAGCCACTACTCATACATTAACGTTATATATATATATATATATATATATATATATATATATATAATATTACAATATTAAGAAAATTGAAAAACCCAACTTTCATTAATGAATGATGTTTAATAAGCGGACGGAAAAATAAATTATTAATGAAAATTGATTTTTCCTTAAACGAACGAAAGCCCTGAGGAAGGTTTGGTAAACTAACCGAAACACTACAGCGTTGGCTTATTAAACACCATTCGTTAATTGTGTTTTTTCAATTTTTATAATATTACATATTGTCGGATTTACTTCCATTTTTTTCTTCATATATAAATATAAATATATATATACATATGTGTGTGTGTGTGTGTGTGTGTGTGTGTTAGGCTAATTCCCTAATGAACATTGTTCGTCCATCTTGAGCGCTTCAAAGGACTTTGGACAACTAACAACAATTCTTGTCTATTGATTAAATCGCAAAGAACAAAGCCTTTGCTAAACAAAGGGAGTCGCAATAGCCCCCCCCCCTCTCCCCTCCCTGGGAACTGGAAACCACGGATATAAAACACGACGCCTTTATCTTTAAGTGAAAGGAAATCCCAGAAGATTTTAGCAATGCATTAGCCGAATCAATAGATGTGCAGCTATATTATAATAGTCAATGGAGGGATCAAACTTTTGATGTCTCTTAACTGACATTATATATATATATATGTATATATATATATACATATAATATGGGGGTTGAATTTCTATTCGTATGTATCCATGTAACTGTGCCTCATACTATGTCTACCGATCCTAGTCCCTTTATAAGACATTCTGCTCATATCTTTTATCTATCTATCTATCTATGTCTGTTCATATCTATCTATCTATCTATCTATCTATCTATCAGTCTGTTTATATCTATATCTATCCATCTATCTGTTCATATCTATATCTATCTATCTATTTATCTATCTTTTCATATTTATATCGATCTATATATCTATCTATCTGTTCATATCTATCTATGTATCTATGTATCTATCTGTCCATATGTATCTATGTATCTATCTATGTATGTTCATATGTATCTACCTATCAGTCTGTTTATATCTATATCTATCCATCTATCTGTTCATATATCTATCTATCTATCTATCTATCTATCTGTTATATCTATATCTATCTATCTATCGATCTGTTCATATCTATCTATCTATCTATCTATCTGTTCATATCTATCTATGTATCTATGTATCTATCTGTCAATATCTCTCTCTCTCTCTCTCTTAATATATTATATATATATATATATATATAT
>CM042177.1:15792737-15806916 GCA_023376005.1 Doryteuthis pealeii | reverse complement strand
CCCGCGCTCCCCAGAAGCTCAGAATAAGAACCTTACCACTAGATGCAGTTTAACATCATACCGAAGACACTAAGACCATCAATCACCGTTTCTAACACATATGATCAAAATGATTGGGGTGCCATAAGGGCAATAGGGTTGGGACAATCATATAGGTACTAGGGCTTGGCATGACCAACCAATTGATTAGGGGGACCTCTTCGATCACCCGTCTAGGCTAAGTAAGGTCCAAAAAGGAGTGTTACCCACCATGGATTGCTCAGCCACTAGGAATCCCCCAAGCATCAAATGTCAGTGTGTCTTAATACATTCCCTGAAAGAATAATGCATCAATATTTAGTCTCCAGAAATTTTAATATTTGCTTCACTAAAACTTGATGATTAGAATCCACCCAATCCTAAAGAGTTTTTTGGGTTGTATGCTGCTTCACTGCTGGTTGCCTCCTATCAGCTACTTATTCACTCCATCTTTTCTTTCTTTCACTTATGACATTAAGTCTCTGCTCATTGTGGCTTATATCAGACTGAAAGCGCGTGGTCTAATGGTTAGAGTCGTAGGAAATGGACTCGTCAACGCGAGTTCAATTCCTGGACGAAGCTGTTGGCATTTCACAAAGCGCTAGTACCCTTGGGAAAAGTATGAATCCAATTTTCCCTCCAGCTATGGGTAAATAGCAGGACAGACTGGGCTCTTTAACCATGGCTAGGTAAACCAGTCTAAAAGAAGGAAATCTGAATTCAGACCTGTTAAACTCGCTTTAAGAAAAATTGACCTTGTGTCGCATCCTGCTCGTGTGGAGGGGTTGGTAAATATATATATCAGACTGAAAGGATGCCAAGTCAACAATGTACCACTCATCAATAAGCCTGCAGGGTTGAAATACTCTGGCCAACAGGTAACTTCACCGGGGTAATTTTACCCCTATACAGAGGTGCAGTCGCCGTATTTTACATCCAACCGACTGGGCGGCTTTCGGATGTTGGTATTGCGGGTCAGAATAATAAATAGGCGTGAAATCAATTATTCTAATGTTTAGGTATCGGTAATCAATAGGAAACATAAAAACTGTTATTAGCTTTGTCACCTGGTTGATGATCGATCTGGTTATCGTTAGTGGCCGCAACAATCTTTCAAGACTTTTTGCTCTACAACCTGTCAATAAAATGTATCATAAAACACAACTTGTGATTGTGGGATATTTAATTTCATGGGCGGTTTGACAAGGAATGCACGGGTAAGAGCTAAAATAGCTCCAGTTCTTGCAACTAGTGACACATAGACATCGGGCTGTTCTTAAAATCCCTCTTGTATGCTATGGAAGGTTGAAAGAATGATGGATCTCTTTCACTGGGAAAATAGATGAAAGAAAAAACTTACATTGCCAGATAAGAAAGGAAGAGAGAAAGAAAGAAAGAAAGAAAGAAAGAAAAGAAAGAAAGAAGAAAGAAAGTGAAATGTTAAAGAAACAAAGGAAGGAATAGGGGGAATGTCAAATAAGAAAGAAAGAAAGAAAGAAAGAAAATATCTGCATGGAACTGTTATAAAGAAAAGATAAAATAAAGTGTGCACGAAAGAAAGAAAGAAAGAAAAGAAGAAAAGAAAGAAAATATATGCATGGAACTGTATTAAAGAAAAGCATAAAATAAAAGTGTGCACGAAAGAAAGAAAAAAGAAAGAAAGAAAGAAAAGAAAGAAAATATCTGCCATGGAACTGTATAAAGAAAAGATAAATAAAAGTTGTCACGAAAGAAAGAAAGAAAGAAAGAAAGAAAGAAAGAAAGAAAGTGCTATGGCAAAGGAGCGAAGGAAAGATGAGGGGGATGTCAAATAAGAAAGAAACAAAGAAAAGACAGAAAAATATGATAGAAACAAAGAAAGAAAATAACTGCATCGAATTGTATAAAAAATAAATATAAAATTGTGCATGAAAAGAAAGAAAGAAAGAAAGAAAGAAAGAAAGAAGAATTTTAAAGGAACAAAGGGAGGAAGAGGGTAATGTCAAATAAGAAAGAAAGAAAGAAAGAAGAAAAGAAAGAAAGAAAGAAAGACAGAACGAAAAGAACTGCATCGGATTGTATAAAATTTGTATGAAAAGAAAGAAAAGTATAATGTCAAATAAACCAAAGAAAGGGAAAAGGGAGATGTCAAATTAGAAAGAAAGAAAGAAGAAGAAAGAAAGAAAGAGACTTTCAAAAGGAAAAAAAGGAAGGAAGAGGGGTAATGTCAAATAAGAAAGAAAGAAAGAAAGAAGAAAGAAAGAAAGAAAGAAGAATTTCAAAGGAAAAAGGATGGAAGAGGGGAATATAAATAAGAAAGTTCAATGTTAAAAGAAACAAGGCAATATGAGGGGAAAATTTCAAATAAGAAAGAACGAAAGAACGAAAGAAAGAACGAAAGAAAGAAAGAAAGAAAGAAAGAAAGAACCTGCAACGAATTGTATTAAAAAAGATCAAATTAAAGTATACATGAAGAAAGAAAGAAAGTATAATGTCAAATAAACAAAGAAAGGGAGATGGAGAATGTTAAATAAGAAAGAAAGAAAGAAAGAAAGAAAAGAAAAGAACTGCATCGAATTGTAATAGAAATGTTTTTAAAAAGTGTGTATGAAAAGAAAGAAGGAAAGAAAAATAATTAAAATAGATCAAAACTAAAGGAGAAAAAAAAAGGAAAATAAAATAGAATAAAAATGGTGTTAAACAGAGAGAAGTGAACAAGAAAGAAAATGAATAAACGTATCAAACAAGCGAAACTGGAACCAATTTGTCGATGGAAAGCGAGAAAAAAATGGCGAAAGGGTCAAAGTTTCTGTTTTGACTTGCAGGAGAATTTCTAAATCGTCTTTTCTTCGCTGAAGTGAATCTATTGTTTTTCCAAGAACGTTTGTGTGAGATCAACAAGGAACAAAATGAGTTAGTCGTCTGCTTGCCTTTTGTATCTGTTTGAAGAACTCCATGTCAGTGCCATTATGATTTGTCTGTTTAGAAGTAGTCGATCGAGAGTCGAAACTGTTAGTATATCTATCTATCTATCAATAAGTCTGTTTTTATCTATCTATTTATAAGTAAATCCTTTACTTATCAATCTATCTATTTATTAATCAGTTCTATGTATCTATGTCAGTTTTCTTTATCTATCTATCAATATTCTTTTATTTATCTGTCTATCTATTAATAAGTCAATTTTCATCTATCTATCCATCTGTCTGTCTATAAGTAAGTTTTTATGTATCTGTCAGATTTTTATCTATCTATCTATCTATCTATCTATCTATCTAGAATTAATAACTCAGATTTTTATTTATCTATCTATCTATCTATCTATCTCGAATTAATAACTCAGATTTTCATCTATCTATGTTTTTTATCTATCAATTACTCAGATCTTTTAAATCTATCTGTCTATCTATCTATAAAAAGCCCAGGTTTTTAATTATCTATCTATAAGTCAGTTTTTGTCAATCTATCAATAACTCAGATTTTTTTAAATTATGTGTCTATCTATCTATCTATAAATCAGTTTGTTATCTATCTATCTATCTATCTATCTATCTATCTATCTAGCTGTATGTCTATAACTCTTTTATCCATCTATCCTCAATTTATCTACCCATCAGTCAATTTTCCCTCAATGAATATAGGGATAAGACAATTCTGTAAATATCTATCTATCTATATATATATCTATCTACAAGTAAGTTTTTATCTATCAATCAATAACTCAGATGTTTATCTATCTATATATATATCTATCTATCTATTTACAATCAATAACTCAAGTTTTATCTATCTATCTCCTATGTCAGTTTTTTTATCTATCAATTACTCAGACTTTTTAATCTATCTATCTATAAATAGCTCAGTTTTTTATCTATCTATCTATAATTCAGTTTTTTCATCTATCTATCTATCTATATATTTAAACCTGTGTTTTTTTCAATTCTTGATATATTTACATACCGTCGGATTTATTTCCTCTCTTTTCACATATCTGTCTGTCTATAACTCAGTTTTTTATTCATCTATTAGTCAATTTTCCCTCAATAAATATAGGAATAAGACAATTCTGTAACTATCTATCTATATATCTGACCGTCAGTCAGTTCTTCGTTTATCTATACTAGCAAATATATGCACCCCCCGGGTGCAAGTATTTAAGTTTTAATATAATAAAATATTTATATTAAATTTAGAAAGGCTAATGAAACAAATTAAGGAATACAGATAAAAAGATTTGAAACAGAGGGAGTATAATAAAATAGAATAACTGAAACTTACCTCTTCCATCACTCTCGTCTTTCATTTTTATTTTTTCTAATTTAAGTATTTAGTTTAAAAGAGGAAGTAAATAATAAAAGTAAACAGTTCTTTTTTTTCTGTTAATTTAAGATTTCATTGAAAGAGATTTTTGATTATATTTCATTAAAATAAAACCAAACAGTTAGAAATCAATAATATTAAGCACATATTTAATAAAATCACATTTTTTAATATCAAATATGCAAATTAAGCCTTCCCGTTCGCCACTGTAAACAGCTATTTTGTTGTATATATAAATATAATTGCATGTTGTCAGTATGTAGACATGTTAACAGTATTAATAAGGTAAACAATTTTATTAATTAATTGAGGTTTAAATAAAAATAAAATCATTGATATTGTGATGTCAATAACTAAGGAATAGTGATATGCAGTAGTAGTTATAGTTTCGTACAGACAGAAAAGCACCACAATCTCCTTATAATAAGATATCAGCAAATCCTAGTCTCCCTATATAATATATATAATATATATATATATATATATTGATAAGTAAATTCTTAATCACTATATATCGAGAGATTAAGAAGGAGGCTGGGTTTAGATAGATAGATTGACAAACAGATTGGAAATTGGACAGCTAGGATACATCATTCTTTTAAATAAAGAAAGAACACTTGTTGCTTATTAGTCTTCTTACCGTTTCTTCTTTTCAATCCCTTAGTAATATTGAATTTGTTTTTCGATCCCTTTTTCGAGACCCACAAATCTCTCACCAGTTCCACAGCTAATTATGGCGTCGAAAAATATAACCAGATTTTCTTAACGCGACTCCATTTCTCGGTGGACTTAAAAAGTAGCAGAACTTCTTATTTCTGTTTGCTATCTAATCTCGGCACGCACCACAAGACTCTCGCGAGACTTCGATCAGCATCTCTCCTACTCTTATCCTCTCTCTCTTCTTCTTCTTCTTCTTCTCTCTCTCTCTCTGTCCTTCTCTCTCTCTCTCTCTCTCTCTCTCTCTCTCTTCTCTCTCTCTCTCCTTAACTTTAAGTTAGTGTCACTTCTGTTGCTTATCTAATCTCGGCACGCACCACAGACTTCCGAGACTTCAATCAGCATCTCTCTCCCCTCTTTATCCTCTCTTCTTCTTCTACTTCCCTTTCTCTCTCTCTTTCTTCTATCCCCCTCTCTTCCTCTCTCTCTCTCTCTCTCTCTCTCTCTCTCTCTCTCTCTCTCTCTCTCTCTCCTTAACTTTACGTTAGTGTCATTTCTGTTTGCTATCTAATCTCGGCACGAACCACAGACTCTCGCGAGACTTCGGATCAGTATCTTTCCTCTTCTTCTTCCCTTCTCTTTCTTCATCTCTCTCTCTCTTCTCTCTCTCTCTCTCTCTCTCTCCCTCCTCCTCTCTCTCTTCTCTCTCTCTCTCTCTCTCTCTCTCTCTTTCTTGTGCGTGTGCTCCTTAACTTTTAAGTTAGTGGTCGACTCTATTCGTAGCTTGCATACAAATGATGTAGCAATTTCAAGTCGACAAACCAAGCATTTGATCCGGCGTTATCCCGCCTCGAGTTTAAAGTTAATTGAGACATTGCCGCCACGGCTGAAGTTCGTACCTGACATACATGAAGTCTACAAATCAACGTCACAGGAATTGGAAACTAAAAACGTCGACTTTTTTGGTAATAAGACATTTTTCTTTTTTAGAATAGTTTATATATATATATATATATATATATATATATAATATATATATATATATATATATATATATATATATATATAAGCAGACTATGACGTGCTGAAAAATAAATACATGATGGATAGATAAATAGATAAATTAAGAACTGATCGATAGATAGACGATGAACTGACAGATAGATATTATAGATAGATAGATTAAAAATAGATAGATAGATAAAGAACAGACAGACTGACAGACAGACTAATAGATAGATAGATTAGATAGATAGATTAAGGACTGAGATAGATAGACGAAGAACTGATAGATAGATTGATAGATAGATAGATAGATAGATGTGGACAGACTGAAAGATAGATAGATAGATAGATAGATAGATAGAATTAAAATCTCATAGATAGATAAACGATGAACTAACGGAGATGATAATTAAGAACTGACAGATAGATAGACGAAGAACTGATAATAGATAGATAGATAGATAGAAAAACAAAGAATGAAAAAAGATGAATTTATTCTTTATGGTGAAGTCGACGTTTAACCGTTTCAGTTAATATTAAACCTTCATCAGGATAATTCAATACATAGAAAAAACTTGTTTACTGAACAGTGATTGAATTTTTAAATGACGGAAGTTGAAAAATCTGTATAGAGAAAAAGCTCATAACTGTATTTTCGATCAACGTTCATTTTGGAAGACGCGATTGGTACACGTGAAGACGAAAGTCAGACGTGATTGGTACACACGAAGACGAAAGTCAGAGACGTGAAGGTCAACGTGAAGACGAAAGTCAATTACGTGATTGGTATACGTGAAGACGAAAGTCAATACGTGATTGGTACCGTGAAGACGAAGTCAATACGTGATTGGTACATGTGTGAAGACGAAAGTCAATCGTGATTGGTACATGTGATGACGAAGTCAATACGTGATTGGTACACGTGAAGACGAAAAGTCAATACGTGATTGGTATACGTGAAGACGAAAGTCAATACGTGATTGGTACACGTGAAGACGAAAGTCAATACGTAATTGGTACACGTGAAAGACGAAAGTCAATACGTGATTGGTACATGTGAAGACGAAAGTCATACGTGACGTGATTGGTACACGTGAAGACGAACAGTCAATACGTGATTGGTAACGTGAAGACGAAAGTCAATACGTGATTGTACGTGAGACGAAAGTCAATACGTGAGGATACCATGTGACGAAAGTCAATACGTGATTGGTACATGTGAAGACGAAAGTCAATACGTGATTGGTACATGTGAAGACGAAAAGTCAATACGTGATTGGTAGACGTGATGACAAAATTCCGAACGTGATTGGTACACGTGAAGGCGAAATTCTAAACGTGATTGCTACACGTGAAGGCGGAATTCTAAACGTGATTGATATGTGCGGAGATGTTCATAATAAGTGACGTATTCACAAGAGGCATCATTGATTAAAAGACGAAAAAGTATTCATAGTCAAAATTCTGAGATTAATAGAAGGAAAGGGAAAGTTTGAAAAGAAAAATAGATATTTTACTCCTGTACATAGATATGATCAGACCTAAATAGATAGATAGATAGATAGATAGATAGATGTAGAACTGACAGATCGTGTTATATACCCCATCGACGGGTATACAATAGAGAGAGTTCAAAGTGATATATATATATATATTAGAGAGAAACAGAGACAGGGATTAGACACTTACTTGGTTACTGCATTTTTGCTGATTCTTACTATCTTCTCTGGCCAACATTTCATCTAGTTGACTTGACTTCAAGCTTCTTTATTTAGTGTAGCCCATATCACCGCGCGGAGAGACCAGCCTCACAGCACGTCTAAGCTCTTTGACGGCCGGGCTGAATCTCAAATCTAACTAGTCATGTGTTTCTCATGACAAGCGAGATTTGCGCTCTAGGACTCAGGGTTACCAACAGTCACGTATTTTTACACTGGTCCCCTTGAATTCAACTACAGAGTGTGTCAACAATTTATGACACCATAAATTGTAGCAATAGATTGATATACGCAGAACTGACAGATAGATAGATAGATAGATGTAGAACTGACAGAAAAATAGATAGATAGATAGATAGATAACTGACAGATAGATAGATGGATAGATAGATTGATAGATAAAGAACGGACAGACAGACAGACAGACAGATAGATAGATAGATAGATAAAGAACTGACAGACAGACAGATAGATAGATAGATAGATAGATAGATAGATATCCATATCAAAATCGGTGCCTTTTTAATCTTGTTTTTTTTTCTTGAATGGTATGTCGACTTTCACGGGTTATTTGATGCCAACGCCATCCTTTTATATATTTACCAACCTTTCCACTGAAGAGGATATAACACAATGTTTATTTTTAAGCGAAGTTCAACAGGTTTAAATCCAGAGTTCTCCTAGACTGGTAGCCATACCAAGGTTAAAAGGACCAGTCTGGCCTACGATTTACCCATATAGCTGGAGGGGAATACATATCTTTTCCCAAGGGTATTTGCGCTGGAAAAAACAAACCGCTTCATTCAGGATTTGAACTCGGGTCATTAGGCAACCAGTCTAGGATATGAAAAACACTGAATTTTAAACTATTAAACTCCGCTTAAGAAATTGACCTTGTGTCGCATCCTGTTAGTATAGAGGAGTCGATAAATATATATATAGAGAGAGATATATAGATAAATTTATATACACATACACACACACAAATACATATATATATATATATATATATATATATATATATATATATATATATATATATATATATCACAGTTACTTGCAAATCTATTTACTTCTGGATTTTATAAAAACCGATTTAAGAGTGCTCAATTAAAAGAGCTAAATATACGTTTTAAAAACGAATGGCTTAAAATATTCCGACTGCAGTTTCACGGATAGGCGAATCTTCAAGGAATATATATATATATATATATATATATATATATATATATATATATATCAATGTGTATGGTTGGCACTATTATACTTGAATAAGCGATAGTAATGCAACGAACAATGTTATATCTGTGATAGAGCGTTAATGAATAAATACATGTTTTAGTTCATATTTATTTGCGTTGGAACAATTTTTGCTACCATTGTTTTTTTTTGGGGCTCTGTGGCAGTCATCAAAACATTTTCGTCGCCTGAAGAGAAAGAAACCAATGGTAGAAAAATTGTCCCAATGCAAATAAATATAAAATAAAACACACACACACACACACACATACACACACACACACACACATATATATATATATATATATATATATATATATACTAATTATCATTATTTGTCATTTGAAACCATATAACTACTTACAAAAGAAAAAGATTGATCTCGGTACATTACTACTTAATAGCGAGTTGGATCCTTGCTGGAAACCCCATATTTGCGACCTTGTGTCACAATCTAACCCTGCGAACGGATTTGGTAAATACCCACCATAATCCCAATCAACCAGCGATTAATCTCATTAAATACTGGAAACTATATAATTGCCTTGAAATACTTGTAGCCCTGTACCAAATCTAACCCACGCATTATATATATATATATATATATATATATATATATATATATATATATATATATATATATACTTTTTCTGTAAAGGAAATAGTAGCTAATCAAGCTACCCGGAAAATGTCCTGTTCGCCTGGAGAACGTCTCCATCATTTCCAACGTTTCCTCTCTGTCTGTCTGTCCCTTCCCTGCCTTTCACTACACACCCACTCATCCTGTCGAGATATCAGTCTACGTCTCCATTCCAATCCATCAATTCCGTTGCTTGTGGTCAGTCTAGCAAGGTAGGGGTTCTCTGACAGTCAATCGGTCACTGTTGATGAGATCGATACAGAAATTTACGACCACCGCACCCACCACGACCACCAGCACCCCCAACAACTGTGGCCGGACGCTCTACCTGTTGTCTTTTGTCTCTTTCCCAAATCTGCGTGTGTTTCTCTATGTGGGTGGGTTTTAGTTTAGTGTATGTCGGTCGCAAACAAAATCCACGCGACAAAACACCAAGCAACAAAACGTTTACACATGAAGTAAAAAGCCTGATAAATTTTCTAGTTCAAAAAATGTTTAAGTGCCGGCAAGTTTTCTCAGCTCTGCAGGACTCCTCGCAGTATTCTCATAGACCCTAACAGGTACAACCACTCTGGGTCAGAGTTTACTTGGGAACAATGGTGATGAAGGGGTGCTCTACATTCCTCTAATCTCCAAAACAGTAACCTTGTCATCAGACATAGTTTAATGTTATTCCGAGTACATGAAGACCCTCAACCACCGCCTTCTAGCACATATATGATAAAAAGGGCTGGGGATTGCCATAAGGGCAATAGGGTTGGGACAATCATATAAGTGCTAGGGCTTGACATGGCCACCCGATTGATCGGAGAAGGCCTCTCCGGTCGCCCGTTTAGTCTAAGAAAGGGCATAAGTGGGGTGCTGCATGTCATGAACTGCTCATCCATCAGAATTCCATACTTAAGCATCACGGGTCGACGCCCACGGCTAACAGGTGGTTCCATTTGGGGAGAGGGGGTATCCCTCTGCAGAGGCGCAGTCGGATATTTCCTAAAGCCCCGCCCGACAGGGCTGATCATAGACCCGAATCCTCCTGAGGATTGGTTAGTTGGTGTTTAACAGCATATCAATCCTGACTGAAAATTCTAATTGTTTTTATAATGGTTTCTAGTTCTTTTTCATTCTTGGCAAATATTCTAATATCAATCCATGTATCTCTCTGAATTTTTGAAATGAGGCTTGATAATTAGAATTATTTGGATTATTCGGACTATTGTCTTCATTGTTATTGTTTCGGCCGATAGGCCCTCCGGCCTTCTTTAGTTATTTCTTGTCGGAGTTCGAAAATAAGGTTCCCGAGGCCGAGAAGGCTCCCGAGTCTAAAAAGCAAGTTGCCGAGTTGGAGAAGGCTCCCGAGTCCGACAAGAAATACTTGAAGAAGGCCTGAGGGTACATCGCCCGAAACGTTGTACAGATAACAATAACGATGAGGACAATAGTCCGAATAATCCAAATAATACTAATAAATCCATGTACATGAAGAGGTTTATATTTACTGAAAATTAGTAAATTTTTAGTTTCCTTTACATTTAGTGTCAATATTGACTACTGGTGATATTAACATAGGATACATTACATTAGTGCTCTGTCATGGTTAATGGAATGAGAACAGTCTATCCCGGTGGATTGAATAAAGGGTTCGGTTCGAAGGTTTGAGAAGACTCCAGATTACGACAAGAAGGTCTCCGAGGTCAAGGAAAAGTTTCTCGATTTCGATGACACACCTGAAGAAGACCAAAGGGCACATCGGCCGAAATGTTGGGTATATAACAATGAAGATGAGAACAAAATTCCCCAAAATCTAAATAATATTTAGATACATGCCTTTTAGGGGTTGAGGTGGGGTGTCACCGTAGGTGTCGTGGCTAACATTTTGAACTCCGATATCGGTGAAAGGGATTTCGAACTTCAATTGCACTCTTACGTTAATGTTCGAACTAATACATAAGGAAAAGGTTTGAATACTTCATTCTATCATCTATGAGTTAAATAATACCACTACTTTTTCTACGTTCATTTTCGAACTAATACATAAGGAAAAGGTTTGAACTACTTCATTCTATCATCTATGGGTTAAATAATACACTACTTTTTCTTACGTTAATGTTCGAACTAATACATAAGGAAAAGGTTTGAACTACTTCATTCTATCATCTATGGGTTAAATAATACCACTACTTTTTCTTACGTTCATTTTCGAACTAATACATAAGGAAAAGGTTTGAACTACTTAATTCTATCATCTATGGGTTAAATAATATCACTAGTTCATTGAACTATGGAAAAGTTTTGAACTACTTCATTCTATCATCTATGGGTTAAAAATACCACTACTTTTTCTTACGTTCATTTTCGAACTAATACATAAGGAAAGGTTTGAACTACTTCATTTTCTCATCTATGGGTTAAATAAACTACTTTTCTTACGTTCATTTTCGAACTAATACATAAGGAAAAGGTTTGAACTACTTCATTTTCTCATCTATGGGTTAAATAATACCACTACTGTTCCTTTACATTTTGGCATTTAATAACCCACAAAGATTGCTATGGCATCAAAGAAACCGAAAAAGTATCTTCTTGGTCAAACATGAAGGATCGACATATAAAGTGAGTTTTTTCATAAGTACCAAGTATATTCCGAAAAAAAAAACGACAACCCATAAATGAGGTGTGCGTGGCATAATTCTTATTGTCGTAGAAATGCTCTGGGAGAACCAAGTTCAAATCCTAGACAATACTGTTGAGAAACGCATGGATCTCTTCTCCACATAGGTAAGGGTATATTGTAGACAAATAATCAGCAAATGT
This sequence comes from Doryteuthis pealeii, assembly GCA_023376005.1. Classification (NCBI taxonomy): domain Eukaryota; kingdom Metazoa; phylum Mollusca; class Cephalopoda; order Myopsida; family Loliginidae; genus Doryteuthis; species Doryteuthis pealeii. The sequence goes on along the minus strand of CM042177.1, from coordinate 15,794,529 downwards.
GTTTGATTTTAGTATATATTGTTTTTGGTTTTATTGAAGAATCAGTAAAAACTAATCATAACAATATGAATTGAATTGAGTTCAGATTCTGATTTAAGTCATTCTGACATGTTAAAGTCCGCTAATAGATTTTTTTTATAAGGGTTTCTATTTCTTTTTCATTTTTGGCAAATATTTTAATGTCAATCCATGTACATGAAGAGGTTTATATTTCCTGCGATACTGTTAATCTATAGTCTCCTTTGCATTTTCTCAGCATATAATTTAGTATATAATTCAGTAGCATTATTATTATAATAAATAATAGTTACAAAAATTAGTCTCCCTGGAAGAAACCTCATTGTATTTTTATCTCGGGATTGGTTCTTCTGTTGCTAGTTCAGCTTTCGTGATTAAGTTTACAACTTAACAAAGGAACGAATATCTTATTTAACTCAATCCATTTCAAAATGGCATCATGAGTTATTGGAACTCTTTACTCAAAGGGAGATAATTCAAAAGTGAGTATTTAATATGAAATTGATATGAATATTTACTACTACTACTACTACTGCTATTATTATTTTTATTATTATTATTATTGTTATCTAATTATAATTATAATTTGTCACACCCACCTTAGCCAGTGATTCACTGGAGGCTGAGTGACAGCAAATCTCCTCAGGTCTCCAGAACTCTTCTGTGTATTCTAGCCGATCTTAATGCTGTAGTCTGAATGGTCCCGGTTCTTCCGCTGATTTCCACTTCACTCAGACACTTTTCCAGACACTTGTCCGTTCCAAGGATACCAATTACAATTGGCACGACCTCCACCTTCATGTTCCACAGTTTTCTTAGTGAATTGTACATGCTACCAAAATCAATACTTTGCAGTCATCATGGCTATTTTATTTTCAATTACAGACATAATAAAACTATGGATTGTAACAAACTAATACTTATAAAACAACATTTCCGCTCATATGGGCACGACAAAGATGCAGAAGTAATTGAAAAGAATACATTTGACATCGTAACGAATGTGTTCAATTGGACATATATCGTAGCGGATATAAGCGGTGGGTTAAGACAGTTCTAAGTGATATTTATCTTTATGCTGCAGGTTCAATCCTGGCCAAGGGCGACAGTAACATGAAATAATTACTACAGCTTAACACTTATAGCCAGCTATGTTTAGCGGAATGAGAACAGTATAGCCTTGTGGGTTGAATAAAGGGTTGGGTTCGAAGTTCCCTGGTGGCTCCCGATTACGACAAGAAGGTTCCCAAGTTCGAAAAGAAAGTTCGTGAGTTCGAGAAAGCTCCCGAGTCCGACAAGAAATAACTGAAGAAGGTTGGAGGGCACATTGGCCGAAACTTTGTACAGATAACAATACAGATGAGGACAATAGTCCTAATAATCCAAATAATCTAAATTATCAAGCCTCATCTAAAAAATTCAAATAATTAATAGAAACATGTGAAGATAAATGGATAAAACGACCTAAACGCTGACTCCCAAATTGCTTTAACATCAAACTAGACCATATTTCAAATAGGATGGACAGAGATGGGTGGCTAAATAAACATCCAAATACAAAATGCGTAAGTTACATATCTGGCTAAAACAGTTACAGTGTTGTGCAATCTGTAACAAAGTCTGTAAGTCAGCTTCTGATCTTAAGAGACATATGGTGGTACATAAGCATCAAATGTTATCATCTGATCCATCTGATACAATGGGAAGAACGTCCTTCCTATGTCATATTTGCATCAGACTTTGTAGATCTGCAGCGAGTTTGATGAGTTATTTG
>CM042177.1:15732737-15782737 GCA_023376005.1 Doryteuthis pealeii | reverse complement strand
TATATGTTTTGATTTTTTTCATATACCCTCTAACCAAAGCTAAATCAATAAATAATTTTAATCTATTTTACTTATTAAACCACTCTCACACCCCATAACCCATACTTTATTTAACAACCATAGTAAAATAAATATCCACAAATTGATTCGTATCTTTCATTTTAATAACCACGAAAAAACAATTTAGGGTGAGATTTCAACAAATGTAAACAAGCGTTTCTCTGTAACGATAAATCTTATTCAATGAACATACGTGTGATCAGCTGCAATTAATCGGTAACTCGATTAATTCAGTGGATTTAACCCTGATGATTCTAGCGATGAAACTCGAGTAGGTTTTTGTTGTATCCATTTCTTCAATATATATATATATATATATATATATATATATATATTTACCAACTCCTCTGAACGAGCAGAATTTGACACAAGGTCAATTCTTTAAGCGGAGTTTAACAGGTTTGAATTCAGAGTTTTTCTTCTCCTAAACCGGTTGCCTAAGCAAGGTTAAAGAGCCCAAACTGCCCTACTATTTATACATAGATGGAGGGAGAATAGGATTCATACCTTTACCAAGGGTATTAGCGCTAAGTGAAATGCAATTACCACATCCAGGATTTGAACTTCGGGCGACGAATCCATTTCCTATGACTTTAACCATTACACCGCGCGCTATATATATGTATGGGGGAGGGTAGCAAAAGATAGAAAAATTTTGCTTAAAATAATGGATTTCCGCCCTTTCTGCTTGAGACTAATGGATTGCATACTATTCAAATCTATCTCACTGTGTTCATATCTATCTTAGTTTGTTCCTATCTATCTATTTACATAGATACATTAATAAGGCCATGGATAGTTATTTACATAATGGACCTTACTTTGCCACACAATTCTATGGTTCTTCTCAACTAGTTGGAACCCTGTTCATTTATATCATCATTATCCTTAAATCATGCTGACAGTACATATTCTGATGATTTTCTCTCACGACCAGTCCCTATCAGTCAACGGTCATGGCAAGTTTTCAGCACAGAGCTGATCAATGTAAGTTTTTGCTGGTTGGCCTACACTGATGTGTCCATGTGTAGGTGTCTACAGGAGAATATATATATATATATATATATATATATATATATATATATATATAATATATATATGAACACTTTCTTCATCTGATTTAAAAAGTTCTTTATTTCGAACATTTCAAAAATTCTCCGCGTTCCAACGAATTTCATTTAAAAAAATAAGGATTTACTCTGAGGAAGGTCGATGTTTCTTTGTGTGCTGAACATTTCTATATTTTTTCTATTATTATTATTTTATTTATTCTGTATTTAAAAATAATAATAGACATGTACTCATGGATAAACTCCTGACCGAAACACGTGTAAGTTAAATTAATTAAATAATCCTATTTTATCCATTCAAATCTTTCTCTCCTTTATTTCTCTTTAAAACATACCGTCGGATTCACTTACATTTTCAATTTATATACACACACACACACACACACACACACACACATATATATATATATATATATATATATGTTGTGTTAAACTCTACTGACGATTCTTGTCGGACGAGTTTTTTTGTTCAATCCTTTCTAACTGTCTGGCCATTTTTTTTAATGTTAGGGTGGAACTGGTGTAGCAATCCACCAACGGTTTCTTCACGAGCGCTTTCGGCATGTCTATCTGCCATCTTCAGGTGTGAAACTGATGGAATGTTTCGGTTGTCTCGCTTTTAAAACGAGCATTAGCGTAGGAATTGGTAGTGGTAGGTTGTAATAATTGGTAGTGTGAGGTAGTAGGAATTGGTAGTGGGTTCAAACGAACAATAGCAGTAAAGATCTTTGTAGGAGAGGGGCCACAAGTTTGTGAGAATGTAAGGGGAATGGTGGAAGGAGGATAGGCGGGAAATTATAGGCATTTGAGGACATGTTGACTTGTTTCGAAGTTTATTTTGTTTAAGATGTTTTTTGGGTTTTTTTTATATATATTAAACTTGTCCGACAAGAATCCTCAGTAGAGTTTAACACAACATGTTTAAAAGAAAAAATGCTGCCAAAATATACTTATGGTCTGCTATAAATAAATTATCAGTCATATGGAAATCCAATCTCTCAGACAATTTAAAGAGACAATTATTCCAAGCCGTTGTCGTGTCAGTACTGCTGTATGTCTGCACCACCTGGACCCTAACGAAGCGACTAGAGAATAAACTAGATGGGAGCTGCACAATAATGCTGCGTGTGATCCTGAACAAGGCGTGGAAACAACATCCTACGAGAAAACAGCTGTACGGCTACCTGCCACATATCACCCAAACCATCCGAGTAAGACGGACAAGACAAGCGGGACACTACTGGAGAAGCAAGGACGAACTCATAAGTGACGTCCTCCTGTGGAAGTCAACACATGGGCAGGCTAGTGTGGGCCGACTAACAAAGACGTACATTGACAAGCTCTATGCGGATACAGGATGTTGCATAGAGGACCTCCCGAGAATGATGAGTGATAAAGACAGATGGAGAGAGATTGTCATGGATATCCGTGCTAACAGCGCGACATGATGATACATATATATATATATATATATATTATATATATATATATATATATATATATATATCAGGAAAATGAAAAAAGAAGGTTTAAATGGGTTAAGTGGTGAGTTTATTGGCCGACGCTGCAGTGTTTCGATCTATTAATTAGATCATCTTCAGGGAATAAGATAAGAAATTATTTATCACAGAATAATGAGAAAAGCGAGTGGTAATCCTTGTCATTCAGTCTGTTTAAAAAATTTCTGAAGTTTGAAAAAGGAGACGGTTTTGAAATGTGTGTATGTGTGTGTGTGTGTGTGTGTGTGTGTGTGTGTGTGTGTGTATTGGTAAGAGGTAGGGAGAGGTGTGTGTGTATATTGGTAAGAGGTAAGGGAGAGATGTCATGAAAAGAAATGTTCGTGTTTTATATTAAGAGAGGAGAGTATACCAATATACACACACAGTATACCAATACACACACACACACACACACACACACACACATACACAACCTTGAGTTTTCACTTCCGCTGTCATTTATCGCTACAGAAAAAATTTATACACACAACCACACACCTAAAAAAATGCACAATGTTTCCTTTCAATACACACACTTACAGCGCTACATACTCACACCATAAAATAGAATATTTGATGTCATATTTCAAAACCGTCTCCTTTTTTCAAACTTCAGAAATTTTTTAAACAGACTGAATGACAAGGATTACCACTCGCTTTTCTCAATATTCTGTGATAAATAATTTCTTATCTTATGCCCTGAAGATGATCTAATTAATAGATCGAAACACTGCAGCGTCGGCCAATAAACTCACCACTTAACCCATTTAAACCTGTGTTTTTTTTTTTCATTTTTCTTGATATATTACATACCGTCGGATTTACTTCCTTTCTTCACACACACACACACACACACACACACACATATATATATATATATATATATATATATATATATATATATAGATTTTTGGATGTTTGTTTATTTTTTTAGAAGCATTGTTGAATGAAGTATATATTAATATTTATGTTTTTGCTTGAAGGCAATTACAATGCGCATATCGCATAAAATTCGATAATTATAGAAGATAATAATGACAAGTGAATTTCGCAAAGAATGACTTAATAAAGTTGAAACAGTCTGTACGATATCCTACACACCGAGTAATTCTTTGCGAAATTCACTTGTCATTTATCTTCTATAATTATCGAATTTTATGCGATATGCGCATTGTAATTGCCTTCAAGCAAATATATATATATATATATATATATATATATATATATATATATATATTCCATCACATAATGCCACTTGTAATTTATTGACCAGACAATGTGACGCAATCACACAGCCACGCCATAAATTCAAACCAGATTCTCGTTAATAAGGAATTTGCTGTCGTTTGGCTAATTAATTCGCATCTGTATCGGAGTTGGCGTCGAGGCGTGAAAATTTGTATCTCGAATTATTAACCCCCTCCCCACTCCCTTCCAGACCCCCCCCCCCGCAATAAATTAACCATTTACAGAGAGAAACATCAAAAGTGATAATATGATTAGTCATTATCTTCAAATCAGATATACGCTGCCTATCCGAAATAACCACTAATGAAAATGGAATCGTCCATTTTTCCTATAAATAATGTCGAAAGAGAGACAAAACGAGATATTGGAAGACTTGTTAATTCAACCTAGCTATTGCATTCACCTTGTATCTTTGCTTAGTAAACCTTTTTCTCTATCCTTAATACTCGTTTCTTCCTATTATTTCTCTGTTAACCCTGATACTCAAATTAGAACATATATATGTGCTAGAAAGCGGTGGCTGAGAGTGTTTGTGTCCAATGAAAATGGAATCGTCCATTTTTTTCTATAGATAATATCGACGAAACCTCGACAGAGAGACAAAATGAGATCTCCCAAGACTTGTTAATTCAACCTAGCCATTGCTAATTACTGTATTCACCTTGTATCTTTGCTTAGTAAACCATTTTCCTTATCGTTTCTTACTATTATTTCTTAACTCCGATATTCAAGTTACAACATATATGTGCTAGAAGGCGGTGGCTGAGGCTCTTAGTGTCCAATCAAAATGGAATCGTCTGTTTTTCATATAAATGGCGATGAAACCTCGGAAAAGACACAAAACGAGATCTTAGAAGAAATTCAACCTAAAAGTGGTGGCCATTTTCTTCTGGGCTGATTCTCCCTTCTTCTGGACTGGCTCATTTGTGCTTATTGCTTGGTAAAGTTGGTAAAGGGGTTGGTAATATTTAAGCAAGACGTCTCTATTCCTTATTTTTTAAAAATCTATCCAAAAAGGGTTTTCAACCGTGCGGTGAGAAGTTGGCATCTTAGGACAAACGAACGTTACGTCTAGTCCGTTTAACTAACGGCCAAAATCAACTAATTAAGCCAGTTCCCTTTCACACACTCGCCTTCAACCAATCAGTGAACAGCATCTAGGTCAGGGAAATATAAACTGCTGCCAGTCTTCCTATAACGGTTAATGGTAAATTTCCTTTTACCATACCAGTATTTGAATTTTACTATACTTACAGATATAATTCGTAGGTTACCCTCGAATTATGTAACACAAAACGAGATCTCGCAAGATTTGTTAATTTAAGATAGAAATTGCTAATTACTGTGTTAACTTTGTATCTTTGCTTAGTAATTCCTTTTTCCCTATCCTTAGTATTCGTTTCTTATTATTATTTCTATGTTAACTCTGATACTCGAGTTACAACACAGATGTGCTAGAAGGCGGTGGCTGATGGTCTTAGTGTCCTGGGTATGATGCTAAACTGCATTAAGTAGTGGAGTAGTCCTTTATTGCCATTACTCCCAGGTTAGTAAGTCCCTTGACTTACTGGCTAAAATAGCATGTCTGATTAGCGAGTTTTTACTGAGGATATAATGGGAGAGGTGAAATCGAGTCTCACTGGGTGCCCAAGTTTTATCATTGTCACCGGTCTGGGCTATTTTATTCTCTCGTAGAAATGACGACTGAGATGTGTTGTAATAAGGAAAAGAGAAATGAAGTCGGAGTCAATAATAATCTATAATATTGACAGAATAAAACATAAACGCAGCACGTATTTGAAACTAATGTTTTTTTATCACCTCATATGAATAATGATCTATTCTCTTTTTAACTATGAAAAAAGAATAGGAAGAAAAAGAATACATTCAAGTAGACAGATTTGTTTAAACTGGGTCCCGCGCAAATACTTGAGCCGTGGAGGCTATAATGAGTTTTAGAATTTTTAAATAACTTCCAGATCCTGAATCAGCTTTATTTGAAATCACATTAAAACAGAATACTGATGGAGGGATATTCATTGAAACAGTAGTGTAGAGGGCCCCACTTATAGTTTTCTAATTGGGCTCCGCACTTGTCACCAGCCTTATTCGTATGATTAGTATAGAAGTAAATATTTTTTTATCTAAAATACATAGGTAAGGGTGTATTTATTTAGAGTCGATACTGTACTACATAGATCATATAACAAAGTATGTAACTAACTTCATACCTCAGTCAACCTACATATATATCTAACTATATAATTCTTGTAAACTCGAATATCAGAGAGATAATAGGAAAAAAAACGAGTATTAAGGATGGGGAAAAAGGTTTACTAAGCAAATATACAAAGGGAACACGGTAATTAGCAATTTCTAGGTCGAATTAACAAGTCTTGTGAGATCTCGTTTTGTCTCTCTTCCGAGGTTTCGTCAACATTATCAATAGGAAAATAGATGATTTCATTTTCATTATTTAGGTACTATATGACACACACCAAGGTTAAAGAACCGAACCTGCCCTACTATTTACTCAAAGCTATAGTGAGAATAACTGAATGCATACCTTTCCAAAGTATATTAGTACTACGTGAAAATGTACAACATTCTGGTCCAGGATTTGAACCCGGGTCGCTGTGTCCATTTCCTCCTACCATAACCAGTATACAACGAGCAACATTACTATATAACATACATATACCGCTAACAATATAAATGCTATAAGCTGTGAATATGACTAACTAAAGATGAAGATACATGAGTGATATGGACCAATATATATTTATAAAGTCTTTTTTTTTTCAAGAAAGAAGAAATCGATCCCAAATTAGTTTTTCTATTGCTATTTTCTTGAATTACTTTCGAAGAAAGGAAACGTTTTTCTTACCAGAATTCTGTCTTCACGAATGGACAATTGCAAGACGGCGGCCCCTGGCTACTTTGACCACAACCAATCCAAGACGATTGGTCGTAAGATGATACTCGACCAAGAACAAAAGAAAAAGTGAATGTGAAAGTGAAAGTAGTTTCTTCTCATCTGTCGTGTTGAAACAATGAGTGGCCTAGCGGATAAGCCAGTCGATCACTTTGGTAGAGAGCAAAAGTTCAATATCGGACTAATGTATCATTCCATTCTCGGTGGATGGACCATGGAGCCGGTGTCTGGTTAAGATATGGTCAGCTTTGGCACACTTAGACACTTGGCCATACCATTTTTTTCTTTTTCTTTCTCTTTCTTTCTTTCTTTGTTTTTTTTTTTTCTTTCACTGCATTGTTCTTTTTATTCCGTCTCATTTTCCATACTATATATGCCTGAAACACACACACACACACACACACACATATATATATATATATATATATATATATATATATATATATATATAAATGTAATTATAGGCCTTTTAGAATATTGGTGCTATTATCAAAGTTTATTTTGATTAGTTTTGGATTTTTGTGTCTAATATGCAGTGCTTTTAAGATTTTTAGTTGTTGTTTACATGTTTGTGTTTCTACAATGGTGATGTTATATTTGAGTATTTTTCAGAATTTAGTATTGGGACAAGAGTGTGTTTTTAGATGTTGGGCTATTGAGCTTTTGTCTGTAAGGTGCATTGTATATATTGCTATGGGAGATACATTCTCACAATGGACATTTAAATTGGTATATTACATTGTTTTTTTTGTAATGATTCAATTGAGAGGGAGGAATTATTATTATTTCAATTTTTTTTATAGTACACAATAAGTTTAATTCTTTTTACAAGGGTCAGTAGAGAGTATTTATTTAATTAATGTTTTTATTATATTTTCATCTATTTTATCATTTTTGTGCATTTGGTTGCGATAATATAAATTTTATACATGGCTGTTTTATATATACTAGCAAATATATGCACCCTCCGGGTGCAAGTATTTAAGTTTTAATGTAATAAAATAGTGTATTAAATTAGAAAGGCTAATGAAACTAAATAAGAATACAGATAAAAAGATTTGAAACAGAGGGAGTATAATAAATGATTTGAAACAGAGGGAGTATAATAAAAAATGGAACAACTGAAACTTACTCTTCCATCACTCTCGTCTTTCATTGTTATTTTTTTCAAATTTAAGTATTTAGCTAAAAGAGGAAGTAAAGAATAAAATGACAGTTATTTTATCTTGTTAATGGATTTCATTTAACATTCATTGAAGAGATTTTTGCTTATATTCATTAAAATAAAACCAAACAGTTAGAAATCAATAATACTAAGCACATATTTATTAAATTCGATTTTTTAATATTAATATGCAAATTAGCCTTTTCGTTCACACTATAAACCGCTATTTTGTTGTATATATAAATATAATTGCATGTTATCAGTACGTAGACATAGTTAACAGTATTAATAATGTAAGACAATTTTATTAATAATTGAGATTTCGATAAAAATGAAATCATGGAGAATGTGATGTAAATAACTAAGGGAATTGTGACTTGAGTAGGAATATAGTTTCGGTTACAGACAGAAAAACACACAATCTCCATTATAATAAGATATATATATATATATATATATATATATTTAACTTAGCAGAATTAGAACTAGATGAGTCTAATCGAGGCCATGTTATGATGGATGATTTGACATGGAATTACCTAAATATCGTTTTTATTTGACCGCTATTAACTATTACATAATTACTACGTTGCCAAAAATGATGTACACCAGTGTAGAAATTCAAAATAACGGTCATTTCAGAATCATAGAAAAATACAGGATAAGGGATTGATTACCTTTTAATTGACCTCGGCTTTTGTTGGCCAGTGACGAGTGTCGGGATGGAGTTTAGAAAGTCAGTTTTTGCAGATTGTTTGAAGGGGACAGATGCCAAATGGCGATCTGTTGCAAAGTGGAATGCGAACAACTCCGTCTAAGATTTGAAATAGCTTGTTTATTTTATTTGGTTTACGGCATATCAACCTCGGTGGGTCATTTAATGCCAGCAAAATTTTTGAAAAATTCGTAGCCATAGTTTGGAAGAAAATTATTTTAGACTCAATTTTTTAAAATGAAATTTTCTATTTAACCCATAAATAGGACCCCAACAGGTACAACCACTCCGGGTCAGAGTGGACGTGGGAGTAATGGTAATGAAGGGGTGCTCCACATTCCCCAATCAGTTTAAAGTCATACCCAAGACATAAAGACCCTCAGCAACCGCCTTGTTGCGCCCATATGATAAAGAGGGTTGGGGTTGCCATAAGGGCAATAGGGTCGGGACAATCATAGGGCTTGACGTAACCAGCCGATTGATTGGAGGGGACCTCTCCGATCGCCCGTGTATCTTAAGTAAGGACCAAAGTGGGTCTTTGTATGTCATGAACTGCTCATCCACTTAAACATCACAGGTCGCCAACAGATGACCTCAATTTGCAGCGTTTCTTACCACTCTGTAGAGGTGCAGTCGGTCTATTCTAAAGCTTCAACCGACAGGGCTCGGTTTGAACTAGTCACCGATTCCATTTCCATTTAAAATAACCGTTACACAATATGCACCTCCGAAGTATTCATTCACCCCTTTTAGACAGAAGCAGGATGCAACATAGAGTCTATTCTTAAGCGGAGTACTTCTGGTTGAAATCAGACTTTTCCTTTCCCGACACTTATTGCCTTTCCAAGGCTAGAGAACCAAATTTGATATGGCATTTACCTATAGTTAACGGCATACAGGAGAATATTGGTTGGTTGGTTGATTGATTTTAACGGCATATCAACCAGTCTGGGGTTATGTCATGCCTAACTGTTAGGAAGTAATATATGTTGTGTATCTATATTTATACTTATTTAGTAATTGGTTCTAACAATGTGTTAGCAATATTGGGGATCATTTTGTATGGTATAGAGGAGATGGATTTATGTGTTTCCTTAACACAAAGTAAAGTGTAAACATTTAGTCAGTATAATCTATTAATAATCGCTTCCGGTTTTTGTCTGTAACAAAAATTACGCCACTGCTTACGTCACATTACCCAAAATCGTCATAACATAGAATAAATACACTGGAAATTTGAACATGCAGCATTATACAGTTTTAATAAATACATGACTGGTATTATATATCTATATATAGTTTGTTTTATTTTAATACACATTTAAAGTTTACATTTCAAATTGTTTTATTTTTTAATCCTTTAATGAATTTGATGATTTTACTTACTTAGGGTATAAGCTCGCTGACATTGAATTTTTAACTCCCACCGCTCAGGCAATATGTTTCAAAAATCTATTTTTACATCGCCCGGAGGGTGTTTTTTATTTAGTACTAGTAACAATAATATATAAATATGTCAGAATGAATGCACAAAAATTAGCTCACAACAGGAACAAGATTAATAACAGACTAAACATTTTAATTTATAAGCAAAAACTTGTGGTGACATATTTATAGCAATTCTTTTTGTTTATTCAACAGTTTGTCTTTGTGTTGTGAGAGACTAAAATCTGCAGTTTTTCTTCTGAGTATAAATTACCAGATACCCTGTCAGAATAGGATTATACACACACGCACACATGCATACAAACAGGTACACACGTATACATACATACACACACACGGACATACAGACAGCTACATAAATATACATACATACACGCACAAACACACACATACAGACATGCACACACATATACATACATACAGGCACACACATATACATACATACATATATATATATATATATACACACACATATATATCTATATATATTACTATTTTTTTATTATTATTATTATTATTATCAATATTATCATACTAGAGTTGAGCGATTCAGTGCTTGTCTCCTAAATGTTTGTTTTTCACTATTTAGTTTAATGACCCGAAAGTTATACTCAATTATTCCTTAGTTTTAAGATTGAGTTATGTTTGGAAAAAAATCCATTTTAATTGGTTCTGATTAGTCGTGATTTGCAATTAATTCAAAAACAGTCCCGCCTCTTACTCCCATTCTGCCTGTCACTTTCTTCCTCTCTATGTATATTTTGATTACCTCCTCGTTATTTACGTTTCTCGGTGAGTGTTGAGTGAGAAAGACGGGAGAGTTTGAAATGTATTTTTACGTTAAATTTCATAAGCAGCCAACCCGTAACTTAGAAATCTTACAAAATGATCCTAATGTTTTTTTTTTAAATTGTCCTGTCCTATTTTTAAAAAAATTAATTCCCTTTTCAAACTCCCTTTTCCCTAATCTCAATTATCTACCCAGAGCTCAATAGGTGACCCAATGGGTAACGTTTTGTCTAGTATATATATATATATATTTGATATTCGATCGGTTAAGGTTTGAATTATTGTTTTCTATTATAATTTATTAAATTTTACATAATGCAAGAAAAAATCAAAGAATTAATTTAAATTTAGATACAGTCGTTTTATTTTAATTCAATTAATTTATTTATGTATTGGTATGTTTTGTTGTTTTATTGTGGGGGGGGGAGAAGAGGGTTGCATTGAAATTAATATTAATTGAACTAATCGCCTCATTTATATCTTTTTTTAAAATTGTAAATGATTGAATCAAAATAATTAATACAATACTTTTGCTACGTGGGGATTTTTATGGTACATAGATCGAGGATCAAAATCGCTAACCATTACACCACGTTTTTCACCTCTACGCAGATTATAGTTTATAAATTTAGCAAACAAAATTTATCTATATACCGCTCCTTGGAAACTAATACAGCAGTCTAACTTTATATATATATATATATATATATATATATATATATATATATATGTGTGTGTGTGTGTGTGTGTGTGTGTGTGAAATAAAATTGGAACTTAATCCAACAGTGTGAATATGATATATTGAAAAAACAAAGGATGTTTACAAATGCATGGGCTCATCAGGAGAGAATGTGCAAACCGTTTCGTGGCCTTCCTCTCTACGGTTTTAAAAAAGCAACATCGGCCCTCCTCACTGATGTGAGGACCCTCGCAATATCTGCATCGACCGCACGAGGATCGGTCTTCAACAAAAATAAGACGGCAAGAAATGACCGTTAGCAAAACAGAACGCTGCTAGTCAAAAGTTAAAGTGAAATAACATAAGTTTTATTTTTCTCATCTACTAAACCTAAATATGAAACTCGGGTGAAAACAGTCTGCAAATTCAGTATTTTATATTCTAGCTTTTATCGTTGTATTCTTGCAATTACACAAATCAAAGAGGTTCTCATACTTTAGTCCCTACATTGTTTAGCTTACGCTCTTAGAAATTGCAATCCCGTCTTAGTCTTTTGAGTCTCATGCAAAGTCATTCTGATTTTCGCAAGGCTTATTTTCTAGTAGCAAGTAAGAATCTCGCAAAATTCGCATTCGAAGTCTTGATAAAAATGGGGTCCAGCTTAGCCAGTGCTAAAAATGAATATATTTTTTCGGGAAGCTGTTTTCAAAGTCGTTATTTTCCGACACACCACCGTGTCAGATGAACACAAAGTCAGATCTACGTGCAGAGTCACACACAAACCGAAGCTCGGGCGGTGGCCAGTGTTAAAGATTCCGTATATCCCCTCAGCATTCCCCCTTTGACGTGCCTCAGCCATTGGTCAATATACCCAGCCCTGTCCCATTTAAACGAGGGAGAGCAGGTGTTGCTTGGGGGTGATTTCGTATGGGATTCATGCCAGTATTATATAACTTACCGATCCAATGGCCGAATACACAGGACCCAAACGCCTGGTAAGCATATGATGCTGTCGAAATAAACTTCGACTGAAACTAAAGACACCGTATGGCAAAATATATTCACCTAGACGAGTCCAATGATAGGTTGCATAGGTTAAAACAATGGCGTATCTTTTTGGACTCGCTTATGAAGAACTGGAAAGAGTTCCATATATTGATTGATTTTTGTTTAATTATTGAATTATATCACTTAATCAGTAAAAATAAAACACGTTTTGTACGTTTCTTAATTATAAACATATTAAGGTATAGACGAGATTTCAATGCTGAATGACATTTCTTTTCGGAGTTATAAGACGACACGCACGTACCACGACATTTGTATATATATATACTAGCTAAAGTACCAAGTAAAGTGAGTGGGAAGAAAATAAGAGATAGGTATACCCGATTTCGGTTCATTTTTTTAATATGTCATGAAATAAAATAGACCTCATAAAAAATATTTCCCCTAATATATTTTCGTGAAAATCGGACCATTAATTGATTTTTTATAGTATATTTTTAAAATCCTCTTGTCGTAAGTTGTTTTTGGCTACGTTAAATTTCAGTTGATTTAACGGTGCAAAAATGAAAAAAATTGTTTTTCAATTATAATTTTCATTATTTCCGTGAACTGAAAATTTCTTTAAAAATCATCAGGAGTTTACTTGGTATTTACTATTTTTGTAAAAGGCTTTTTTTCTAAAACTCTTTTGTATATACAAAAAAATTAAATACTGATTAAAAACAAAGTTGATTTATTATTAAATGTTTTCGCTTATCATTGTTATTTATTTCGCTGTAAAAAATAATTCAATCGATAAAACCACATCTTTCTTACCAAATAAATATTTGTAAGATAGATTATTTCATTTCATTTCAACTAAATTAATATTTTAAAGACAGGAATAAAAAGATTGTGATATAGATAAGATTTAATTTTTCGTTAAAACATACTTTTGCTGTCCGAAACAAAATAATTTTTTCTAACTCTGCACCATGCCGAACAAACAGAAGAACCCAGTGTTACGTGTGAGACAGTTTCTGTGTCAACATAACCAATAACATTAAGCCACTTAACTTCGCATATTGGACGGAGACAAAAAAAAAAACTCCATACAATAGAAAGGGTTAACTGAAGGCAGCATTTAGCAATTTTAACAAGGTGTCGTTGGAAAGTCATGCAGGAGATTCTGAAGTAATCTGAAGGCCGTGATTGAAGCGAATGATGATTTCTTTGAATAAATTTAATCCATAGTATTTCAAGATATGTTCATGTAATTTTGGTAAATATATCTCATAAAGTGAGATGTGCAATTTTCATTTTTTCATAAATTAGATGACAATTTACCCATCGCATCCTATTTATATATAAACTAGTATATATATATATAATCGGGCACAGAATGTGGTTTATCGAAGCCTGAAAAAGATACCAGAAGATCTAAAACACGTGTTGTTGTAGTAAAATAAAATAAAAATATTAAAAAACATAATCATTTTGTGGACTTACAAAATATTTACACAAGCTAATATATACTTATTACATACACAAACACACACACACACACAAACACACACACACACACACACACACACACACACACACACATATATATATATATATATATATATATATATTCTAATAATAATGGAGATTTGCTTCCTGTTTTTGTCTGTAACAAAAATTACGTCACTGCTTACGTCACATTACCCAAAATCGTCATAACAGAATAAATACACTCAAAATTTGAACATGCAACATTAGACAGTCCTTATTGTTTTTTAAAACAAGTTTTAATAAATACATGACTGTTATTATATATCTATATATAGTTTGTTTTATTTTAATACATATTTAAAGTTTACATTTCAAATTGCTTTATTTTTTAATCCTTTAATGAATTTCATAATTTTACTCCCACCCCTCAGGCAATATGTTTCAAAAATCTATTTTTACATTGCCCGGGGGTGTTTTTTTATTTTGTGCTAGTATATATATATATATATATATATATATATATATATATATATATATATATATATATATATATATATATATATAAAATAATCATTGTTTCAAGTATTCATAGTATTTGTTTGTTTATTTGTATTCTTTCCTTTTTTATTTTGGCAATTTCTACAATGTGTTGTATGTTTGTTTTGGTCCGGCTAATGTATCTAATAATGTTTGTGATAAAATGGCCTTACATTCAGTGTTGATTAATGGTGAGTCTTTTTCTGGTGTCCATTGTAAGGGATAAGTGATCAATTGGTCGATATATATATATATATATATATATATATATATATATAGAGAGAGAGAGAGAGAGAGAGAGAGAGAGAGACAGAGACAGAGACAGAGAGACAGAAAGAGACAGAGAGACAGAGAGACAGGGACAGAGAGACAGAGACAGGGAGAAGAGGGGGGAGAAAGAAATGTGCTCATTTTTATCAAATATTAGAAGTGGTAGAAATTTTCCCAATCAGTTTGCCACTGCTATGATGGGACACAAGGTACCAAGTGTGGGGTATCCAGTGAAGGATCGAACTCGCTATTTATGAGTAATTCAACTGCGAGACTAGCTTGATAGCCATTATGCCACAATGTGATGCGTATAATGCTAAAACTGGCATGAAAGGCTATGAACGGGTCAACATTTTATACCGGACATCTTCTTCTTAACGTAATACTTAAGAAAAAAAATTCTTAGTAAAAAAGGAACTTGGTCAATATCCCTAGGTACGCTGTGAATTTCAAATAGTTTTCACAGTTGTAAGGGTACGGTGAGCTTATCTCATTAACTATTATGCCCCAGTTAATTCGGACTACATGTGTTAAATATTAGAGCTTAACAAGGCAACTCTAAGGAGAGGGCGTGGTGTTGATATATTAAAATATACTTTACTTAATTAAGTCCACTTAAGGGTGCTGATGGGAATGTGGAAATCATAGCACAATTAGGAAGGCGTAAAAAATTAACTGGGACGAATGAGGAAACACACACACACACACACACACACACACACACACACAGAGAGACAGACATATATATATATATATTGTGTGTGGTGTGTGTGTGTGTGTGTGTGTGTGTTGATATTGATATTTAAAATTAAAAAACAAATTACTTGCAGTTTTTTTTTTTTTCGTTACAATATTCAACACCAAGGGGCGGAGAAATGTATGTTTCAAAAATCTCAGAATCATGTAAAATCGTCGATAAAAAATGTTGATAAGAATGAATTTCATTTACACTTTACGTTCTTGGCGTCACCGACAGTTTAATAAAATGTACCCAATCGTCAGACACATGATAAAATTCTACTATTTTACAGGATTCACAGATTTTAAAATACACAAAAACACACACATATAAAAGTCTAGGAGAGAATTGGAAAAGCCGACTATACACTAACTTGAGTGTCTTTGGTCTCTCTGTACAGGGGTTTGTATCTGATATAAGGATACTTTCCCTTGGAAGTAAATCCTGACCACATATTCCCCTCATCATAGCTAAGCACTGGGCTAAATGATGAGGAAATTAACGGTGCACGAGTTCTCCCTCCAGCTAAGAGCACAACAGAAGGGCAGACTGGGCCTTTTAACCTTGGTATGACAACCAGTCATAGAAAGAAAACTCTGAATTCAAACCTGTTAAACTGAACTTCAAAGTTGACCATGTGTCACATCCTGTGTTATTACACACTGTTTTTTTAAACACCTTCATATTCATAATCTTTTTCAGTGTTTCAACCATTCTACTTTCCGATCTTCATCAGGTGTCAGTTGTATTCCAGAATTTTCAAAGAAAACCTTTCATATGATCCAGGAAGTGCAGAGAAACTTTTTTAGGAAACAGAGTAAGTGTTGTATTACCCACATCGGCGAAACCCAATATTGGCGCTGATTGTCTTGGGGTAGGGCAGAAGATGCAAAAAAACCTGTTAAAAGTGTATCTAAATCTTATTTCTTTTACAGTGACCGATAGAGAAATATGACCCAACGACAACGTGCTTATTATTTTCTGGAACATTGGATATTGTGGAATCACCCCTTTGGTACTATTACTCCCAGGCCGACTGATATATTTGCTGGACTCGTTCCTTCAAGACTCAAGGCCGGGGAGTATATCTTGGAACGTGATCTTAATTCAGACTTTTTAGCGGGTGAAACAGACGAGGCTGCTTCTTCGCTGCCTTTGATTGTTACTCAACTATGTTGAGCGTTGTTCCGCTTTGGTTTCAGTGAGATCATTAACTTCGCCCTCCCAAGCTTTCTTCTCACGTTCAAACTGATATATAGATCATTATTGAACATGCTAAGTTGTTATTAGGGATCTCATGGATAATAACAATAATAATAATCATAATAAATGCTGGGCGAGGACGGTCATTCACTGGAAATTGTACAAACAATTAAAAGTTTACCATAGTGACACGTGTACAAACCAGAAACTGTTCATTAACAATAGGCCCAAGTAACAGTTTGGGTTTTGAGAAAAAAAACTGATCCCCCCAATCCCAGCCAGACGACCAGACTAGGTCTGATAAACGAGAAGAAATGAAGGTGTCACTTACTTCCGGCAGATCGTACAATGAAAACAAAGAAAAATGGATATTCCAGGAATATCTAGACATTGCTAGAAAATTGAAACTGTTCTAGAATATAATGATGAGAGTTACTACTAATCTCAGTACTCGGCAGCATCAGCAAGAATCTCGAAAAGTCGGTAGAGGGATTAGAAGAGAAATAATTGATATAAAAACCTATAATAGAAAAATCTAATTAAAAAATCTTCAATCATTTAAAAATAAATCAAATTTTGACACACACACACACACACACACACACACACACACACATATATATATATATATATATATATATAAACACACACACACATATGTATACACACATATATATACATATATATATATATACACATATATACACACATATATACAGACACACAGATATATATATATATATATATATATATATATATATATATATATATATTAATGATTTGAAGGCCAATACAATGCACATAAAAAATTAAAAAAAAAGATCTTTTTTTGTCTTATCGATTTCAAAGTAAACTTTATCTTCAGAGACAATTTTCGGAAATTGTCTCGTTTTTTGTTTTTTTTTGTCGTTATTTTTTTTTTATGTTATAAACACGCGTCTCATGGTGTTCTTTTTTTTTAACGCCACGCAGAAGGTCGTGATAGATGTAATAGCCGTTGTTCATTCAATTTCAATTTTATTATTTTCATCTATTTATATATTTATGTATTTATGTATCATTTATTTTTATTTATTTGATATATGTATGTATAGTAAAATATACATAATATGCACTATATACTATGAGGAACGTGTAATTTAATACAGTATATATAGTAAAATATACATATTATGTAGTATTTATTATGAGGAACGTGTATTTTAATTACCAATTACTTTATATATATATATATATATATATATATATATATATATATATATATGATGAAAAGATAAATACAGAGAATTTAGAAGTGTTCCAAAAATGTGGACAAAATACAGAGTATTTAAAACATATATTATTATTTTTCTAATATTATTATTTTCTATTATTATTATTTCATTTCATATTTAAAATAGTAATAAATAGAATACAATTTGAACACGGAAAAACTCTCTTCGGAAACACGTGTTGGCATTTCATTAAACCATTCTTATCCATTCAACATTTTCATTACTTTATTTGTTTATGTTCTCAACATATTGCCGGATTCAATTCCATTTTTCAACTTACACACACACACACACACAAACATATATATATATATGGACATATATATATATATACATATACATATGTACATATATATATGCACATATATATATATACATATATATATTGATAAATAGATAGATAAAGTCTATATGTCCATATTTTCGTAGCATATACATATACAGATATATATATATATATATATATATATATATATATTGATAAATATATAAAGCTCATATCTTTGTAGCATACACACACACACACACATATATATATATATATATATATATATATATATATATATATATATATATATATATATAATCTTATAAGCAATTATATCTGCTTGGAAATCTTGTAACGATTTTCTTTTGACTTTGTCTTGATTTTAATTAGTTTTTCATTTCTTTTTTTCTTTCTGGCGCTCGACGTTCTTTGTCAGATTAAATTTTGCCGTCGCTATTTTCCTTCGTTTTTTTTTCTTTTCTTTTTCTTTCACTTCTTATTAATTTTCTTTTAATGGAATTTACGATCTCTCAATTTCCCTTTTGCCTTTTCAAATGTCAGCTCTCTGTAGCGCTTGACGCTCCACCGATTCCCCGCCTTTGCGCGCTCGCTCGGCTCGGAATCGACTCGTGAGTCAACCGAACACTCGAAGCGGCGTTGGCCATTGCTAATTAAAACCAGGTGTGATTCCGAAATTGAAATAAAAGGGAAATATTTTTTTCTCTCAGGTTGGTTGGTTGGTTGGTTGGCTGGCTGGTTGTTTTTTGGTATGTAATCTTTTGTTGGCTTATTTAATTACGAAGTAATTTTTTTATTTTTTTCAAGCAATATTTCAGTAAATATTCCTTTTCAATTATAATTAAAATAATTGGACCATATTACCTTTAGGCACCCCTATTTGATCTCGATTAAGAAAGGACATGTTTTTCATTTACACCGTCAATATCTAGTTGTTTGTTAGGGGTTAAGGTTAGGGTTAGGGGTTAGTGTTAGGGTTAAGAGTTAGGATTAGGGGTTAGTTTTATAAAAAAAATTTTAATCTAAAAATCATCTATTAAAACAGCCGGACATAGACGGGGTAAATGAAAAACATGTCCTTCCTTAATCAAGATCAAAAAGGGGTGCCTAAAGGTCATATGGTCCGAATAATTGCCTTCTTTCTCCCTCGTGATTCTCTCTCTCCCTCTTTCTTTCTCTCTCTCCCTCTCTCTCTCTCTCGCTCTCTCTCTCTCTCTCTCTCTCTCCCTCTCTCTCTCTTCATATATATAGATATATATATACATATATATATAATTGTATATGAAAATAGTGACTTACCGGTGAAATTGGCCACAATGGTTAGTTGATGCAAGTTTCACAATGATAAGACAGCGATATAACAAATATAAAGTGCTCAATACGTAAGTAGAGCAAATTTATTACAATGATATATGCAGAAATAACGGGTTTATTTTGTGGTTATGACCGTTAACTTTTAACGGTCATAACCACAATATAAACTCGTACAGTAAACAGTAATTAATCAATAGCTTGATTAATTCAAAGGATTTGACACTGAAGATCCTTATGGCGAGACTCGAGTATGTTATTCCTATATATATCATTGTAATATATATATATATATATATATATATATATATATATATATATATATATATTACTTCTAAACTCTACCGGTGTGAAAAAAACTCTGATAGTTCAGTTTTTCAAAATGAAAAAAAAAAAAATTCAAACAGACATCTGGGTAAAAAAATTAAAAATAAAAGACCAGCACATCCATACTTTTGGGGAATAATCATCAGTGCCGAATGTACTGACCTAAAGAAAAAACACCGGATGAATTTTCTATGTTATATATGTAATGAGTGCTCAATAAATTAAATAGACCATGATTATAACATTATATTATAATATATTATATACATCAGTCATACTGAAGAACCATTCCGGTGAAACCTGGGTAGATAGTGTCTAACTCATGTAGGTCCTTATATATATATATATATATATATATATATATATATATATATATATATATATTTGGGAGAATATGTGCTTAATTGAAGTCGTACCTAATTTTGAAAATTATCAACATTTGAGCCATTTGAGGTCCCGAGTTCGAAAAGAAGGTTGCCGAGTTCGAGATGGTTCCCGAGTCCGACAAGAAATACCTAAAGAAGGCCGGCGAGCAAATCGACCGAAACGTTGTACAGATAACAATGAAGATGGAGACAATAGTCCAAATAATACAAATAATACTAGACTCGTCCAGGATTTGAAATCGTTTTACAGTCTCCTTTCTTACGGGGGTAACCATTACACCATGGCTCCCCACTATAAAGGATAGAGAGTTGCTTATATCAATTTTTTTAATTTCTGTAATTAAAACAAGACTTATGTTTTCTCTCTTGATCAAGTTTATTATTTAGTCCATGATTTTCCGCGTGGACGAGATCGACCCAGAGTACGTCTGCTCTCTAAACTAAATCACGTATTTCTCATGGCGCGTGAGGGATCAAGCGTTATTAACAGTCAGTGGTAAATTTCCACTGGCTCCCTTGACTCTAACATGACGGACCCGAATTTGATTCTACTTACAAGTACTACTCATAAATTGTAACATAACTTTACAACTTCTACAGTCAATGCTGCAACGTTTTTGTTTATTCGTTTTTTGGTATATTTTTGTGCTTTTTTAATTTTTAATTTTTTCTGTTATGTAAAAAGAAAATTTCATATAAGTATTTAAGATCGCATTTCTAGAAAGATGTAAGTAACATCAATGATATGACACATGGCGTGACTCATTTTTAGGCTAAACCAAATAAAATAAAATTCTGTCTTTAAATTCTATTTTTAGGAATAATTACAACACTCGTCTTTCTTTACCAAAATCTTTGCATTCACAGCATTTAACTAAAATATATTCCACCATTCACGTATATATAATTCGTCGGGGTGGCCTAAAGTCAGTATCAGCCAAAAAGCGGGGGAGTCTATCCCCTTTTTACTAGCGCTAGACCAACAAGATTGGTTTAGTGTCTGATGTGAAGCGCCACACATACTAAGGATATTAGCGCAAAATGAAACACAAACACCCATTGCATGATGAACACCTCCTTCCATGATTATAGTAAAAAGGTAAAGTCGACGGGGCGGCCTAAAGTCGGTATCAGCTAGTCAGCGAGGGAGCCTATCCCCTTTTTCAATAGTGCTAGACCAAGGAGATTGTTTTTTAGCATCTGAGGTGGAGCGCCACACCTACCATCAGCTCCTTACTTTACCGCACAGATCCCTGTGCTACTCATACGCTGAGTTGGCGAGGACTGGTATCGAACTAGGAACCTCGACTGAGCTAACCCGGCCCACAAAGTCGTCGGGGTGGCCTAAAGTCGGTATCACGCAGTCAGCAAGGGAGTCTATCCCCTTTTCACTAGCACTAGACCAAAGAGATTGTTTTAGCGCCACACCTAGGATCAGCTCCTAACTTTACTACACAGATCATTGTGCAACTTGTTGAGTTGGTGAGGGCCGGTATCAAACCCGGAATCTTGTGGTTTGTAGTCGGATGCTCTACCGACTGAGCTAATTTAAATAGCAAAAGCCAAATAAAACTTTATAAAGTTTACTATATTCCACAATTCATCATAATCGATCTGATAGCAGAGGTCTTTTACACGGCATCCAGAATCCACACAGAGCTGTTTGATAGATGTTTTTGTCGGTCGGTGTGTTCATGTGGTGTGTTCATGGTGTGTTCATGTGTATGTGTCTACAGGAGAGTGTCGCTTATGAGTTCGTCCTTGCTTCTTCAGCCTGCCTTGATCATGATAATGGGTGGTTTGTGCGATAGGAGGCAAACGACTGTACAGCTGTTTTCTTGTGTAGTGCTGCTTCCAAGATCTGTCCAAGATAATATGCAGCATCTTTGTGTAGTTCTTATCTCGCCTTTTCTCAAAGCGTTTCGTTACAGTCAAAGTGGTGCAGCCATAAAGTAGCACTGACATGGCTAGAGATTGGAAGTATTCACGAATTATCTTATCAAAGAGTTTTGATTTCCATATGATCAATAATCTGCCTATAGAAATCCATGCCTTTCCTATGCGTATATTGACATAGCTTTCTGTAGATGAGATACTGCCACTTAGGTATGTGAACTGGTGCACTAATTTGAGAGGCTTAGTATTCAGTGTGGAGATGTCTCCATTTTGTTTAATTTCACAATTAATTTATAGTAATTTCTGAAAGTCAAAATAGATATAAGTCAATTATTTTGCAAGAAGAAGAAGAAGAAGAAGAAGAACAACAACAACAACAACAACACATATTATAGAAGAAGAAGAAGAAGAAGAAGAAGAAGAAGAAGAAGAAGAAGAATAGAACAAAAAAGAATAATAATAATAATAATAATAATAATAATAATAATAATAACAACAAATAAAATTAAAGAAGAAGAAGAAGAAGAAGAAGAAGAAGAAGAAGAAGAAATGAGTTGTTCAAATTTTTAGAATGGTAAATAACATTTGCGATCCTCTGTTACATTAACGGGACATTTTATAAAGGTGCTAAGGGGTTGACGTGACCAGCCGATAGATCGGAGGGGGGGGGCTTCTCCGGCCGCGCGTCCAGCCCAAGTAAGGGCCTAAGTGGGGTGTTGTATGTCATGGACTGCTTATCGGTGTATTCTAAAGCCCCAGTCGACAGGGCTTGAGGTTTGCGGTCTTCACATAAATGAATGGTTTGTATTTATGCATCGAACTAATTATCAGCCGATTTAATAATAAATTGTCGGTCGGTCGAATTTTAGCGGGAATGACTCGATCATAGTTCAGGCGAGAACAAAAGATTTGGGACATTTTCAAGTGGACAGCAGAGATCGAATGTCACTGGGCGATTGTAGTTAGATGTCTACGCCATTTTCTTAGCGGACATTGACCTGCGCATGCCCAGATTTCAATTCATTGCCTGCCACACGGTTTGGGGACAAGGTCAACGAGAAAGTCAGTAGCTGATTGGAAGAAAAGAGATAGGTGAGGAGAAATGACGCTGTTTATGGGGTGAAGGGATAGATATGAAGATATTAGGAAAGGGGAGGCGAAAACCGACAGAAATACTGAGAGAGAGAGAGAGAGAGAGAGAGAGAGAGAGAGAGAGAGAGAGAGAGAGTTGCCATGAGAGAAAGTAAGAAAGTAAAAGATATAAGCAAGATATAGAAGAATGCTCGTTTGGGTTGAGAAAAGAGAGGGCGAAATTGTAGTATCACAATTGCTCGAGAATGTAACAGTGATAAATTCGATACAGGACTCCCGTCAGATGTTTGCTCCTGAAAGAGAGTCCTACGACCATTTTATTAACAAATAATAATAGCGGAACCGGTATTTCCGTTCTCCTTACACAACAGCCGAACTGGTACTTCTGGTTTCTTAAAACGCAATAACCAATTTACAAGCTTGGCACGAGCAGGGTGTGACACAAGGTCAACTTCTTAAGCGGAGTTCAACAGGTTTGAATTCAGAGTTTTCCTTCTCCTAGACCGGTTACTTAAACAAGGTTAAAGAGTCCAGTCTTCCCTACTATATATCCATAGCTGGAGGGAGAGTAGGATTTATACCTTTCCCAAGGGTATTAGCGCTAAGTGAAATGCAATTACCACGTCCAGGATTTTCACTGTCAAGATTGCGTCGTGTGTCGAACGATGTTCTACCTGACAGCATCCGTTCGCTTATACGTTTGTTGTTATCAACAGTAATTTAAAATCGTTTCTGATTTTAACGGCTTCTAAACAGAATATGTCTCTTTAAAAAAAAGAAAATAATGAATTAATATGCACGCTTTAGGTACGTCAAGAATTTTGACAAAAAATAGCCCCCAAAAGATTTATATTTTCCATCATAATCACTTATTAATGCCGCTGATCCCGTGATATATCATAATCCCATAGATCGAATATTATATAGTGCCAAATCCACAATAATAACCCCGGCTGAGGATTGCGGTGTTCACGTAAATGAATCGTTTCTATTTAAGCGTCGAACTAATAATCAGCCGATTTGATAATAAATTGTCGGCCGGTCGAATTTGGGCTCCTCGCGTGATGCAATGGTTAGCCAGCAAGATCCACCCACCATTATTATTGAGTTAAATCCTCATTGGGTACCGCATAGTTCTGGCCTTGTGCCACATCTAAACTAAGCTAAGCAAATAATTATTGGCCAACCCGTAGTTCTGGCCTTGTGCCACATCATATATATAAGTCATCCACAGACACCATGTTTCGACGTTTCACGTCTCATCCCTGTGACTAGACAGAGAAACTAACTATGACCAGGAACGAAACCCAACTGACCCGATCCGTTAACCTCTAGGTCATCGCCAGTTGCCATTAAGGAGTGGTGATTTAACTGTTCTAAATACACACATCTGTGTATATAAGTTACGATCACCAGAGAGATCAAATCTGTAAACAGATAATCATTGCGTTTTGCTGGCGGTTAAAGTTCATTAAAGTCGCTCCTAAAGAGCTCTATCGAGTTACGGGAGCATATAATAAGTCATCAATAGACACCGGGTTTCGACGTTTCACATCTCTTCAGTGTGGCTAGACAGAAGCGAAACCCGTTTGACTTTACGTCAATATATATATATATATATATATATATATATATAAGTAACGAAATAACAAAAGACTTAGAGATTTAGCATTATAGTCTATTTCAGGGAGCTTAGACAAATGCTGAAATAGACTATAATGCTAAATCTCTAAGTCTTTTTTTTTATTTCTTTACTTATATATTTGCTCTGTGACTCTAACATTAAGAGCACACATTGAGCTCTCATACTGCGACAGGTTTTTTTAAATAAAACTCTTGTGTCGTATGGAAGATTTCTTCTCTGGACTTTTGGATTATATTATATATATATATATATATATATATATATAAATATATATATATATATATATATATATATATATATATATATATATATACTTTAATTTCTTTAACGCTTCACACTAATGCCCAAACTTTATATATGTACCTCCCACAAACGGATACATATACCTAAATAAACACATACACACACACACTCACATACACACACACACACACACACACACATATATATATATATATATATATATATATATATATATATATATATATATATATCTGTTGCATCCTTTTTAAATATCCTTTATAATTCAAATAAATTCTGGAAGAAAATATTCTGTACACTTTTAGTGAAAGTCTCGGATTTTGGCGCGAGATTTATTATTTGAATTTTTTTCTTTCTTAAATATTAAAAAAAATGGGAGGAATGAAAGTCTTGGTTAATCTTTATCTTTTTCTTTCAAGGGAAAAATAAAAAAATCACATTTGGTAAAATTGCGAAAAAAAAATAAATAAAAAAAAGCATTTTTCAACCAAGAAGAAACCAATGAGACTTCCCAGACCCCTTTGTTTGTTTGTTTGTTTGTTTGTTTATCTGTTTGTTTAACTGTTGTTTTTGTTTGTGCCCCCCATGTTCCTCTGTCATCAGAAAGCAAAAGAAAATAGATTCTCGCTTGGAATCCCACCTGCTTCTTCTGTTTAGCAGCCGGGAACGCCATGTTTCATTTATGAACTCCCTAAAAACCATTGCTTCTCCAATTCATCCTAGCGACAAACAGACATTTTTCTTAAACAAAAAGTTTTTTTTTTATTATTCTTTCTTTCTTTCTTTCTTTCTTTTCATCCATCTATATTTTTGCATTTCTTTTCCTTTATCTTTTTCATTATTTTATGCTTTTCTTTCTTTCTTTCTTTCTTTCTTTCTTTCTTTTCATCCATCTATATTTCTTTATTTCTTTTCCTTTATCATTTTCATTATTTTATGCTTTTCTTTCTTTCTTTCTTTATTTATTTATTTATTTATTTATTTCTTCTATCTATCTTTCTTTCTTTTTTCTTTCTTTCTTTCTTCGTTTTTTCTTTCTTTCTTTCTTCTTTCTTTCTTTCCCTTCTTTCTTTCTTTCTCTCTTTCTTCCTTTCTTTCTTTTCTGTCTTTCTCTTCTTTCTTTCTTTCTTTCTTTCTTTTCTGTCTTTCTCTTCTTTCTTTCTTTCTTTTTCTTTCTTTTTTTCTTTCTTTCTTTCCCTTCTTTCTTTCTTTCTTTCTTTCTTTCTTCCTTTCTTTCTTTCTTTGTCGAGTAAATGTTCGAGCATGCGCAAAAGCTGCCAGTGTTTCTCTTCCGTTCAGCCTCGCTAAATAACACCCGATCTTTTTTCAATCACCCTTTCATTCATGCGCTTCTTGTAACTTGTTTCACTTCGCTTAAAATGTTTGTCTTTTTTTTTCGTTTTTGTTTCTTTATTTTATCTCTTCTTTCTTTTTTTTTTCTTCAGACTTCTTCAACCACACCCTCCCCCATCTCTCTCTCTCTCTCCTCTCTCTCTCTCTCTCTCTCTCTCTCTCTCACACACACACACACACACACACACACACTCTCTCTCTCTCTCTCTCTGCTTTTTTCACTTATCTATCGAAACATTTATTTTCATCGTCCACCATGCAGGAATTTTTCCAGTTTCTTTTTTACAATTCACCAAATAACTGTTTGCCTGTATCCGTTCATCCGTCCGTACAACTAAGACTTCACCCTTATTAGCTTGATTTAAATCAGTTTTATTTATCACTAGGTTAGAAGCCGACCTCCACTTAGAAATTGACCCTGAGTCTCATCCTGCTCAAAGTGGAAAAGTTAAGCAAATACATACTTGATACCATATAATTCTATAAAAATGATAATAGTCAAAACAAAAAGTTATTTTTTAAAAGACTGTGATGGAACTTTGGAAATTTTAATAGTTATGTAGGGATTATCTTCCCGCTGAGTTGTCGCTTGTTCTCACCAGGGGCTATAGTATTTAAGCGCCTGGTTCAAACGTATCTCCCTCTCTTTCCCTGTTCCTCAATCTACGAGACACATGGGTTAGATTATGGTCTACCCCTTCTCGTTGGGGCTTTGCCCCCCCCCTCTTACATTACTGTAAGTTATTCACACAGCATGGACTATTCCTAGTCTCATGTCTGTGGCTTTTATGTTTAACTTTTTACCATTCATGAATGTGTCTTTATCTATATTTATGTACACCTTGTATTATGTACCCTTTTATCTATGTGCTGTATACGTATTAAATGTTTTGTTTATCAAACCTTTGTCGGAGTTTGTATCTTCAAGTATATATCACTCTGACACCATACAGTTATATCAAATCAAACATTTACAAATTAATCAAATTCTGACATTAAAGAGCGATTTAGAAAATTTACCCAAACGTATCCACCGTACCAACTATCAAGTAAGGTGTACGGGCATAACACTTTGCTAGAAACAATAGTTGGAATGTTAATTTCATAGTTTGAAGGCGTTCAATAAGAGTTTTAAAGGTTTTTTTTACATGCGTCAAAACAAAGTCAAAACAGGTCGATTTGGATGTTATTTTCAAATGTTTTTTAGCCTTGATTTTAAAGTATATGAATTTAAGCAAAATTTTCAAAGTTAACAAAAATTTTCAAACTTGCAAACTATCAGGCATGATTAGATTCGTTGGAGGCTTGCTAAAAATACCAAATTCAATGTTATTTTATTCATTTTCAATATATCTACACAGGTTTTTTGGTAAAAGCGCGATTTGAAAATTTCCCCAAACGTTTCCACCGTACCAACAACCAGGTAAGGTGTACAGGCATAACACCTTGCTAGAAACAACAGTTGGAATGTTAATTTCATAGTTTTAATGCGTTCTTCAAGAGTTGGTATGCTATTAACCAAACAAACCAAACGAAATAAAACAAATGAATCAAATTTCGGTATTAGATAACCCATAAAGAGTTCATATGCCATTAAGCAAATAACATGACCAAATATATGATTCAAATTTCGGCATTAAATAACCCATGAACAGTTTATGTGTCGTTATACAAATAAGGTACAGGATTTCTGAAATATTTCTCTGGATTTTTTTAGATGAGGCTTGATAATTTGTATTATTCGCACTGTTGTCCTCATCTTTATTTTTATCGGCACAATGTTTCGGCCGACGTGTCCTCAGTCTTTTCGGGTATTTCTTGTCGGACGCAGGAACCTTCTCTTAGCATTCAGGAATCTTCATGTCGTAATCGGGAGCCTTCACAGAACTTTGAACCTTATTTCAATCCACGGGACGTAGACTGTTCTCATTCCGTTAACCATGACCGGGTTAAGCTATGTTAATTATTCTATGTTACTGTTACCCTGGATCAGGATTGAACCTGCAGCAAACAGATAACTGTCACTTAGAACCGTATTAACTCAACGCCTATATTCACTAGGCCATGTGTCCAGTTGGACGACACATATAATACTAAAGATGAGAACAATAGTCCGAATTATCCAAATAATACAGATTGAATATTTCCCTATGTTATGACTGTAAGTGTGCTAAGATTTAAATAACTGTATGGTAAATGGAAAGTTATCATTAACCGTTGAAAAAGTTATTGACAGTAGTTCCCCTTTCGCTGACCTGATGAATGTAAGAAATTATAAAAGTAGTGATATTGGTCTGCAGAGCACAGATGGTACTAGAATTTGCTGGTTGCAATGGTCGAGACAGTTGCAGTTCTTCTGTAGTGGGTCTAGAGTCACAGAGATTTGCTAAAATATTTGCTAAGAAAACTACCAGTATTGATTTCAAGAATCCTGCCCATACCAGAACTAATTTAAAGAATTCTCAAAGTTTCAAAAGTGCTTAATTGTTTCATGTCTCGCTTGAACTAATCTTTGCAACATTACAGTTTTACTATTGGAGTGATGTTGAAACCAAGTACATCATGCAAATTTACCAATTCAGGCACAAGGCCTTGGAATAAGGTAAACTAACGAATGTCACATTATTGTATTTGTCTGAATTTTTGAGATTGTAATTTGTATCATTTAGGTTTTTCGAACTGTTATCTTCATCCTTATTGTTATATACACAACGTTTCGGCCGATGTGCCCTCAGGCCTTCTTCGGGTATTTCCTGTCAAATTAGGGAACATTCTCTTCGAACTTGGAAACCTTTATATTGTAATTGATAGCTTCACAGAAGTTCAAATTGAACTATTTATTCAATCCACTGGGGTAGACACATCTCGTTCCGTTAATCATGACCGGGTGTTAAGCTATATTAAGTATTCTACGTTATTATCGCCCTTGGTCAGGATTGAACCTGCAAACTACACGTGAAATAAATAAGAATTTCGAACTAAAGTTTAAAGAACTAATCCGAAATACAGTAACCTGGAGAATCATTTTTCCCTGAATGGGTACAAGCAACAACTTGTACCTCCCGAACCGAATAAACACTTTTTATACATCGCCCTGGATTTAAAAAGTTAAAAATAAATCTTTTATCTATGAGAGATTTATAATTTTATATAGATTAATATAAATTCTTTTTCTATAAATTTGTTTTATTATCTTTTATTCTTTATATATTCTTGATATTAATTCTGCATATTTATTATTCTTTTTTGTCGCTTTAGCTTGTCAGTGAGATCTGATTTCCATATGACTGATAATTTGTTTGTGGCCAACATACCTTTCCTATTCGTGTATTAATATCGCACTCTGTGGATGAGATATTGCTACCTTGGTATGTAAATTGTTCTTCTGGCTTAACAGGCTTATCATCAAGTGTGGAGATGTCTCCTTTCTTTTTGAAATTCATGAACTTAGTTTTATCACATAGAGGCCGATGTTCTTTGCAGCTTCCTCCAAGCTATGTAGTAGTGACTCAGCCTGTACCGGTGTCCAGGTTGTGGTTATATCAGTACTGCTGTGTGACTGCACCACATGCACCTTAACGAAGCGCCTCGAGAATAAGCTAGATGGGACCTGCACAAGAATGCTGCGTGCAGTCTTGAACAAGTCGTGGAAACAGCACCCCACAAGGAAGCAGCTGTATGGACACCTGTCCCTCCCTATCTCACAAACCATCCGAGTAAGACGGACACTGCTGGAGAAGCAAGGACGAGCACATAAGCGACGTTCTCCTGTGGAAGCCAACTCATGGGCAAGCTAATGTGGGCCGCCTAGCAAAGACCTCCATTGACCAACTATGCGAGGATGCTGGTTGCTGCGCAGAAGACCTCCCATGGCAATGAGTGATAGGGAAGGTTGGCGAGAGATTGTCATGGATATCCGTGCTGCTTGCGCGATATGATCATAATGATTATTATTCTTTTGGTATTTGTCTTTTATTCGCTTTTTATGTTTAAGTCTGGATCTAAATAAAAAAAATATGTTCACATATGTTGTCTCTGAGTGGACGATTGGCAACCTTAACAACCTGAAGTCATACCAGCATCTTAAAATCAAGCTACAGACCAGTTAGAAGAAATGAAGATTACAGATTACAACAAACAGACTACAGAAATAAGGTACCAGCTACTCGAGCTACTCCAAGTAAGAAAAGACTTAAATATTCGTGAGTTCCGAAGTGACTAGAAATACGGATGCTCTCATATTACATATCACATCTAATAGAAAAGAACACTTTTCGTCATATATTGTGCACAAATTGAACAATAAAATTTATTGTTTATTTTTAAACTGTGTATTAAGATATCAACTGAAGTGTCAAATAAATAGAAACAGTAATACAGTGGATTATTTTGTCATCATCGACTTGTAAAAGTTGACTCAACTGAATGATATATGTATGATGTAATAGGTAACGTAGTGGTGTAGCTATGGAAACCATGAGATGCAATCAGGATTTAATACTGTTTAACAGCAGAATGATGGTTGAAGTAAAAAAAAGATAAGGTGGCGACTGTTCTTGGTTTTTCATACAATAGAAATATGAAGTTCTGGACAGAAATCATCATCGGCAGCATTTGAAAACTGCAGGCATCCAAAACGTGATGCAAATGTAGAACCATTAGTGACTGACAAGAATGTTTACCATCTAACAAGGAGCAATATTGTATCAAATCATGTCTGAATTCAAGTCAACAAATTTGACAGTATATGTTAGGTAACCTAACGAGTTGCTAACGAGTTGCTCCCCTTTGATCATTAAGGGACTGACGGGAACCCGGATATGGGAATTCAGCCATGTTAATTTGGACTCGGGTTTTAGACAGTACAGACGTGCGGCAACACGTTTGAACTAGTGACCACGTGCGTCAGCACGGTTGGGCTAGTTTCAGTCACTTTTAGGGTAGAACCATTTTCTACCGTGTGTTAAATAAGGACTCTCAGCAGAGAGTCAACAGACAAGGCACTGGCCCCATGTGTGAACACACACATAACACAAAGGACGGTCCATGTGTGACCACACACCATAACCCAAGGACCGGCCTGACATGTGAGCACATGTATCATACACACAGCGCTTATGTGACGAACACGCACATGATACATACCCAGCTGAACTCTATCCAAAACCATTCGACTGTATTCCCTGTCAGTGAGAATAAATAAAACAAATATTGTTAAACATATTTCACTGTTTTTAATATCAATTTTGTATATCCTACATTTCGGGATGTAACAAGTATACTCTGCCTTTAGTGAGGTTTCCGAGTCATTGATGTGTAAGGATATCATTATTGTATCAGAGAAGGTTATCATTGGCCAGTGTTACCTTCACCTCTTTTGGGCTGTTCATGCATACAGGAGAAGGCATGAGTTTATAAATCCAGACTATCCTGTTAGCAATTGAAACTTTTTGTATTGGCCATGGTCCTTATAGTAATCAAAAATGTTGGTGACATAAAACTCATTTCATGAATGCTCAGCAGACTTCCAGATACTTTGCTGGGTCCCAATACCTTCAAGACTCTCCCTTCCAATCCACTGAAGCAGACGATAAGCGTCTGATGTACAACTTTATCGTTTCTCCAGATCTTTCATTTCTTTCTTCCATTTCTTCATTCTTTTTTAATTATATTTGGTTTCTTTTTCTTTCTGGCGTGTAACGTGGCATTTTACCCCTTTCACTCCCCACAATCAAAACGGAATGGTTCATTATTTATCAGAGGTTATGTCAAAGCGTATATATTCAAACACATGTGTTCATGTCTCATTGACAATGATTCATCCAAAAAATAAACAAAATGAGACCATTTACCATTAAATGTTTTCAATTATTTCTTTTACAAAACTTTTCTTCCATTCGTTTTTTTCCACCTTTTTTATTCTTTTGAATTATTTTTTTTTTTTTTGTCGTTTTCTTTCATTTTCTTTCTTTTTTCTTTCGTTTTTCTTTTTTTTGTTCGCTTTTTCTTATTTTTCTCTCCATTAGTTCGGTTTTCTTCAATTCCTTTTTGCTTCCCTTTTTCTTTTTTCCATGTAAATATTCTTTTTCATTCTTATTTCTTATTTCTTCCTGTGTAATTGTATTCCTTTTCTTTCCATTTCTTTTTTGCTTCTTTTTCCTTTGTAATTATTCTAAATTCTTTTCTTTCTCTTTTTTTCTGTGTTTTTATATTCTTCTTTTTCCTATATATCTTTTCTTTCCTTTTTTTTTTCCTTTTTCTTCCTTTTTTCTTCCTTTCTCATTTGCTATATATCTCTTTCTTTCCTTTACTTTTACGTTCCTTTCTTCTTTTGCCTATGAATTTTTTCTTTCTTTTTCTTTTCTTTTTTCTTTTTCTTTTCTTTTTTTCTTCTTTCTTTCTTCTTTTTCCTATATATCTCTTTCTTTCCTTTTCTTTCCTTTTTTTTCTTTTTCCTATATATCTCTTTCTTTCCTTTTTTCTTCTTTTTTCTATATATCTTTTTCTTTCTTTCTTTTTCTTTCTTTTTTCTTCCTTTCTCATGTTGCTATATATATCTCTTTGTTTCCTTTGCTTTTTTGTTCCTTTCTTCTTTTGCCTATGTATCTTTTTCTTTCCCGTTCTTTCCCTCCTTTTCCTTCCTTTCTTCTTTTCTTTTCTTTTTTTTCATTACTTTTTTTTCCTTTTCTTTCTTTTTTTTTTTTCTCTCTTTTTTCTTTTCTTTCTTTTTTTCTTCCTCTCCTCTTTTTCCTATATATCTCTTTCTTTCCTTTTCTTTCCTTTTTTCTTTTTCCTATATATCTTTTTCTTTCTTTTTTTTTCCTTCCTTTTTTCTGTATATTTACATTCTTTTTCATTCCTTCTATTTTCGTTTTCTTCCTTTTCCTTCTTTTTTTCTGTGCATTTTAATTCTTTTGTTACTTTTCTTTCCATTTTTCTTTTTTCTTTCTTTTCTCTTTCTTTTTCTGCTGTATATTCGTATATTCATATTTATTTTTTCCTTTTCTTTCTTTTTTTTTAACTATATATATATATATATATATATATATATATATATATATATATATATAGTCATCCACAGACACGTATTTCGACTTTTCTATTCTTTCTTTCTTTCTTTCTTTCTTTCTTTTCTGTTTCTTCTTATTTGATTTTCTGATTTTCTTTTTCTCTTCTTTTCTTTTTCTTTTTTAATAATCTTTTATCGAATTTTTTCTCTCCCAGCGATCTTTTTCCTCATTTATTTTTCTTCCCCTACCTTCTTCTCTTTTAAACCAATCTAAGTTATTTTCTTCGCTATTTTCTTTCAAAATCTTCATATTTGTTCGATCGACTGATTGATCGTTCTTTCATTCATCATTTCCATTCATTCATTCATTTTTCCTAAATCTATTCATTTTTATCAACTTCAATATTACATGTTTTCTCCGGTTGACATTAAAAAAGAGAAAAAAAAAGTTCTGTAGTCGATAAGCGCGGGAATTTTTTCCCGCCAGATATCTCCGTGCTGTTATCAACCACAAACAAAGAAAATATGTCCGCTTTTGCTTTTTTCAGATCTTTGGGGTTTTTTGATTAAACTCTGATTGCGTTTTCGTTTATTTTATTTACTAGCTAATGTACCCGTCTAGACGGTGTGGTTTGGTTTGGTTGTTGTTGTTTTACGGTATATCAACACTTTTTGGGTCATTTACTGTCAAATCAACCCATTTTTATATCAGGTTACGGTTATTTCCTAGTTGAGTAACATGATATCACAGGGTGAAAAAAAAACAGAACCCAAATTATGTATTTTCCCATAAACCCCAACCCTAACCCTAACCCTAAATCCTAATCCAAACCCTAGACCCTAACCCTAACCCGCCTAGTTGAGTAACATATTACAGGGTGACACAGAAAAAACAAATTTTGTTATAAAACTGTTAATTTTTTTTTAAGTTTAAGTTCAACAAGGGTTAGGGTTAGGGTTTAGGGTTGGGGTTAGGGTTAGTTTAATGGGAAAATAAATTTGGATTCTGTTTTTTCTGGGTCACTCATGTTACTCAACTAGGAAATAACCCAGGTTACTTTACTTTCTGTTGATTAAATGGTCACCCATTAATTAATTATTAAACATGTTCATTGCTATTTATTTTATTTACTAGCTAATCTAGACGGTTTGGTTCGGTTGGTTGGTTTGTTCTACGGCATATCACCTCAGAGGGTCAATTAATGCTGATAATTTTTTGAAATAAATTAATTCTTAATGGATACTCAATTCTTTTTATGAACACATTTTTCTATTTAACCCATATATGGGACCCTAACAGGTACTACCACCCCGGGACAGAGTGGACCAGGGAGCAATGGTGATGAAGGAGTGCTCCATATTCACCAAAACCTCCAGAACTAGAACCTCACCATCAGATAGAGTTTAACGTCATTCCCGGGACATGAAGAACCTCAGCTACCGCCTTCTAGCACCCATATGATCAAAACGGTTGGAGTTTGTCATAAGGTCAATAGGGTTGTGGTAGGTGCAAGGGATTGACATGAGCAGCCGATTGATCGGAGCGGGCCTCTCCGACCGCCCGTCTAGCCTAAGTAAGAGTCTAAGGGAGTGTTGCATGACATGGTGGCCTCATTGGGAAGTTCTTACCCCTTTGAAGAGGTTCGGTCGGTGCATTCTAAAGCCCCATCGACAGGGCTGTCGGTTTGGTTTAGTTGTTTTGTCTTACGGCAGTCCAACCTTAATGCCAAATCAAGTCATTTTTCATATCAGGTTACTTTACCTAGTGATGCTTAAATAGTCACCCATCTAATATTGAAAAGGTTCGTCGCTACTTAACTCCGATGATCTAGCGGTAACCGGTGCTTTCAACATAAACTGGCCGTAATCGCGTCTAGACGGAGGCGTGCGTATATAACGGTTATCGTCGTATGGACTCGGCGAGTCTGGTTCAAATCTTTGACACGGCTATTTGCGTTTCACATTGCACTAATATATCAGTTTTGGGGAATGTATGAATCCATCTCTTTCCCCATGCATGATGTAGGTAAATAGTAGGGCAGACTCGGCTCTTTAGCCTGGTGGTAGGCAAACTTTACTTGGAGTATTCCAACACTCCTAACAGCATGCCAGAATAACTCTCCAGGTTGTGTCAGTTCAGGGTGAGTATATAACGCTATATATATATATATACCAACCCCCTCCCACACGAGCAGGATGCGACACAGGGTAAATTTCTTAAGCGGGGTTTACTGATGTAAACAAGACATGAATAGGAGACAGAAAAACCAGCAAAATATCACAGTTTGTGTGCAGTCAGTGCACCAGAAACTGTCATCGTCCAGGGGGTGCAAAGGTGCCAACAATAATCCAGCATGTCAGTCATTATATATTTACCAACCCCTCCGCACGAGTAGGATGTGACACAATGTCAATTTCTTAAGCAAAGCTTAACAAGTTTGAATTCAGAGTTTTCCTTCTCCTAGACTGGTTACCTAGCCATGGTTACAGTCCAGTCTGTTCTGCTATTTACCCATAGCTGGAGGGAGAATTGGATTCATACCTTTGCCAAGGGTATCAGCGCCAATGTGAAATGCCAACAGCTTCGTCCAGGAATTGAACTCGCGTTGACGAGCCCATTTTCTAGGACTCTACCATTAGACCACGCGCCTCCATAGTGTATAACACTATAAACTCTTCTTTATTTATTGCTTTTATTTTTCAATAAACTTTTAACTCAAAGATCTTCTTAAAATTTATCAAGTGAAGGGAAACATAAAATGATTGTTTGATTTCTAAAAAAATAAATGTAAAGATTCGTGCATATTAAAATAATTGTTAATAAAAATTTATATAAAAATATAGAATCGTTTTATTCATAAATAAAAATGTAAATGAAATAAAATTCGTAACTAAGAAAAAATATTCGTAGAACCAGAAATTTACATGATTCAACGTTGTTTTCTTTATTTAAAACTTTCAATTTTCTAAGCTAAAAAATATTACATTTTAAAAATAAAATAATTGTTTCATTTCTAAGTAAATATTTTGATGCATTAATGTACTGCTTAAAGGTGTGATCGTGTCTATATGAGGTTTTTTTGTCGGTTAGTAGATTTTAACGACATATCAATCTGCCCGAGGTTTATGCGAAGATGTTAGGGAATGATGTACGTTGTACGTCTATATTTACACTTTGTAGTTATCG
This sequence comes from Doryteuthis pealeii, assembly GCA_023376005.1. Classification (NCBI taxonomy): domain Eukaryota; kingdom Metazoa; phylum Mollusca; class Cephalopoda; order Myopsida; family Loliginidae; genus Doryteuthis; species Doryteuthis pealeii. The sequence continues at coordinate 15,745,871 of CM042177.1, read as the reverse complement.
GTTTTTGTTGGAATTATTTTGTATATAAGGTGTGCTCTAATTCCACACCTGGATTTATAGACTAGCCAAGGTCACGTGAGCTAATCTTGCAACCAATCACTAGCAATATTGCACTCAGTCAGGACGGACTTACAGGATTACCAGATCTTTACCATACTTTACAGGATTACCAGGAACAGAACCAATACTCAGAACGGACTTACAGGATTACCAGATCTTTACCAATACTCAGGGACTTACAGGATTACCCTTACTTACGGACGGACTTACAGGGATCTTTACCAATACTCAGACGGACTTACAGGATTACCAGATCTTTTTTACCAACTCTTTATCAAGGATCCAATTCCACTGGATAAGCGCTCTTGCTTAAGGGTTCCACGATGGCTCAAAAGATTCTAACAGTTTTAACGATGTTTGCATCATTGGGGTTACTTTTATGGATCAGGTTTACGTTTATACATTTTGGTATAATTTTGTTTGATCTAAAAAAAAAGACGGAATGTTGTCTATGTTGACTTTTTCAAATAGATCATTTTCTGATGAGAGCGAAAGTTCCATATTATATGAGGAAGTGTTTAACAGTGCAGGGTGTTTGACATGTTTCATGCTGTGGTTGTTGTTTTTATATACAGGGGAGCGTAAGTCGTGTGTGCTCAACGCACAATTGTTATATTATTATGACTTTTTCCTTTCTCAACTTTTTAAAAGCTGGTCTCTACTCGCCCAAAGTCTATATAACTATGTATGTTGGAATATTTTGGACATATAATGTGTGCTGAAGTCCATTACTTAAACTAAATAGACTCTGTGTAGGTGTGTGTATTAAAGGCAGCCAATCAGCAGCTCGAATACGTGGTTAGTTAACTATTTAATCGCCGATCTCGAAAGCCGTTCATTTGCACGTTTTTACCACGGACAAACGGATCAGCAACCAAGGAACACCGAGGAACAACCAAAGAATTCTAACTAACATTAAGGAACACCAAAGATTTCCACTGTAAAGAGCTCTCACTTGCAGCTTAAAAATGGCCACAAAAAAGTATTTAGTAACCCCACTGCGCGAACAGGATGTGACATGGTCAATTTCTCCAATGGAGTTTAACAAGCGTAATTCAGAGTTTTCTTTCTATTAGATTGGTTGCCTAATCGAGGTTAAAAGTTCAGTCTGCCCTACTATTTACCCATAGCTGGAGGGAAAATAGTCGGATGTATACTTTTCCAAGTCTATTAGACCTATGCAACCAGACTCGTCGAGGATTTGAACACGCATCGCCGTGTCCATTTTCTAAGATAATAACTATTACACTACTCTTTTGTAGCTGAAAACTTGCTCTAATCTACAGCGTTATTGAGTCCCTTGTATTTGTGTTAGTTATCGAGGAAATAGATGGAAGAAATTAGTACTTAGAATTATATATTTGTCTTTATTCTCACTAGCAAATATATGCACCCTCCGGGTGCAAGTATTTAAGTTTTAATGTAAGAAAATATTGTATTAAATTAGAAAGGCTAATGAAACTAAATAAGAATACAGATAAAAAGATTTGAAACAGAGGGAGTATAATAAAAGATTTGAAACAGAGGGAGTATAATAAAAAATGGAACAACTGAAACTTACTCTTCCATCACTCTCGTCTTTCATTGTTATTTTTTCGAATTTAAGTATTTAATTAAAAGAGGAAGAAAGAATAAAATGACAGTTATTTTTTCTTGTTAATCGATTTCATTTAAGATTCATTGAAGAGATTTTTACTAATATTCATTAAAATAAAACCAAACAATTAGAAATCAATAATACTAAGCACATATTTATTAAATTTGATTTTTTAATATCAATATGCAAATTAGCCTTCCCGTTCACATTGTAAAGCGCTATTTTGTTGTATATATAAATATAATTGCATGTTGTCAGTCTGTAGACATAGTTAACAGTATTAATAATGTAAGACAATTTTATTAATAATTGAGGTTTAGATAAAAATAAAATCATGGAGAATGTGATGTCAATAACTTAGGGAATTATGACTTGAGTAGGAATATAGTTTCGGTTACAGACAGAAAAACACACAATCTCCATCATAATAAGATATACACAACGTTTCGACTGATATGCCCTCCGGCCTTCTTCATGTGTTTCTTGTCGGAATCGGGAACATTCACAGAACTTCGAACTGAATCCTATATTTAATCCACTGGGGTAGATTCTCCTCATTCCGTTAATCATGACCAGGTATAAGTGCTAATCTATATTAAGTATTCAGTTATATTCGTCAGTAATACCCTTGGGAAAGGTATGAATCCTACTCTCCCTCCAGCTATGTATAGTAGGGCAGACTCGGCTCTAACCTTGGTTATGCAACCGGCCTAGGAGAAGGAAAACTCTGAATTCAAACCTGTTGAACTCCACTTAAGAAATTGACCATGTGTCACATCCTGCTCGTGCGAAGAGGTTGGTAAATATATATATATATATAGTCATCAGTAGCCAGAATTTTGTCGCATCTTTTTTTATTACCGAGCAACGCCAGGTATCCCTGCTAGTTTAGGTAAATAAATAAATAAATCTCATGTAGTTTCTCCCTTTCATCTCGTTCAAGTCTTGCTGTCTACTTGAGTAAAATTCATAGACGTAACATTTTAAGTGTTTTCCATTCAGATGAATACTTTTTGGGGAGGTTTTGTTGTTTTGTTGCCTCTCTTCTTCATGGCTGTTGTCAGATTCACTTACAAAAAAAAAGTGATTTGCTCTCTGGACTCTGACACCCAGCGGCAAGGCCATCGGGGGTTAGAGAAACACTTCGATCCGAAATAATCGATTCCAATCGATTATCCCTTCTTAATCGCGTCGTCTCAAGTGTTATGTTCCCATCGTCTCATTCGAGAAGGTTGAGTGGGAATCTATGATATTGTTTTATTTCTTTTTTTTTTCTTTTTCTTTTTTTTTTCTTTTTTAATCTTTTTTCGTTCTTTTTCCTTTTTCCCCATTTTTCCATTTTTATGTCTTTTTTTTCTTTCTTTTTTCGCCTTTTTTTCATTTTAGGGAGTGCTGGTTGCGTAATATCGTAAAGACGTAGACTCAGCAATTCAAGTTCAGATCCTGGACAAGGTTGTTTGCATTTCACATGAAACTCGTCTTTTGATACGGACAGTCATATTCCTTTCTTATTTACTTATTTAAGTAAGTAAGGGTGGCCTAAAGTCGGTATCAACCACACAGCGAGAGAGTCTATCCCCGTTTCTCTAGCGCTAGACTAAGTGGATCGTTTTGGCGTCTGGGGTGGAGTGCCACAGCTACCATCAGCTATTCACTTTACCACACAGATCTCTGTGCTACTCAACCCGGAATCTTGTGGTTCCTATGCAGACGCTCTACCAAATGGGTAAAACTTGCCATATATATATATATATATATATATATATATATATATATATATATATATTGAAAACAGAAATAAAGGAAATAAAATATAGAAAGGATAAAATAGGATATGTTAATAAAATTTACTTACACGTATTTCGGCATGTTTACATTATTCAAACTATTATTATTTTTAAATAACCAAATGAATTGAAATGATAATAATTAATCATTTGGTTATTTAAAAATAATAATAGTTTGAATAATGTAAACATGGATAAACCCCTGACCGAAATACGTGTAAGTAAATCTGATTAAAATATCCTATTTTATCCATTCTATACTTTCTTTCCTTTCTTTCTTTTTTCAACATACAGTCGGATTCACTTCCATTTTCATTTTACACACACACACACACACACACACACACATATATATATATATATATATATATATATATATATATAATTGACAAGTTGATTTGGCGAGTTTCATGTGTGGCGTGTGCGGCTGGCCTAAGGGTAGAGTCTCTGACTCTACCTCCTGGGTTCTCCGGTTCGATCTCTGTCGAGGGGAGATCGTAGGTATACACTGCTGAGACCAAATTAGGTCGAAACAGCTGTACAGTGTTCCTTACGTCGCACATGGTATTCGCCGAATTTGCTTGTCATGATTAATCGAATTATATAAATAAAAATGTATCTCCATAAAATTATAATTACCTCTATATATATATATATATATATATATATATATGGAATTTGATATTTTGAAAGCATTATGTAAAGTATATTATTATTTATATTTTTGAAGGCAATTACAATGCGTATATCGTATAGAATTTGATAATCATTGAAAATAATCATGACAAGCAAACCCGGTGAATAAAGGGCACTACGTGGAACGCCGTAGAGCCGTTTCAACTTTATTAGGTCTCATTAGCGGTGTATACCTACGATTCCCCTCCGACAGAAATCGAAACCGGGAACGCAGAGTCAGGAAACCAACCTCTGAGCCACCGGCGGGTAGCACACTATACATGCCGAATTTAACTTGTCAATGATATGCACGCCACTACTATACATAGTACAGTGAGCGTACTATTTTTAATAATTCTTCCAGTATTTACATCTTCAATAAAAGAGGTGAATACAAGCAAGCACTTAGAAATAACCACCCCAACCCTGATGAGAGAAGGAATGGAAAAAAAAAACAGGTTGAGAAATAGTCTATGGCTCGCACATCCGTATAATATAACCATTAAAAATAAATTGGGAAATAACTTTTTCAAAATACTAAAAATGTTCCACCCGAAAACAAATTATACAAAATATCTAACAAAAACGCCGTCAAATTGAGTTATAGTTGCATGCCTAACGTTGTCGGAAACATCAGTTAAATTAACATGAGTGAATTGACTAAAATACAAAAAATGGCAAATGCACCAGGCAATTGTAATAATAAAGAAATGTGTGTCCCATTGATGGTAAATGCTAGAGCGATTGTATTGTGTACAAAGCTAGTGTGTAAATAATAATAATAATAATAATAATAATAATAATAAGAAGAAGAAGAAGAAGAAGAAGAAGAAGAAGAAGAAGAAGAAGAAGAAGAAGAAGAAGAAGAAGCCGCCGCGGAAAAGAGAGCCAAAGGGAAGGAAAGACAACAGCAACTCCAACAAGCATCGCTGTTTGTTTGCAGTCACTGCTCCAGAGACTGTCATTCAAAAATTGGTCTGTTCAGCCACTTACGTAGATGCAGAATAAAACGGACAATACGCCATCGTCTTTAGTAGACGGAAGGATGCCAATAAAAAAAAATAATAAAGGGGCTTTCAGGAAAAAGATTGTACTATCGTAAAAGTATCTTTGCATGTATGAAATATATTCATAATACACCGCTGTCCAAATATGTCTGGAATATTTTTAAAAAATAGGATATAGACCCTATTATGACGTGAGAGATTGTTAAAAGACGCTGTAATTATAAACCGGGTGATAAATTCTGCCTTTTCTGTATGGAGAAGAAATTGGCTATCGCATGCTATACTAATTCCGAAGAACTCTTAAATCAAAGATCCGAAAATTTAAACGAGTGTAAACATAAATGAAAACGACGTCTCGACAGTTAAAAATTAAAACACGAGCTGCATTCCTTCTGTATGCCGCATTCCTTCTCTAATTTCTTTGTTTATATCCGCTTGTTTTAATCAAATTCAATCAGGATTATCCTGAAGGTCCTACCAGAGAAACCTAGGTATATATTTTCTGCTTTTATCGGTTTTCTAAACCAGCTCTTCAAATGTATTGAGCACTTTTTATATTCATTCATAATTCCGACTAATTCGGTTACTTATTTTTATCGACAGTCAAAATGGTGACTCGCTGGAGTTTTTTGTATTCTCCGTTAAGTCATCCTCTCTTCCGTATATATATATATATATATATATATATATATATATATATATATATATATATTCTTTTATCGAAATCTCAGAAATTCTCCGTATTTTAACCGCTTTGATTTAAAACACCAAAGGATTTACTCTGACGAAGTCCGTTATTCCTTGTATACTAAAAAAAATGTTGTAGCTTTCTATTATTGTTATTTTATTTTGTATTTAAAATAATAATAGAGTACATGTGTACATGGATAAACTCCTGGCTGAAATACGGGTCAGTAAAATAAAATAAAATAAATTCTAATTTATCCATTCAACATTTTCTTTCCTTTATTTTTCATTTCAAAAAATCGTCGGATTCGCTTCCATTTTCAACATATATATATATATATATATATATAATATATATATATATATATTATATATATATATATATATATATAAGCATTGGCGACTTGCACTTTACATAGCGCTAATATCCTCGGGAAAGACCAACGGGCTTTGATCATGGCCGTTGATACAATTAACAGCGTTGATCCCAGGGAGCCAACCCTCCAGGCAACACCTGCTCCTGGCTTTATTGCCTAGTGCCTGAGGCGCTCCCTTGCGGGGTAATGCCGACTGGACCAACGCATTTTTGCACCCGCCACCCATGAGTTTCGGCTTGTGCATGGTCTCACATTAATATGGTCTTGTGCCTAACTTGTACACGTGGGGTACGTGGTAAATACCATATCATCGGGAAAGTTGTGAATCCAACTATTCTCCCTAAAGCTATTGGTAAAATAGTAAAGCAGACTGGGTTCTTTAATCTTGGTATGGCAACTGATCAAGGAGAAGGGAAAATCAGAATTCAAACCAGTTGTTTACCCACATAGGCATGGACTCCACCAGGCTATTTATATCCAAGACAATATGTGTCAAAATTAAAAACTCTTTCTTTTTTTTATTTACTTTCGTATTTCGTTTTTTTCCCCCAATTTTTTGTTTGTTTTGTTTTCCATTTTCTTTCGTTTTATTCATGTTTTTTTTCTTTTTTTTTCATTTTTTTAGTCTTCCTGACCATATTTGTCTATTTTCAAAAATTTCCAAAGGGACCATACCCATGTCTATCGTACTTTTATTTAGGGTGATGGTTAATGAGCTAATTTTAGCTAGCTAGAGTTTGATCCTCACCAAGTTTCCTCATACTTTCGATCTTGATCTTGATCTACCAGAATAAATAAATTTAGAAACTATAAAATAAAGATGTTTGTTGGGCAATGGTTAAATAAACGAGCTAATAATTTGCGACATGTTTTGAAGTTTTTTTAGGGGGTCTTTTTCTTTTATCTCATCAAAATATTAAAAAGACTAACGATATTGTTTTCTCTGTTGTTGTTTTGGGGGTTTGTTTTCTCCGTTATTTTGGGGTTTTTTGTTTTTGTTTTTTTCGTCATTTTTTTTTTATCCTTTTTTCTTTTTTCATTTTTTATCCTTTTTCTTTTTTTTCATTTCCATTTCGTTTTTTTTCTCTATTTTTCTTTTTTATAGCTTTTCTGCTTTACTTTTTCTATTTCTTTCTTCGATTTACTTTGGTATTTCGTTTTTTCCGTTTTTTGTTTTGTTTTGTTTTTTGGGGTTTTTTTTCATTTTTTGTTTTCGTTTTTCATTTTCTTTCGTTTAATTTATGTTTATTTTTCTTCATTTTTTCAGTCTTCCCGGCCATATTTGTCTATTTTCAAAAATTTCAAAAGCGCCCATTATCGGAATTCTCTCAAGCGCATACCCGTGTCTATCGTATTTTTATTTAGGGTAATGGTTAACGGGCTAATTTTAGCTAGCTAATGGTGGGTTCGATCCTCACCAAGTTTGCTGATACTTTCGATTTTTTATCTCGTCAAAACATTAAAAAGACTAACGATAATGTTTTCTTTGTTGTTGTTTTGGGTTTTTTCTCGTTTATCTTGCGTTATTTTTTTTTGTTTTTGTTTTTATAGAATAGAATAAATCTTATTTATTTATGATGTTTCAATGAAAATCTGAGTTAGATTTGCCTCAAAACAGCTCATGTTATTAGTGCGTTTAAAATCCTACAATGGGTTTCATATGTTGCTGGCATCCTTCCGTCTGCGAAAGATGATGAAGTGGTGTCCAAAATCTTTTTGAACTACTTAACCTGGGTGGGTTGATATGGAGGATGAGCTGTTGCCCAAGCAGCAGATACCCCATACACACTGCCATTGTGGTCCAATGGAAAGGTAAGAAACCAATGCAGTTTGGCAACAGCAGTGTCGTAGGAGTTGCTGTGTAGCACTGAAGTTCAGCGTTACTCCATCTTAGGGACTCCGGGTCCGGATTTGTTTTCGGGGTTTACTCCCCTTGCGGTTAATTTGCATTCTGGTTTTAATCAAACAAGATTTAATAAATAATTACTTCGTATAATTAATCTTAACCAGAAAAAATAAACGAAATAATGGTAGGTGTTGTGCAATGGTTAACTTAATGAACTAGTAATTTGTGACTACTGTTTAGTGGATTCGTTCCCTATTATTCTGACACGGAATATCAGTACATGTTATGATGTTTTCTCTTGGTCAAATATATGTTTAATATTTGTAAGTGTTACATAAAAATCTCCTGATCCCTGATCAGAGCCGGTTCTGCTCAGTCGGTAGAGCATCGGACTAGGAATCTCCTAACCAAGTAAGTCTCAAGTCTCTAATCTCTAATGTGACTCTCTCAAATATATATATTATATATATATATATATATATATATATATATATATTAAATTTTTACTTGAAGGCACTTACAACGCATGTATCGCATAAAATTCGATACTTTTTTCTTATAGAAAATAACTTGACAAGTGTAATCCCCAGTAAAGGATGGCTCGATGTGTAGAATACCGTACAGACTGTTTCGACTTTATTAAGTCTCATCAGCGGTATATACTAACGATTTCCCTCCGACAGAAATCGAAACCGGGACTTCATCGAGCCATCCTTTACTGGGATTACACTTGTCAAGTTTATTTTCTATAAGAAAAAGTATCGAATTTTATGCGATACATGCGTTGTAAGTGCCTTCAAGTAAAAATTTAATATATACTTTATCAGCAACGTTTCTAAATAAACAAACATCCAAAAATCTTATTTCACTTCGCCGAAGGGCATTCGGGCTGTTTGTTGTTATTATTCTCTCATAGCGCCCCCCTTACCTATTATGGTAGAGGCGCGTAGTATCGCTTGACAAGCTTAATTCCGCTAGGAATGGTCAGCTGTGTACTGTGGCCGAGGCGATAAAAGTGTTTCACTAGTGTTTCACTGCGTCTGCTGAAGTCCCGGTTTCGATTTCTGTCGGAGGGAAATCGTTAGTATATACCGCTGATGAGACTTAATAAAGTCGAAACAGTCTGTACGGTATTCTACACATCGAGCCATCCTTTACTGGGATTACACTTGTCAAGTTTATTTTCTATAAGAAAAAGTATCGAATTTTATGCGATACATGCGTTGTAAGTGCCTTCAAGTAAAAATTTAATATATACTTTATCAGCAACGTTTCTAAATAAACAAACATCCAAAAATCTTATTCACTTTCGCCGAAGGGCATTCGGGCTGTTTGTTGTTATTATTCTCTCAATAGCGCCCCCTTACCTATTATGGGTAGAGGCGCGTAGTATCGCTTGACAAGCTTAATTCCGCTAGGATGGTCAGCTGTGTACTGTGGCCGAGGGCGATAAAAGTGTTTTCACTAGTGTTTCACTGCGTCTGCTGAAAGTCCCGGTTTCGATTTCTGTCGGAGGGGAAATCGTTAGTATATACCGCTGATGAGACTTAATAAAGTCGAAACAGTCTGTACGGTATTCTACACATCGAGCCATCCTTTACTGGGATTACACTTGTCAAGTTTATTTTCTATAAGAAAAAAGTATCGAATTTTATGCGATACATGCGTTGTAAGTGCCTTCAAGTAAAAATTTTAATATATACTTTATCAGCAACGTTTCTAAATAAACAAACATCCAAAATCTTATTCACTTCGCCGAAGGGCATTCGGGCTGTTTGTTGTTATTATTCTCTCATAGCGCCCCCTTACCTATTATGGTAGAGGCGCGTAGTATCGCTTGACAAGCTTAATTCCGCTAGGATGGTCAGCTGTGTACTGTGGCCGAGGCGATAAAAGTGTTTCACTAGTGTTTCACTGCGTCTGCTGAAGTCCCGGTTTCGATTTCTGTCGGAGGGAAATCGTTAGTATATACCGCTGATGAGACTTTATAAAGTCGAAACAGTCTGTACGGTTATTCAACACATCGAGCCATCCTTTCTGGGATTAACTTGTCAAGTTATTTCTATAAAGAAAAAGTATCGAAATTTTATGCGATACATGCGTTTGTAAGTGCCTTCAAGTAAAAATTTAATATATATTTATCAGCAACGTTTCTAATAAACAAACATCCAAATATATATATATATATATTATATATATATATATATCACCGAGAACTCTCTGAAGTAATACTTTCTCACACTCTTATTGTATACCCGATGATGGGTTATATAACCTATTTGGGAGAATATGTTTTAATTGAAGTGAAACCTAATTTTTATGAAAGTTAATATTAATATTAATTAATTAAGGCGGGATACCTATTTAATTTAAGGCTAAACAAAGAAAAAATTCCCCGGGAGAAAAAAACAAAATATTTGTTAGCCTTAAATTAAATAGGTAATCCCGCCTAATTATTAATTATTATTAATTAACTTTTCATAAATTAAGTTCGACCTTCAATTAAACACATATTCTCCCAAATATTGTCGGCTGAAAAAGCCATATCACAAACATCGCCTGTTTGGTTTTAACTCTCATACACTCTTATGTATTAAATTGTATGAGTAAAATGTCCTTATAGTAAAATAGTCTTTTTAGTTATCTGTAGCCACTCTATGTAGGCATCGCTTGTTGAGTCCTGATGACCGATAGGGATTTATGGAAAGAGAAAGTCTGAGATATTTAAGCTGCCACCGTGACATGATGATGATGATGAGATGAATGATGATCTAAGTGCTACAGTTTTTGTTGGTAATGTTGGAGTCAGTAAATGGTAATCCCGGATGGACATGGGTCCAATCGAGTTATTTTTCCCTTGCTGCAGTTTTCCGCCGATAGGTTGGCTTGAGTATTCAGGCAGCACCCCTGGAGAAAATCAGTCTTTTTTGTTCTGGGTTCAAGAAACGACAGCACATGAGTTTAAGCACTGTGGGTCATCTTAACCCTTAATGGGAAGGCTTTGCCCCACCCCCAACGCAATCTATCACTGGCATAACGTTTCCATTACTAGTGACCCAAACACCATAAAATGCAAATTAGCTGTTTGGTTTTTATCATTATTTGGCACATCTTTAAGGAGAAATAACCAAGTCAACGATTATTCTGGAGTTTCACCAAGTATAATGAATAAACTTAACGTAGTTTTTCAAGTATAGGATTGGAACGCAAGCTTTTTTTTTGAATACAAAATAGTATTTTTTAACCAATAATTGACAACATGCAATCGAGAAATCATAAGCAAATATATTCGTAGTGTTTCCATAAAATGTGCAAACAGTACCCTTATGGTCCACACATCTATGTCAAGTTCTGGAAGTTGTTGTTATGGTTGTTTTGCATAGAATTCTACGGTTTGTGAAACGAACAAGTTTTCCCAAATCACTATTAACTTCTTCAGCGGAATTGATAACGTTTTCCACGAAGTTGGAGTTTTCATCGAAGAAAACTGTAAAATCAGTTTGACGGTAAAGGTCTGAATTTCGGTAGAAGATGCGGTATACCAAATAAAACCGAATAAAGTTAATTTGGTAGAATTTTTTCTAATCTGAAAAGCAAACATATTCTCTTGGGAGGGATGATTGAGTTTGAAGAAAAACTTGGCAGCGCGGTCCCTTTCCTATTGTTCTGCCAGTGATAAAAATTGGCCTTTTTTACAATCAAATGTCCTTTATGCACCTACCTACATGATAAGAAATTCAGACATTCTCGTGTACTGGCTATGAATCTGATTGGAATTAATTAACTTAACTGAGATCCTGTCAATTCGTGGCCTGAATCCCCAAAAGCATTATTCCTCATCATGAACGATCCCATTAAGGCCTCTTGACCTACCGTACCTTAGTGGTCACCATTTGACCCCATAAGTTATTTGCTCATATAATATATGATATCATTAATGATAATGCCCTTAGGAAATGCATGAATCCATATGCCCTGTCGCACTATAGGAAAATACTTGGTTTAAAAAAGTTCTTTAGCCTACATAGGCAACAGAATAGGAAGAAGGAGAACCTCTGAATTCAAACCATCGGTATTCCGCTTAAAAACTACCTTGTTGCATCCAGTCCGTAGTGAAGGGGTTGGGTAAAACATTTAGAAAAATATACATTCATTTGTTTTAAGCCTTACATGTTTTTGAAACATTCTAGAATGAGTTGTTTATTGTGTAATGGTTATCAATCGTTGGAAATGGAACTCAGCGATCCGAGTTCAAAATTCTGGATAGTCTATTTGCATTTCACATTAACTACTGGAGAATCTTTTCGAATCATCTACACTGTTCTCAGATTGACACTAAAACATTGTGAAATCTTTATATTGGAGCTCCCGGTGAGAATCCAAGCAGTACATAGCATAATGTTTACATTTTTGGAGGAGTGAATTGAATCATGGTGCTGCCTTTCCCATATATAGCGCCCAACTGACTCTATTGCTGCAAAACAACAGACCAAACTTTGAAACAAACAAAGCGTCCGTGTGAAATTAATAAAAACAAAATCAATACTAATTAAATTTGTTTTTGATTGTATGACGTCCACAAGAAATAACAAAATCCTTTAATTTAATTTAGTAGACTGAAGGTTTTTTTTATTTAGAAATTGTTTTATTTATACTATAGACAAAAGCGCACAAAAAATACACGCATATATATATGTGTGTTTTGTGTTTGTTTGTTGTGTGTGTGTGTGCGGTGGACGTGTGACTGTTGTCTGTGTGCGTGTGTGTGTGGTGCGGCGCGGGGGTAATTTTATGCGTCTGTGTAACGTGTGCCCGTGTCGTGGTCCGTAAAATATGATGAAGTGAATCTGGAATATAAACAACCGTTTGATTGTACAATCACAAACACGATATATATATATATATATATATATAATATATATATATATATATATAGAGAGAGAGAGAGAGAAGAGAGAGGAAGAGAGAGGGATAGGTAGATAGATAGATTGATATAAAGTAGGTGCTATAGGGGTAAATGTTTGTCGTATAGATTGAAATCGTAGTAGACCCATATTTTTCCTAACCGCCCTTAAACCAAGTCACACCACTTCACCCA
>CM042177.1:15728213-15732637 GCA_023376005.1 Doryteuthis pealeii | reverse complement strand
AAAAGAGAAAGATCCAACCAAGCATTTAATTTTCATCAAATAGTGAAATTACTCTTTCATGAATCCGAAATACCTGTGACAATTCCTCACTACAAATTGCATATTTAGCATATTACAGATAATCCGATTTCCATGATGAAAGAAATAGTCTGTGGCACATGGCAACAAATGGTGATTGACAACCGGAGTGATAAATCGTTGATAGAAAGACAAAAAGAAAAATAGGAAACAGGAAAAAGAAGAAAAAATGAATATATATATATATATATATATATAATATAATATATATATATCTGTATGTTATGTAAAGTCCGCCAAGAGAGTGGTCCGTCCCTTTATATGAGAGCGTCACCTTTCGCAAAAAAATCCTCCTGATGAAAAGCGGGGAGTTGGGGATCATTGAAAATTTCAGGTTTTCAACATTATAGATAAATTCCTATATTTATAACCAATACAATGAAAACATAAAAGACTGCCAACCATAACTTCTATCCAAAAATTAAGAAATCTCTAGAATCTGATTGGATAAAGCAGTCTGCGCGTTGAAATTCCAGGAGGATCGTAAATTATTACCGCCAAAAAGAAAAATACCAAATCGAGCCCCAAATACATATATAAAACTGACTTGAATTAACAAGTCAGTCTGCTTTTACAAAACGCGTTTGGTAGGAATTTACCCACGCGGGTGAGTCGGACTTCATATACCACCAAGGTGAACTTTTACACACTGCCTGGAGATGAACTTTAGCCTGTATGTAGTAGTCGGACGTCAGCCACCACAAGAGGGGACTTTAAAACGGCGTCTAGGTGAACAGCGGCTTCATCACAACCAGCCTGAGCGAAAGTCGCTAATAAGATCAAAGATACGCGATTTAGCGACCAGACCCGACCTGAACCGACCCGACCCGAGCCGAACCTGTTGTCACGACTAAGAACACGGCAAGCTTGACGCCAGAAATACGGATAACATCTAGATACGCGACTAGATTTGACCCTACCATACCCAACAACCGAGACATCTTATGAATGTGAGTTAATAACACGTTTTCTAATTTAATGTATTTGTAGATAATCTTGAGTACTACATGGAGAATAAAGTAGTCACTTACTGTGTAAAAAAACTGGTGCGTGTAATTTCAGAGAGCCATAGGTTAGAAGGACCGCGTACATAGACGGGATATAAGCCTATAGCCCCCCCAAGTCATAATAGTAGAGACACAACTTGTCTAGTGCATCTTTGTGATGCCAGAGAGAGAGAGAGAGAGAGAGAGAAGAGAGAGAGAGAGAGAGAGAGAGAGAGAGAGAGAGTTTTCCCGGGCTGATTTAAATAGCCAGTTTGCAACGCTCTCTAGTGGCAAAGTTGACCAAACACTTTTTGACTCTCAATCCCACAATCCCAAGAAGGGAGATCGATAGATTATATATAAATATATAATATATATATATATATTACGACATCAAAAATTCACTTTGAGTGAATAGAATGATAAATAATATAAGTAAAATTCAAAATATGTACGAGAGAACAATATTGCAAAACTTTTGAAACGCCTAAATAAAAATTTTTGAAAATATTTCTTTTGTAGTCACCTTATTTATAATATTTTTGAAATTGTTGAAGATTTTAAAGAAATATTTTTTTAACAACTATGCATATAAATTAGTCTGTGGCCCGAAGTTTTCACTGGCGTACTATCTAAAATGAAAAAGAAAAGAATATTTAAAAAATAATAAGAAGAAATGAAAATAGAAGGAAGAAATTATTTGAAGAAAAAGGAAATTTAACACCGCAAGAAGCGATCCATGACAGTGTTTAATTCCGCAAATGGAATTGATATTAGGTGAATCATTATAGTATACTAATTGAATTGATTTGCAAATACATTTTTCATTAAATATTTATTCGTTTTTATTGTTCTCTTTCTTTCCATTAAATTGCTGTTTGTTAAAAAACAAAACAGTCCCAACAAAATACAAAACAAAAAAGAAAAAACCCCCCAAAATAAAAATAAACAATCTAAATCGTTGCTTTTGTTCCTAGAGATAATGTCATAATTGTTTTTTTGTTGTTTTTTTTTTGTTTCTTTTTTTCTTTTTCCAAAATGAAGATGACAAAGAGCATCCGGCTGAATGTTGATTTAATTATCATTCATATGTTCGGCTGTGTAACTTGAGAATGAATGTGCGAAAGTGTCTTGATAAGAATGTTTAGTTTCATTGATTTATTTTATTTATTTATTTTATTTATTGATGATTTATTTTTTGTTCCTTATTTCGTTTCTGTTTTCGAATATAACGGGAAAGTGAAATAGAAAAAGAAAAGAAGCAAGATTTAAAGAAAGCAGAAAAGAGAGGAAGACAAGCAAAGGAGAAATCCACGACAGATAGACAGACAGGCAGATAGATATAGATAGATAGATGGATAGATAGATAGATATCAACATTGGGTAATAAATATGAATAAGCTAAGATAGATAAAATATGGAAATATACTGATAGATATGAACAAGCAGAGTCGATAGAGCACACAGACACACACAAACAGACACACAACCAGACACACAGACACACCACGTGTAATATAATACATAGGCGAGATAAGAATAGATATGAATAGGCATGTATAGAATAGATAGATAGGGAAAACTTAAAATAGATAAAGATATACAGGGAGAACTGACCCCTCTCTCTCTCTCTCTCTCTCTCTAATATATATATATAATATATATATATATATATATATATATATATTTCAGTTTTCCATGTATTATCTATTTCAGTTTCCCTATATATCTCACCAGCCTATTCCATATATATATATATATATATATAATATATGTACACAAGTAGAGAGAGAGAGAGAAGAGAGAGAGAAGAGAAGAGAGAGAGAGAGAGAGAGAGAGAGGGGTAATACATATAAGGAAGAGGTGTTAGATAGTTGACTCACACACACACACACATACACACAGCCAAAAGACAGACAGACACTCACACACACACACACACACACATATATATTATTATATAATATATAGAATGATATGCAACTGAGATAGATATGGACATACACACAATCACACATAGATAATAAACACACAAACATACATATATATACATATATGTAAATATATAATGTACATATATATATATATATATATATAATATATATATATATATATTAGAGAAGAAGAGAGATTTATACATATATATATATATATATATATATATAATATATATATATATATAATATTATATATATATATGTATAAATCATATGATGTGCATCAACTGACCGTTAATTCGAGTAACCGCATATTCATTAGCATATTAATTGTTTTCTGAGACTCTTCATAAATTTTCACGTTTTAAAGCGTTAATCACAATATCAGATGCAGAAAACTGACAAAATGAATTAGATTCGGAATTATTATAGTTTTGTTACGGCTCTGGCTCATACGTAAATACGTTGTCTGTGTAAGTCGCTGTTTCCACCAAAGTTGGCATATCTATCTATCATCTATCTACCAGTATGAAATAGTTCTCGTTCAGTTATTCACTAGTATGTAAATTGATAACATATTGGTTATATATATATAATATATATAATATAATATAATATATATATATATATATAAGCCACACAATGCAGAAATAGCGATATGTGGAGAAACACACACCCTTTAGATTAGATAAATAACCACAAATCCACTATTAACTCAATCCCGGCATTTTAACACCTTATCACACAACCTTACCACCTCAAATGCATTTTTATTAGAACACGCATTTCCAACAACGCAATCTAGAAAACATCAGAACACTAAATGGATTCTAAAATACAAACGCACTGAAGGATTGAACGCAGACATCGGAATTCTCCGTTTTTAATAAATATTCAAGACGCTGCCACAGTCGATAACAACAGAGACAAGGAAGCCTTTAAAAAGTAATAACATTCATTTGAAGGGTATCTAACAAACTGAAAAATTTATGACAAAAATAAAAAAAGTGAAATCCAATACTCGCACCGGAGGGTGCATATATTTGCTAGTTCAATTAATATTGGTGGTGGTTGAATGAAAATCAGATTCGTTACAAGTAAAAAAAAAATACGAAAGTCATTTGATACATCCGGAGTATTTCTTTTGAAAAAAAGCAAATAATATTTTTCTCTCAGAATTTCTTTCATAAATAAATGTAAACTCGAAAAAATGTAAATTTCCATAAATGTAACCCAAGGAAAATCAAAGTCGGTCGACTCCAATTAAGATTAATGGAAAAGTGATAAACAAACCAGCAACCGAAAGTCCCTAAGGTGGAGTGATGCTGAAATCCAATGCTATATAGCAACTCCTGCACACTACTGCTGCAATCTGCATTGGTTCCTTACCTTTCCTTTAGATCAAAGCGCAGTGGTGGAGAGG
>CM042177.1:15713213-15723213 GCA_023376005.1 Doryteuthis pealeii | reverse complement strand
AATATCAATCAGTCTAATCTACCTAAGCCTGCTCTCTCTCTCTCGTCTGTCCTCTCCTCATCTATATATATACTATTATATATGTAATATAATATTATATTATAATAAATATATATCGGGTTTGTGGGATTATGGGTACATCAAACGGGTGGTATAATTCTGCAGGATTCAACTTACATCGATATTTCGGGAACACACGCACCAACGTACACAAGACCCATATAATACCAGGAGCCGGCGCGCGACGACAACACAAGCATGCACGCACACAACAATGGAGCATAGTCACACAGTCACACGCACACGCATGCACAGCACACACAAACCACACGGAGAGAGAGAGTCAATGCATAGCTTATTGTGCGCTTTGTCTAATAGTTGAATTGAAACACCAATTTTAAATAAAAAAACCTTCACGTCTACTAAAATTAAATTAATAGGATTTTGTTATTTCTTGGTAGGGATCGTCATACAATCGAAAACAAATTTTATTAAGGTATTGAGTTTGTTTTAATTAATTTCAACAGCGGAACGACTTGTGTTTGTTCAAGTTTTTGATCTGTTGTGCCACCAGGCAAAACTAGAGTCAGTTGGGCGCTATATATGAGGAAAGCAGCACCAATGATTCAATTCACTCCTCCAAAAATGTTGTATAACCATTATGCTGTATCTGCTGGTAGTTGCTCAAGCCGGGAGCTCCAAATATAAAAGAATTGTACAATGATTTTATGTGTCAAATCTTGAGAACAGTGTAGATGAATTCGAAAGATTCCCTAAAGTTATTAATGTGAAATGCAAATGAGACTATCCCAGAAATTTTGAACTCGGAATCGCTGAGTCCATTCCAAACGATGATAACCATTACACAATAAACAACTCATTCTAAAATGTTCAATGAACATTAAGGCTAAAAAAAATGAATGTATATTTTTCTAAAATGTTTTAACCACCCCTTCACTACGGACTGGGATTGTCAACACCAAGGTCAGTTTTTAAGCGGAATCCGTGGTTTGATTCAGGAGGTTTTCCTTTCCTAGTCTAGTTGCCATCTAGCTAAAGAACTTTGAAAACAAGTATTTTTCCTATAGTGGACAGGGCATAATGAATTCATGCATTTCTAAGGGCATTATCAAAATGATATCTATATATTTTATATGAGCAAATACGTTATGGGGTCAAAATGGTGACCACTAAGGTACGGTTAGGTCAGAGGCCTGTAATGATCGTTTTATGATGAGGAATTAAATGCTTTTGGTGAGATTCAGGCCAACGATTGACAAGGATTCTCAGTAAGTTAATTTAATCCAATCAGATTCAATAGCCAGATACACGAGAATGTCTGATTTCTATCAATGTAGGTAGTGCATAAAGACATTTTTGGATAGTAAAAAAGGCCAATTTTTATCAACTGGCCAGAAAATAGGAAAAGACCGTCGCTGCAAAGTTTTTCTTCAAAACTTCATCATCCCCCTCCCAACTGAGAATATGTTTTTGCTTTTTCTCAGATTAGAAAAAAATTCTCCAAATTACATTATCGTTTTATGGTATTACCGCATCTACCGAAATCAGACCTTTACCGTTCAAACTATTACCAAGTTTTCTTCGATGAAAAACTCACTTCGTGGAACTATTCAATTCCGCTGAAAGAAAGTTAATAGTGATTTGGAAAACTTGTTCGTTTCACAACCGGTAGAATTCTATGCAAACAACATAAAACAACTCCAGAACGTTGAACATAGATGTGTGGACATTAAGGGTACTGTTTGCAAGCATTTATGGAAAACTGACGAATGATATTTTGCTTATATTTCTTCGATTTGCATGTTGTTCAATTATTGGTTAAAATAAATCATTTTGGGTAATCAAAAAAAGCTGCCGTTCCAATCCTATACTTGAAATTACGTTAAGTTTTATTCATTATATTGTTGAATCACAGAATAATCGTTACTGTTATGTTCTCCTTAAGATGTGCCAAATAATGATTAAATACAAAACAGCTAATTTGCATCATGGTGTTGGGTCACTATAATGGAAACGTTATGCCAGTTGATAAGTTGTTGGGGGTGGGGCAAAGCCTCCCCATTTAAGGGTAAAGAATGCACACAAGTGCTTTAACTCTATGTGCTGTCGTTCTGACCCAGACAAAAAAGACTGATTTTCTCCGGCTGCTGCTGAATACCAAGCTCACCTAATCGGCGAAAACCTGCAGCAAGGGAAAATAACTCGATTGGACCCATGTCCATCCGGCAAATTACTCATTTACTTGACCCACATTATCCAACAAAACTGTAGCACTTAGATCATCTCATCATCATCTCATCATCATGTCAGGTGGCAGCTTAAATATCCATGACTTTCTCTTCCATACATCTTATCGGTCATCAGACTCAACAATGATGCCTACATAGAGTGTGGCCTACAGATACTCTAAAAATGCACTATTTTACTATATAGGGACATTTTAACCATACAATTTATACCATAAGAGTTATGAGAAGTAAACAAACAGACGTGTTTGATAATGGCTATTTTCAGCGACAATATTTGGGAGAATAGTGTTTAATATTGAAGTCGACTTAATTATGAAAGTTTATTAATTTAATAAATTAATATAATTAGGCGGGATTACCTATTTAAATTTAAGCTAAACAAATTTTTTTTTCTCGATTTGTTTAGCCTTAAATTTAAATAGGTAATCCCGCCTAATTAATTAATATTAATTAATTAACTTGTCAATAAATTAGGTTCGACTTCAATTAAACACATATTCTCCAAATAAGTTATAAACCAATCATCATCGGGTATACAAATAAAGATGTGGAGAAAGTATGTGACTTCAGAGAGTTTCTCGTGAAATATATATATATATAATTATATATATAATATATATTTGGATGTTTTTATTTAGAAAACGTTGCTGATAAAGTATGATAGTTAAATTTTTACTTGAAGGCACTTACAACGCAATGTATCGCATAAAAATTGCGATACTATTTTCTATATAGAGAAAGAAAAAGAGACGAAGGAGCACCGAAAGAGAGTACTCTATTGTGTAGATATATATTACAGATGTTTCGAGACCTTATTAAGTCTCATCAGCGGTATATACTAACGATTTACTTCCGACAGAAATGCGAAGAGGAACACTGGATTACAGTCGGTGTGCTCGTGCGAGGAGAGAGACTGACCCATGGCCCGCGCACACACACCGTTACCACATCGATACTTTAGCTCGAGCCATAATAGGTAAGGGGGCGCTATTGAGAGAATAATAACAACAGAGAGCCCAATAGCCTTCGGCCGAAGTGAATAAGATTTTTTTGGAATTTGTGTTTATTAGAAACGTGCTGAAAGAAGGTATATATTAAATTTTTACTTGAGAGAGGCCACTTACAACGCATGTATCGCATAAAGTTCGATACTTTTTTCTTATAGAAAATAACTTGACAAGTGTAATCCCAGTAAAGGAGGCTCGATGTGTAGAATACCGTACAAGACTGTTTCGACTTTAGTTAAGTCTCATCAGCGTATTTACTAACGATTTCCCCTCGACAAGAATTCGAAACCCGGGACTTCAGCAGACGCAGTGAAAACACTAAGTGACAAACACTTTTTATCGCCTCGGCTCACACGTACAGCCAGCTGACCATCCTACGGAATTAAGCTTGTCAGCGAATACTACGCGCCTCTACATAATAGGTAGGGGGCGCTATTGAGAGAAAGATTAACAACAAACAGCCCGAATGCCCTTCGGCGAAGTGAATAAGATTTTTGGATGTTTGTTTATTTAGAAACGTTGCTTGATAAAGTATATATTAAATTTTTACTGAAAGGCACTTACAACCATGTATCGCATAAAATTCATACTTTTTCTTTAGAAATAAACTTGACAAGTGTAATCCCAGTAAAGGATGGCTCGATTGTAGAAACCGTACAGACGTTTCGACTTTATTAAAGTCTCAATCAGCGTATATACTAACATTTCCGACAGAGAATCGAAACCGGACTTCAGCAGACGCAGTGAAACACTAGTGAAACACTTTTATCCCTCGGCACAGTAACAGCTGAACGCTCCTAGCGGAATTAAGCTTGTCAAGCGATACATAACGCGCCTCATACTCATAATAGGTAAGGGGGCGCTTTGAGAGAATAATAACAGACAAAACAGCCGAATGCCCTCGGCGAAGTGGAATAAGTTTTTGAATGTTTTGTTTTATTAGAAACGTTGCTTGATAAAGTATACTATTAAATTTTACTTGAAGGATTACAGACGCATGTTCTGCATAAAATTCCGAATACTTTTTCTATAAAAATAAACTTGACAAGTGTAATCCCAGTAAGGATGGCTCGAATGATCCCGGTTTCGATTTCTGTCGGAGGGAATCCGTTAGTATATAACCGTGATGAGACTTAATAAAGTCGAAACAGTCTGTACGGTATTCTACACATCGAGCCATCCTTACTGGATTACCAACTTGTCAAGGTTTATTTTCTATAAGAAAAAAGTATCGAATTTTATGCGATAACATCGTTGTTAAGTGCCTTCAAGTAAAAATTTAATATATATAATATTATATATATATATATATATTATATAATTTGAGAGAGTCCATTAGAGATAGAGACTTAGACTTACTTGGTTAGGAAGATTCCTAGTCCGATGCGTCTACCACTGAGCAGACCGCTCTGATCAGGGATCAGGAGGAATTTTTTATGTAAACTTACAATATTAAACATATATTTGACCAGAGAAACATCATAACATGTACTGATATTCGTGTCAAGAATAAGTAGGGTATATATCTATAAACAGTAGTGCACAAATTTACTAAGTTCATTAAGTTAAACGCATTGCACAACACCTACATTATTTCGTTTATTTTTTCTGCGTTAAGATTAATTATACGAATAATTATTTATTAAATCTTGTTGATTAAAAACCAGAATAGCAAATTAAACGCAAGGGAGTAAACCCCGAACAAATCCGGAACCCCGGAGTCCCTAATAATGGATAATAACCGCTGAACTCAGTGCTACACAGCACCTCCTACGACACCTGCTGTTCCAAAATCGCAATTGGTTTCCTTACCTTTCCATTGGCGCACATGGCAGTGTGTATGGGGTATCTGCTGCCTTGGCAACAGCTCATCCTCCATATCAACCCACCCAGGTTAAGTAGTTCAAAAAGATTTGGACACCAACTCATCATCTTTCGCAGATCGGAAGGATGCCAGCACATATGAAAACCCATTGTAGATTTGTTTTCGGGGTTTACTCTCCCTTGCGGTTAATTTGATTCTGGTTTTAAATCAAAACAAGATTTTAAATAATAATACTTCGTATAATTAATCTTACCAGAAAAATAAACGAAATAATGGTAGGTGTTGGTGCAATGGTTAACTAATGAACTAGTAATTTGTGACTACTGTTTAGTGGATTCGTTCCCTATTATTCTGACACGGAATATCAGTACATGTTATGATGTTTTCTCTTTGTCAATATATGTTTAATATTTGTAAGTGTTACATAAAAATCTCCTGATCCCTGATCAGAGCCCGGTTCTGCTCAGTCGGTAGAGCATCGGCGTAGGAAATCTCCTAACCAAGTAAGTCTCAAGTCCTCTAATCTCTAATGTGACTTCTCAAATATATATATAATATATATAATATATATAATATATAATATTATATTAATTTTTACTTGAAGGCACTTACAACGCATGTATCGCATAAAATTCGATACTTTTTCTTAGAAAATAACTTGACAAGTGTAATCCAGTAAAGGATGGCTCGATGTGTAGAATACCGTACAGACTGTTTCGACTTTATTAAGTCTCATCAGCGGTATATACTACGATTTCCCTCCGACAGAAATCGAACCGGGACTTCATCGAGCCATCCTTTACTGGGATTACACTTGGTCAAGTTTATTTTCTATAAGAAAAAGTATCGAATTTATGCGATACATGCGTTGTAAGTGCCTTCAAGTAAAAATTTATATATACTTTATCAGCAACGTTTCTAAATAAACAAACATCCAAAAATCGTATTCACTCGCCGAAGGCATTCGGCTGTTTGTTGTATTATTCTCTCAATAGCGCCCCCTTACTATTATGGTAGAGGCGCGTAGTATCGCTTGACAAGCTTAATTCCGCTAGGGATGGTCAGCTGTGTACTGTGGCCGAGGCGATAAAAGTGTTTCACTAGTGTTTCACTGCGTCTGCTGAAGTCCCGGTTTCGATTTCTGTCGGAGGGAAATCGTTAGTATATACCGCTGATGAGACTTAATAAAGTCGAAACAGTCTGTACGGTATTCTACACATCGAGCCATCCTTTACTGGGATTACACTTGTCAAGTTTATTTTCTATAAAGAAAAAGTATCGAATTTTAATGCGATACATGCGTTGTAGTGCCTTCAAGTAAAAATTTAATATATACTTTATCAGCAACGTTTCTAAATAAACAAAACATCCAAAAATCTTATTCACTTCGCCGAAGGGCATTCGGCTGTTTGTTGTTATTATTTCTCTCAATAGCGCCCCCTTACCTATTATGGGTAGAGGCGCGTAGTATCGCTTGACAAGCTTAATTCCGCTAGGATGGTCAGCTGTGTACTGTGGCCGAGGCGATAAAAGTGTTTCACTAGTGTTTCACTGCGTCTGCTGAAGTCGCCGGTTTCGATTTCTGTCGGAGGGAAATCGTTAGTATATACCGCTGATGAGACTTAATAAAGTCGAAACAGTCTGTACGGTATTCTACCACATCGAGCCATCCTTTACTGGATTACCTTGTCAAGTTTATTTTCTATAAGAAAAAAGTATCGAAAATTTTATGCGATACATGCGTTGTAAGTGCTTCAAGTAAAAATTTTAATTAATATACTTATCAGCAAACGTTTCTAATAAACACATCCAAAAAATCTTATTCACGGTTCGCCGAAGGGCATTCGGGCTGTTTGTTGTTATTATTTCTCTCAATAGCGCCCCCTTATCCTATTATGGTAGAGGCGGCGTAGTATCGCTTGACAAGCTTAATTCCGCTAGGATGGTCAGCTGGTGTCTGTGGCCCGAGGGAATAAAGTGTTTCACTAGTGTTTTCACTGCGTCTCTGCTGAAGTCCCGGTTTCGATTTCTGTCGGAGGGAAATCGTTAGTATATATACCGCTGATGAAACTTAATTAAAGTGAAACAGTCTGTACGGTATTCTACACATCGAGGCATCCTTTACTGGGATTACACTTGTCAATTATTTTCATCTATAAGAAAAAGTAACGAATTTTATGCAGATACATGCGTTGTAGTGCCTTCAAGTAAAAATTTAAATAATATCTTTATCAGCAACGTTCTATAAACAAACATCCAAATATATGATATTATAATATAGTTAAATAATATATATATATATCGTATCACCGAGAACTCTCTGAAGTAATACTTTCTCACACTCTTTATTGTATACCCGATGATGGGTTATATAACTCTTATTTGGGAAAGATATGTGTTTAATTGAAGTCGAACCTAATTATGAAAAGTTAATTAATTAATATTAATTTAATTAGGCGGGATACCTATTTAAATTTAAGGCAAACATCGAGAAAAAAATTTGTTTAGCCTTAAATTTTAAATAGGTAAATCCCGCCTAATTAATTAATTATTAATTAATTACTTTCATAAAATTAAGTTCGACTTCAATTAAACACATATTCTCCCAAATATTGTCGGCTGAAAATAGCCATATCACAAACATCGTCTGTTTGTTTACTTCTCATAACTCTTATGTATAAATTGTATGAGTAAAATGTCCTTATAGTAAAATAGTCTTTTTAGTATCTGTAGCCACTCTATGTAGGCATCCTTGTTGAGTCTGATGACCGATAGGGATGTATGGAAAGAGAAAGTCATGGATATTTAAGCTGCCACCGTGACATGATGATGATGATGATGATGATGATGATCTAAGTGCTACAGTTTTTGTTGGTAATGTTGAGTCAGTAAAATGGTAATTCCGGATGGACATGGGTCCAATCGAGTTATTTTTCCCTTGCTGCAGGTTTTCGCCGATAGGTGGCTTGAGTATTCAGGCAGCAGCCCTGGAGAAAATCAGTCTTTTTTGTCTGGGTTCAGAAACGACAGCACATGAGTTAAGCACTGTGTGCATCTTACCCTTAAATGGGAGGCTTTGCCCCACCCCCAACCAACTATCAACTGGCATAACGTTTCCATTACTAGTGACCCAAACACCATGATGCAAATTAGCTGTTTGTTTTTAATCATTATTGGCACATCTTAAGGAGAAATAACAAGTCAACGATTATTCTGTGAGTTCACAATATAATGAATAAAACTTAACGTAATTTTTCATGTATAGGATTGGAACGCAAGCTTTTTTTGATACAAAATAGTATTTATTTAACCAGTAATGATAACATGCAAATCGAGAAATATAAGCAAAATATCATTCGTCAGTGTTTCCTAAAATGTTGCAAACAGTCTCCCTTATGGTCCACACATCTTTGTCAACGTTCTGGAAGTTGTTTTATGTTGTTTGCATAGAATTCTACCGGTTGTGAAACGAACAAGTTTTCCAAATCACTATTAACTTCTTCAGCGGAATTGATACGTTTTCCCACGAAGTGAGTTTTTCATCGAAGAAAACTGGTAATAGTTTGAACGGTAAAGGTCTGATTACGGTAGATGCGGTAATACCATAAAACCGAATAAATGTTAATTTGGTAGAATTTTTTCTAATCTGAGAAAAAGCAAAACATATTCTCTTGGGAGAGATGATTGAATTTGAAGAAAAACTTTGCAGCGCGGTCTTTCCTATTGTTCTGGCCAGTGATAAAAATTGGCCTTTTTACATCAAAATGTCTTTATGCACTACCTACCTGATAAGAAATTCAGACATTCTCGTGTATCTGGCTATGAATCTGATTGGATTAATTAACTTACTGAGATCCTTTCAATCGTAGCCTGAATCTCACTAAAAGCATTATTCCTCATCATAACGATCATTAAGGCTCTGACCTTAGTGATCACCATTTGACCCCATAAGTATTTGCTCGTATAGAATATTATTATGATAATGCCCTTAGGAAATGCATGAATCCATATGCCCTGTCCAACTATAGGGAAAATACTTGGTTTAAAAAGTTCTTTAGCCTACGATAGGCAACTAGTCTAGGAGAAGGAAACCTCTGAATTCAAACCATCGGTATTCCGCTTAAAAACTGACCTTGTGTCACATCCAGTCCGTAGTGAAGGGGTTGGGTAAATACATTTAGAAAAATATACATTCATTTGTTTTTAGCCTAACATGTTTTGAACATTCTTAGAATGAGTTGTTTATTGTGTAATGGTTATCATCGTTGGAAATGGACTCAGCGATCCGAGTTCAAATTCTGGGCTAGTCTATTTGCATTTCACATTAATAACCTTGGGAATCTTTTCGAATCATCTACACTGTTCTCAGATTGACACTAAAACACCGTGAAATCTTTATATTGGAGCTCCCGGTGAGAATACCAAGCAGTACAGCATAATGTTTACACATTTTTGGAGGAGTGAATTGAATCATGGTGCTGCTTTCCTCATATACAGCGCCCAACTGACTCTAGTTTGCTGCACAGCAGACAAAACTTGAAACAAACAAAGCGTCCGTGTGAAATTAATAAAACAAATCAATACCTAATAAAATTTGTTTTGATTGTATGACGTCCCACAAGAAATAACAAAATCCTGATAATTTAATTTAGTAGACTGAAGGTTTTTTTTTTATTTAAAATTGTTTATTTATACAATAGACAAAAGCGCACACAAAAATACACGCATATATATATGTGTGTTTGTGTGTGTGTGTGTGTGTGTGCGTGTGACTGTGTGACTGTGTCTGTGTGCGTGTGTGTGTGTGTGTGCGCGGGTGTATTTATGCGTCTGTGTACGTGTGCGTGTCTGTGTCCGTAAATATGATGTAAGTGAATCTGGAATATAACACCGTTTGA
>CM042177.1:15693213-15708213 GCA_023376005.1 Doryteuthis pealeii | reverse complement strand
TCCAAATATTTGTTTGAACTACATAGCCTGAGCAGGTTCATATGGAGGATGAGCTGTTGCCCAAGCAGCAAATCTCCCCTCTCCACACTGCCGCTGTGATCTAAAGGAAAGGTAAGGAACCAATGCAGTTTGGCAGCAGTAGTGTCGCAGGAGTTGCTATATAGCATTGCATCACTCCACCTTAGGGACTCCGGTTGCTGGTTTGTTTTTTATCCCTTTTCCCATTAATCTAATGGAGTCGACCGACTGTTTTCCGGGTTTACATTTATGGAAATTTACATTTTTCGAGTTTACATTTATTTATGAAAGAAATTCTGAGAGAAAAATATTATTTTGCTTTTTTCAAAAGAAAATACTCCGGATTTATCAAATGACTTTCGTATTTTTTTTTTTTTTACTTGTAACGAAATTTGATTTTCATTCAACCCCACCAATAAATTAATTGAACTAGCAAATATATGCACCCTCCGGGTGCAAGTATTTAAGTTTTAATATAATAAAATATCATGTTAAATTAGAAAGGCTAATGAAACGGAATAAGAATTCAGATAAAATATTTGGAACAGAGGGGGTATAATCGGAAAATAGAATAACTTTGAAACTAACTCTTCCATCATTTTCCATTACTCCCATCTTTCAGAGGTAAATTTTCCTAATTTAACTATTTAAAATAGGAAGTAAAGAATAATATTACAGTTAGTTCTTCTTGTTAATCGATTTCTTTTAAGATTTATCCCGGAGATTTTTGCTCATATTCAATAAGATAAAACCAAACAATTAGAAATCAATAATACTAAGCACATATTTATTAAAATCAAATTTTTAAGATCAATATGCAAATTAGTCTTCCCATTTACACTGTGAACCGCTATTTTGTTGTATATATAAATACAATTGCATGTTATTAGTATGTAGATATGGTTAACAGTCTTAATGATGTAAAAAATTTTACTAATAATTGAGGTTTAAATAAAAAAATAAAATCATGGAAAATGTGGTGTAAATAACAAAGGAAATTGTGACTTGTATAGTAATATAGTTTCGGTTCCATAGAGACAAGCACACAATCTCCATTATGATAAGAAGATATCAAATTAGAAATCAAAACTCATCTACCATAGTGAGAAACATGTCAAACAGCCTTTCTCTCACCAGAAAACGTTTTTTTCAGTGCAAATAATCTAAATCATCTATTTGAAAATGATAATGATTAATTTCATGTTTTTGTAATTCACAAAATCAAGTTTAAGACAAATCTCGTATGAAAGTTACCATTTTAAACGCGTTGTCTTAAAAAGGTAAAATAAACTTCATTTAAGATGGCCGAATCGTGGCTTCTGGGCTGTGGGAGAATGTAACTAACTCCCTATTGAAATTGAGATAGATACATTCCCCCCCCCACAACCAGAGGCCACAGTTCGAACCCAAGTAAGTAAACCAAGACACCAAAAGGCTGATTCAGGTATTGTCGAAACCAACGGCATGCCAATATTTCATGCCTAGAGAATCACCTTCAATTTCGTTTTTTTTAATGATATCTAGCATTCATAAGCAAATAATTTGCACACAGTCGAATTGCTTCAAGTATGCAAGTAACCATTTCTATTTAATAATAATCATTTATTTGCACAAAGAAATTCCTGGGTTTCATATATTCTTGACTTACGAATGCCTTCAACTTACGAGTTTTCCTAGTTACGAGTTGTTACTTGGTCGATTTTTAGCTTTGTGCTAAGGTACGAGCGAGCTTCAGATACGCTTATATTAATAAGTTCCCTAAAACATTTCAGTTTCCAAATTTATTACACCAAGGAAGAATTTCAATTATAGAAAATGAACATTTGAGCTAAGTCGGTAGAACATTCGCCTTAGCAATTAAAGTTCCCGGTTCAATTTACGGTTCGTCTTGGTTTATTTACAAAATTTTACTTTTGACAGAGCTACCGGAATTGCCCGGGATATAAAAAAGTTACAAAATAAATCTTATTTATATATCTCCGGGCAATGTAAAAATAGATTTTTTGAAACATATTTCCTCAGGGATGGGAGTTAAAAAATTCAATGTCAGCGAGTTTGTACCCTAAGTAAGTAAAACCATCAAATTCATTAAAGGATTAAAAAATAAAACAATTTGAAATGTAAACTTTAAACATGTATTAAAATAAAACAAACTATATATAGATATATAATACCAGTCATGTATTTATTAAAACTTGTTTTAAAAGACAGTGAGGAATGTCTATGTTGCATGTTCACATTTTGTGTGTATTTATTCTATGTTATGACGATTTGGGGTAATGTGACGTAAGCATTGACGTAGTTTTTGTTACAGACAAAAACCGAAAGCGAATCTCCATTATTAATAGAATATATATAGAGAGCAATAATAAGTATTTGTTTTACTCTTGTTTTTAATTTGTTTATTCTTATTATTCTTGTTGTTTGTATTTTTCCTTGTCTTTTTCTTTTGTCTTCTTTTTATTATATTTTATCCTTTATTAATTTGTTTTATTTTTAATCATTTTTTAAATTAATTTTTCAATATATCATTGATTATACCCTTATCAATGATTTTAATTAGATTTCAGGGGTAAAAACTTTTTACCCCCCTCTCGGTCGAAAATAAGGTGTGGATTTTATTGAACGTTGGTCTTTTCCGACCTCCACCAAGTTTCTTTTATAAAAGGATGTTCGTCCAGATATTGTACAAACAAACATACTGACAGATATATAGGTAGACAGACAGACAGTATATATATATATATATATATATATATATATATATATATATATATATATATATATATATATATATATATATATATAGTGGACTCTCCTATCGAGAACGATAGATGAGGGTCAGCAGTGAGTGATTTGATTCCTCCCATGTTGTTCATGCTGTCAAGAAGGCATTTTATGTTTCCTCGAGTGTGACAGCAGCCCAGTCCTGCTGCGAGCCATGAAGCCACACTGACAAACGAAATGATCCAAGGCAGGAGTTAAATGTTTTTCTTTTAAAGTTTTGCGGAGCCGATCTCTATGCTTCAGTCTATTTTCTTCAAAGCTTTTTAGTTTAGCGAAACCGGCCTTACGCCGTTCCTTCCGATCCGATGCTAGATCTTCCCAAGCACTCAGGTCAATATCTAGGCGTTTCAAATTTTCCTTCAATTTGTCCTTTTAGCGTAAGAGAGGACGTCCAATGGAACGCTTAGCATTTGGTAGTTGCCCGTATAAAAACTTCTTTGGAAGCCTGTTCTCATTCATACGGACAACGTGACCAGCCCACCTAAGTTGAATCTTGGCTAGTAGGGTTTCAATGCCAGCAATATCACATCTTTTTAAAATTGTGCTGTTTTTTACTTTGTCATCCCATTTTTTATACCGCAAATGACACGAAGATAACGCATGTGAAATGCGTCAAATTGGTTTATGTGCTTGCGGTAAAATGTCCAAGCTCAGCACCATACAGTAGAGTAGAAAGCACGACTGCTTGTAGATGTTAATTTTTATTTTAAGAGATACATCTTTGGTACTCCATAAACGATGTTTTCTTGCCGCCAGGTAGTTTTGAAACTATTCCGTTGCTGGAAAATTGTGTTATATATAATCGATATATATATATATATATATATATATATATATATATATATATATATATATATATGGGGTAATATAGTGAAAAATTTGAAAAAACACAGACACTGCACTCGTTTTATGAACCTGTGGTTTTCAAATTTTTCACTATATTACACACACACACACACACACACACACACACACACACACACACACACATATATATATATATAAATCGGCCAATTTGCGGTTATAGATCTATTTCTGCCCACATGTATCCGCGTATACCTATGAGTTTCATCAGACCACTAACTTTATTAAAAATACAGTTAGCGGTCTGACGAAACTCATAGATATACACTGATACCTGAGGGCAGAAATCGATCTATAATCGCAAAATGGCCATTTTTTAAGCATCTTTCTTTTATATACATACATACATACATATATATATATATATATGTGTGTGTGTGTGTGTGTGTGTGTGTAGATTAAGAATTTAACAGAAAAAGAAAAAAAACTGTTGGAAAGACATGGAACCTCGAAATGTGCGTCCACCGGTTTGCTAGTCTACCCTGTAATTCCGGCTAGAAACCTAAGTCGTCAATTCAGTCTGGCATGATTCAATTTACGGTTTAAGCTGTTTATGACATCTTCACACTAAGACTCCACCCGGTTAAAAAAAGTAGAAAAAAATGAAATGTAATGGAATAAATATAAAGCGAATGTAAAAAAGAAAATCTCATGGGGGAGAGAGGTTTAAAAAAACGAAGGAAGGAGGGGGGAGAAAGAAGCGAGAAAGGTCACGTGATGTGCTTACCCTTCTCTGGTCCATTTAGAAGCTTTTAACAGATCACGGAGTGAAAGGTCAAATTTCATTACAGCGTAGGAAAGAAAAGAAAAGAAAAGAAAGAAACAAAGAAAGATGCAGAATAAGAAAGAAAGAAAGAAAGAGAGAAAGAAAGAAAGAAAGAAAGAAAGATGTTACGGAGAAAGAAAGAAAGAAAGATGTAAAGAGAAAGATGCTAAGAAAGAAAGAAAAAAAATAAAGGGGTAAGAGTTAAAATGAGAAAGAGAAAGAAAGAAAGAAAGAAAGGCAGAAAGAAAGAAAGAAAGAAAGATGTCGAATTAGAAAGAAAGGAAGATGTTATGGATAAAAGAAAGATGGTAAGATGTAAAGAGAAAGATTTTGAGAAAGAAAGAAAGAAAAAACGGAGATAAAAGTTAAAATGAAAGAAAGAAAGAAAGAAAGAAAGAAAGAAAGAACGAAAGGAAGGAAGAAAGATGCAGAATAAGGAAGAAAGAAATATGTTATGGATAAAAGAAAAATGATAAGATATAAAGAAGAAATAAATCTTGTAAGAGTTAAAATGAGAAAAAAAAAGAAAGAAAGGTGCAGAATAAGAAAGAGATAAAGAAAGAAAGAAATATGTAATAGATAAAAGAAAGATGGCAAGATGTAAAGAGAAAGATGTTAGGAAAGAAAGAAAAAAGAAAGAAAAAGTTGGTAAGAGTTAAAATGAGAAGAACGAAAGAAAGAAAGATGGAGGATAAGAGAGAGAGAAAGATGTGATGTATAAAAGAAAGATGGTAAGATGTAAAGAGAAAGATGTTGAGAAAGAAGAAAGAAAGAAAGAAAGAAAGAAAGGTGGTAAGAGTTATAATGAGAAGAAAGAAAGAAAGAAAGAAGGAAGGAAGGAAGGAAGGAAGGAAGGAAGGAAGATGCAGAATAAGGAAGAAAGAAATATGTAATGGATAAAAAAAGATGGTAAGATATAAAGAGAAATATGCTAAGAAATAAAGAAAAAATAAAGGTGGTATGAGTTAAAATGAGAAAAAGAAAGAAAGAAAGAAAGATACAGAATGAGGAAGAAAGAAAGACAGAAAGAAATAAGGAAATATGTTATGGATAAAAGAAAAATGGTAAGATGTAAAGAGGAAGATTTTAAGAATGAAAGAACGGAAAAAAATGTGGTAATAGTTAAAACAAGAAAGAAAAAGAAAGAAATAAAGATTAATTAAAGAAAGATAGTAAGATGTAAAGAAATAAAGAGGTACAATCAGAAAGAAAGAAAGAAAGAAAGAAAGAAAGAAGAAAGAAAGAGTGTTGAAAGAAAGGGACAAAAAATGATATGATGTTCAGAAGAAAGAAAAGAAGATTTTATGAATAAAATTAATAAAGAAAGTGAGAGAAAGAATAAAAAAGAAAAAGATGTTAAAAAAGAAAATGAGATTGATAGTGAAAGTAATATTGAAAGAAAAAGAACAAAGAAAGAACAAAAGTAAATGACGCATTTGATAAATATTTTAAAAAGAAGAATGAAACAAAGGCACAAAAGGAATAGAAAGAAATATGATGGTAAAATAGATGCTAAGAGGTCAAAAAAGAAAGAAAGAATTTCAAAGACAATAAACATGTAAATGTAGCAAGAAAATGAGAAAGAAGAAACGTAGACACAATAGTAGTAGTAGTAGTAGTAGTAGTAGTAGTAGTAGTAGTAGTTGTAGTAAGAAGAAGAAGAAGAAGAAAGAAATGAAGAATAAATATACGAAGAATAAGAATACTAAGAATAAAAATACAAAGAAAAAGAATAAGAATACAAAAAGATAATAATAATAATAATAATAATAATGAAGAAGAAGAAGAAGAAGAAGAAGAAGAAGAAGAAGAAGAAGAAGAAGAAGAAGAAGAAGAAGAAAAGCAAGTAAGCAAGACAGAAAGGAAATAGAAAACTAAAAAGAAAAAAGAAAGTAAAAACAGAAGAGTTCATCCGTTTTGGGGGTTTGGGTTGTTGAGTGGGATGAATAAAATAAGAAGCAGACGTTTAAGCGAAAATGGAAGGGCGGGTCTGACAACAGCAAACGGATCCAAGGTAATCAAAAACAAAAAGACACAAACACAAAACAAACAAAAACAAAAAAAGAGGCAAAAATTCAACAAAATATTAACACCGTGGACAAAAGCCCCCCCCTCTCCAGCCCCTGGAAACAAGAAGAAAACAAAAACTATAACCCAGTAGCAAATAAAATGGAGACGAAATAAGATAAAACCTGCAAGATTTCATAACATCCGTCTTGTGTTAAATAAGTCTAATGCTGTTTGTTACTTTAGAATTCTGGGGCTTTACAGGGTATGGAACGGGTAAGATTGGCGCTGGGGTTTGGGTAGTTTAAGGTATGGTTAGAGGTGCACTTTGAAAGGAAACAAGTATGTAGGGCACTGTTATTATTAACAGAACATACTCTTATTATGTAGGCTTTTAAGATAGTATCAATCGTTGAACATTAGACACTATCATATAAGATGTACAATCCGGAAAAAACAAAAAATATGAACATAAATCAGTTCAAGTTCAACTCACAATATGGAGACTTTAAATGACAAATTGTTGAGATACCACATGAAAAAACCTAGCCATAGTTAAGAAGAGGAGACCTCAAAAGAGAAACTGAGTTACTAATAACTACAGCACAAAACAATGCATAAAAAAATTATATCAAAGCAAAAATTGATACGAAACAATAGAACAGCAAATGTATAGTCTAAATAACTATTAATATTAAACAGGATTAGTTAATGATAGTTATTGATCATAGGATTTTACATAGTTATATGGTTTCAAGTAACTAATAATAATAATAATAATAATAATAATAATAATAATAATATAATAATAGTGTTGATAAACAAAAAGAAAGAACTTGTCAACTGGTGGATTTTGCAGTGCCAGCAGATCACAGGGTGAAGCTAAAGGAAAATGAAAAAATGGACAAATATCTGGACCTTGCCAGAGAACTGAAAAAGTTATGGAATATGAAAGTGAAAGTGATACCAATTGTGGTTGGTGCACTTGGAACAGTCGCAAAAGGATTAGAAAAGGGTTTGGAAAGTTTGGATATCAGAGGAAGGATTGGAACCATTCAGAACATTGCACTGCTGCAATCTGCCAGAATACTCAGAAGAGTCCTGGAGACCTGAGGAGGTTTGCTGTCACTCAGACTCCAGTGAAAGACCATCAGCTAATGCTGATGTGAAAACTCAAAAGGAGTAAACAATAATAATAATAATAAATGGTACATGCACAAACCTGAATATGTCCTGGAGAATGACACGCATAAGATTCTCTTGGACTTTGAGGTACAGACGGACCACCTAATTCCGGCCAGGCCTAGTGTTGATTAAGAAAAAGAAGAGAACTTGTCATCTCATGGATTTTGCAGTCCCAGGGTATCACGGAGTGAAAGTGAAAGAAAGCGAAAATATAGACAAATTCTTGGACCTTGCCAGAGAGCTGAGAAAACTATGAAATATGTGAAGGTAAGAGGTGTACTTTGAAAAGAAACAAGTATGTAGGACACTGTTATTATTAACAAAATATATCCTTATTATTCAGGCTTTTAAGATAGTATCAATCTTTGAACATTAGTGCCTATCATGTAGGATGTAGAATCCAGAACAAAACAAAATCTGAACATAAATCCCTTCAAGTTCAACTCACAATATGGAGACTTCAAAAGACAAATTGGGGAGACAGCACTTGATAAGACCTGTACATGGTTAAAAAAGGAAAACTCAAGGAGGAAATTAGTATTGTTTTGATTATTCAGACTATTATCCTTATCTTTATTGTTATCAGTAAAACGTTTCGGCCGATGTGCCCTCCTGCCTTATTCAGGTATTCATTGTCTGACTCGTGAACCTTCTTTTCGAACTCGAGAACTTTCTTGCCGTAATCGGAAAACTTCTTGTCTAATTGGATACATAGCGTAATGCATAAAGAATTGAAAAAAAAGACTGTGGAATGTTAGGGTAAAAGTCGTACAAATTGTAGTCGGTGTCCTTAGAATATATATATATATATATATATATATATATATATATAGATAGAGAGATAGAGAGAGAGACAGACAGACAGACAGAGACAGAGACAGAGAGACAGAGAAAGATTATTTTACATTCTTAAAACCCTGACCTCGTCGCGCACATAGGCTCCTCCGCCCTGGGATCCTGTCTGGAAATTAGCTGACAATGGAGAATGTAATCTGTTATGTGTCAGCTTTATTTTCTAGGCCATAGTTACGTTATATTAACCCTTTACAGGTCATTTAATGACGAATAAAATCATTTTGATAAACAAAGGACTCAGGTTGTTTACAGTACCTGCTGTTACTTAAATGGTCACCCAATTAAATATTGAATAGTCTCATCTCTGCTTAACTTTGGTGATCTATTGGGAACCAATGTGTTCAGCGTGACTTGACCATAATCAGATAGTTTAGTTTGATTTGGTTTGGTTGTTTTATGGCATATCAACACTTTTTGCGTCATTTGATGCCAAATCTAGTCATTTTGATAAACAAAGGACTCAGGTTAATTACAGCTTAAGTGGTCACCCAATTAAGTATTAAACAGTCTCATCGTTGCTTAACTTTGGTGATCCAATAGAAACCTGTGCGTAATCAGATAGTTTGGTTTGACTTGGTTGTTTTATGGCATATCAACCCTTTTTATGTTATTTGATGCCAAATCTAGTCATTTAATAAACAAAAGACTCAAGTTTAAGTGGTCACCCAATTAAGTTTTGAATAGTCTCATGGTTGCTTAACTTTGGTGATCTATTATGAACCAGTGTTTTCAGCGTGACTTGAACATAATCAGATAGTTTGGTTTGGTTTGCTTGTTTTATGACATATTAACCTTTCTTTGCGTCATATAATGCCAATCTAGCCATTTTGATAAACAAAGGACTCAAGTTGTTTACAGCTTGGTCACCCAATTAAGTATAGAATGTCTCATAGCTGCTTAACTTTGGTGAACTAACTGGAACCGGTTATTTCAGTGTGACTTTACCGTAATATATGTCGGTGTTTGTGGTGCAATGGTTATCGTAGAAGAAAATGGACACGGTGAACCGAGTTCAAATCCTGGATGAAGCTGGTTGATTGGTTGTTTAGTTTTTTGGGTCATTTAATATTCAATAAAGGAATCAGGTTACACGGTGAACAAAGTTCAAATCATGGATGAAGCTAGTTGGCTGATTGGTTGCATTGTTTTACGGCATGCAAACCTTTTTGGGGTCATTTAATGCCGAATCAAATCATTTTGATAAACATTTAAATAAACAGATTGCTTACAGTACTTGCTATTTCTTTAGTGGTCTCATAATTGAATTGCAAATTGTCATTTTAAAATGTCATTTATATCTGTTCATGTATGAGGAAGCCAGATATGACAGAGCCAGAGTCATACAATGAACGTGGAGCAGTTCCCAACAGATAGTTATGAATCTAGGTTCCCTAAATTAGTAACTAAGTCTAAAATAGCAGAAAGAAAATCAAGAAGTGAAAACATAAAAGAACGTTTTGGCTCTATATACATAGAGATTAAGGAATTCAAACCTACATGAAAATTATCTCCTGGGTCTGTGGTGTATGCTGAATTTGTGTAAATGACAGAAGGGGAAACACTCTTTGAGCAGGGACCAAGCCAGTATTATTGTTGCAAATGAACTGGATAGACAAAAATCTGTATCCACTAAATTAAAAAAGCAATTTCTACTCGAGTGAAAGATTATGAATGGTTCAGAAAGCTTAAAACAATTGTGCTAAATTCAAAGTCTACGTTTGGTATGCAAAAGCATTGGAATTCAATACAGCTCTTATTTAATATGCCTATGATATTTGTTGTAAGGATCCATCCTATTAAAATCTAATGGAAGAAGAATTTAGTGCCAAGATGACACTTGATGATTGGCCGACCAATGACAAATAGTTAAATTCTTTGCCTTTCGCAGCCTGCTTATGTTAAATACCCCCTCCTAATTATTATCTTTTTACTTGGATCTATTCCTGCTATCTAGGCTGTCTCGGGGTTGTCTTGGGTTGTTGAATCTATGCGTCCATTTCTTGTTTCATTATCAGTGAATACGAAGACTCATTTCAACTTGGACGTCTTTAATTTTCCCCAGGTCCAACATTCTAGCTCGCGAAGAGGAGCTTTTTCCACGGATTTTGCTATTATGTGGTTCTTTCAACCAATTATTAAGTATTGAACAGGTTTATCGCTGCTTAACTTCGGTGATCTAGCTAGAACCGGTACTATCAGCTTGTCTTGACCGTAATCGATCACTCGTGGCCAAAGGTCAACATTTTCAAAGATTATAATTCCGTCATCTTCAAGATTTTCCGACCCATTTTCCATCCTCTACTCCCCTTCATTCCCCCTCTATTTACTCATATCATCCTATTAATTTCACCTTTCTTTTTCCCTTCCTACCTAAACCTTATTTCATTCACAAACTGTTACCCTTCTTCTTCCCCCTCTCTCTCTCTTCATCGCTTACATCCTGATACTTTTTCTTTTCTCCCCTTCCCCTTTTACTACTTTTCATCACACACTTATCTCCATCTTCTCCCCATTCCCCCTCTCATCTTTACCTCATCTCCCCTTTCCCTTCCATTTATTCAGTTTCGACAAACTCTGCTCCCATCTTCTTCATCTCCAGTTTCTCCCCATTATTTAGTTAATCTCCTCATCCTTTCCTTCCACTTTCTCCTCCTCCTTCTCCTCTTTCCACATTTACTCTCATTTCATCCTCACATTTTTTCTCTACTCCCCTTCCTCCTACCATGCTTTATCTCATTTGATCCTTACACTTTCCCCGCATGATCCCCCTTTTATACCTCAACCCTTTATCGCATTTCAACCTCACCCTATTCCTCCTCATCTCCCACCCTATCTTCTTTCATTCTTTCATTCCCACTCTTTTCTTCTATTCTCCCCTTCCCCCACTCTTTACCTCATTTCATCCTCATTTTCTCTACTTCCTCCTCCCACCCATTATCTAATTTCATCCTTACAGTTTTCCTCCTATTCTCCCCTTCCCACTTCATCTTTCATTCTCACTCTTTTATTCTATTTCTCCCCTTCCTCCCACTCTTTATTACCTTTCATCATAACTTATTTCTTTCCTTCCTCCTCCCACCCTTTATCTCATTTAATCCTCACCCTTTTCTCCTCTTCACCTTCTTATTCTTTTCTATTTCTCCTCTTCCTCCCTCCCTTTATCTCGTTTCATCGTCACACCCACCCTTTATCTAATTTTATATTCCCTCCTCCCACCCTTTATCTAATTTTATCCTCATCCTTTTCCTCATCTTCTCCCTTCCCCACTACCTTTCATCTCATTTTCTCCTACCATTTTGCTTCCTCTTCTTCCCTTCCTCAGACCACCCTTCATCTACATTTATTCCTAACCTTTTTCTTCCTCTTCTCTCCTCCCACTTCCACCTTTCATCCCACTCTTTTCTTCCTCTTCTCCCCTTCCTTCTCCCACCCTTTATTTAATTTTATCCTCACCTTTTTTCTCATCTCCCCTTCCCTCTACACATTTTATTTCATCTCCACACTCTTTCCTCCCACTTCTCCCCTTCCTCCCATTTCATCCTCACTCTTTTCTTCCCCTCCTTCCATTCCTCTCTCCACCTTATCCTTACACTTTCCTTCATCTCCTCTTTCTCCCTCACTCTTTATCCTCACTTTTCCTCTCCCTTCTTCCTATCACCCTCTATCTAATTTCATTCTCATCCTTTCCCTCATCTCTCCCTCCCTTCGCTTTTTATCTTATTTTATCCTCATCCTTTTCTTTCTATTCTCCCCTTCCTCCTACCATCTTTAATCTAATTCTATCCTATTTACCTCCCTCTTCTCCTCTTCCACCCTCTCTCTATACTTCATCTCACCTACACATGTTCCTTCTACATTCCCTCTTCTATCCTTTCTCTTTTACCTTCACATATTGTCTTACTTTCTTTTTCTCTCGATCCTTTCCAATTTTTTGTATCCCCCTTTCTCTCCCCACACCTTTCCTTCTTTTCGACTCCTTCATTCTCAACACCCATCTTTGTCTTTCAATAAACCCTGATAATCCCCCCCATATCCCTCAACGGTCTTCCTGTTCCCTCTCGAGGGTACCACGATTCTGCTCTTTTTCTCGCACAATCCAACCAGCTTGGATCGCTTCCAAGTGTGAATCCATTAGCACGATTAATCATTGTTCCAACGAGTTTCCCCCATACCCGCGCCCTTAAAGAAGAAGGGGGCCCACGGCTCAGAACCAAATCCAAATGGTCGCGGGCTGCGAAATCTTTATTGCCCGCAACAATACAAGACGAAACCCTCACACGACTCTTCGCCATTTCGCGGCCCTTCTTTCACGATCCGTTGCCAAAATTGCTCTCCATTCATCAAGGAAGCAGCTCTCCTCTGGACAGTGAGCTGAGCCCGGCGAATGAAATCCGTGGAAGAGGGGGGGGTGATGATATCTTGCTTGGAGTAAGGGATTGGCTCTGGCTTTCTCGTTGACGTTAACTCGGCTGTTTCCATGGTTGGATGGCTGGGTGGTCGAGAATGGGAGTCACAGAAAATAAATAAATTGGCGGACCTGTCTTCATTTGTCACAGGTGAGAGAAATATTTCATTTACACAAGATCTAAATGATGTCAAGAACAGATAGTTAGATAGATGGATAAATAGATGGATAGATAGATGGATCTATATAAACAGAAATAGATAGATAGATAGATAGATAGATACATACATACATACATACATACATGCATACATACATACATAGATCTATATGAACAGAAATAGATTAATAGATACATAGATCTATATGTAAAATAGATATATGGATTGATAGATATATCTATATGAACAGAAAATAGATAGATAGATAGATAGATAGATAGATCTATATGAACATGTAATAGAAGGATAGATAGATCTATATGAACAGAAATAAATAGATAGATAGATAGATAGATCTATATAAACATAGATAGATAGATATATAGATAGATAGATTTATATGAAACATAATATAAAACAGAAATGGATAGATAAATCTATATTATAGATCTATCTAATATAGATTTATCTATCTATTTCTGTTCATATAGATTCCATATGAAAGATAGATAGATAGATAGATATATAGATAGATCTCATGTCTTCCAAATTCTGTGGGGGGTGCTTGTTTATGTGTGTGTAAGTGTGTGTCGCACTCTAAGATATATATATATATATGTGTGTGTGTGTGTGTGTGTGTGTGTGTGTGTGAAGAAAGGAAGTGAATACGACGGTATGTAGTATATTAAGAAAAATGAAAAAACACAGGTTTAAATGGGTTAAGTGGTGAGTTTATTGGGCGACGCTGCAGTGTTTCGATCTATTAATTAGATCATCTTCAGGGTATTTGTTGGTATATGGAAGTTGATAAGAAATTATTTATCGCAGAATAACGAGAGAAGCGAGTGGTAGTCATGGTTATTCAGTCTTTTAAAAATTAATATATATATATATATATATATATATATGTATATATAATATATATAGTATCCAATTACCGTTTTAACGTTTCCTTTGCAGTGGCATCAGTAAAAAATGCAAAAGTTCTCAAGGCATAAAAAACATAGACCAGTTATAATAATAATAATAATAATAATAATAATAATAATAATAATAATAATAATAGTAGAAGGAACTCTTTTCCTCTAATAATAATAATAATAATAATAATAATAATAATAATAATGATAATATTCTTCACTCCTTTTGCTTTTTTCACATCAGCATCAGCTGATGGTCTTTCACTGGAGTCTGGGTGACAACAAGTCTCCTCAGTTCTCTAGGACTCTTCTGGGTATTCTGGCAGATTGCAGCGGTGCAGTCTTCTGGATGGTCTCGATTCTCCCTCTGATTCCCAGATTTTCCAAACTTTTTTTCTTTACTTTTTTAAAAACTTTATTATTATTATTATTATTATTATTATTATTATTATTATTATTATTATTATTATTATTATTATTATTATTATTATTATTATATACCTATTTGGTTTATTGCTTTTGATCTTGGGGGACACCTCACGTAATTCAATTGTTAACGAGTCAGACTAAAAGACATTCTTTAATGACTTAGATTCTCACTGGGTGCCGGATATCTCTTGTTGCATGACAAATGACAACATTTTTGTCACGAGATTGCGTTCAAATTAAGAAACACAAAGCTCCATTGGATCAAGCAATGATTTTTGTTTTGGTTTAGGTGTTGAGTGGGAGATTCTTGTCCTGAATCTATTTAGATAGCGTTTTATTTGACTGACACAGAAAAGATTTAAAAAGAAAACGAGTATTTCAACACTGACCCATGATTATTTCGATGTTTCTTTGTCATGTGGAACTGGTTTTAAAATCCGCTGAAGCGGAAACTTCAAAGACACATCTAAATTTTCTTCACTTTTACGCTGGGGAGTAAGAGTTTGTTTTTTGTTTCTTTCCGGTATGAGCCTAATGCGTCGTTTCCGCTCTGTTGAATTTATCTGCTTGTTACAGTCTGTCTCTTGTGGTGGAGATTGTCAG
>CM042177.1:15683213-15690713 GCA_023376005.1 Doryteuthis pealeii | reverse complement strand
ATCTAAAAATGATCGACTGTTTTCTTTTTTCTTCTTTTTATCTTTATATATATATATATATATATATATATATATATATATATATATTTCCGTCGAGCAGACTGGTTGCATTACCGAGTCTTAAGAGCCCAGTCTGCTATCTATTTACTGATAACTGACAGGATAACAGATGGATTCATAACTTTTTCAAGGGCATTCTCCAGCAATGTCCTGCATGCCTACTCATCTCACTCGTGGTTTCTGAGATGGTGGGCAGGTGACCATACAGCTGCTTACTTGTGGGGTGCTGTTTCAGAATATAATATATATATATATATATATATATATATATATATATATATATATGTGTGTGTGTGTGTGTGTGTGTGTATACACACACATATATACACACACACATATACATATATATATATATATATATATATATATATATGTGTGTGTGTGTGTGTGTGTGTGTATAAAATGCAAGTAACAACTTAATACGAAGGAAGACAATTTGGCTAAAAGGTGTCGTAGTTATAGAAGAAATAAATAGGGACAATACATTGATGACTGAATAATGATGCTATGAATTTTATAAGAATAAAAAAAAATTTTGCCAAAAGAAATGTCAAAATGAATTAAATCAGCGTAATATAAGCAAATTAGTGAAACGGAAAAAGCTTCATCCAGGATTTGAACTCGGGTCACAAATTAACAGTTACAGTTGGAGAAAATGTTTCTACAACTATAACCGTTAAACACATCTGTACCTAAAAATGATCGACTGTTTTCCTTTTTTTCTTTTTATCTTTATATATATATATATATATATATATATATATTTACATATATATATATATGTAGTATGTATGTATGTATATATATATATATATATATATATATATATATTATATATATATATATTTGTCCAAAGTGATGGTCTTACCACACAACATTATTTATTGCATTAGTATATATATATATATATATATATATATATATATATATATATATATATAATATATATATATACTTTCCTTGTGTCGGCTGTCTGCTTACATACCGTCTATTTCGAATTGCTTTCGTTGACACTAATCTCCTGTAAATCCCTTATCCCCGAATTACATTTAAAAAATCCACACGCCCATTGCAGCACCTATTGTCAGCATCCATTTAAAGCCTTGACACACTGAAAAGTCTTCTCAAATGATAAAAAATAAATAATTACATAAACACACTTTTGCCACCCTGGTTGCCTTAATTTCGGCCACCCCATTTTGGGGGAATGGGTGTGGGAGCGAGAAAAAAGTTTTATTTGGCGGGAAGAAATTGTTTTTCCTGATTACATTGGTTGAGGTCGTTTTTAGCAGTGACGGGAATGCGTTTTGGGGATCTTAGGGTAAGGTATAGACCTTAACCTAAGATCCCCAAACCCCATTCCCGTCACTGATAAAAAAAACCTCAACCAAGGTGATCAGACTGGGCTCTTTAGATTTGACTGCGATATCGTAGTAAGGATTTCGAACTCAAGTTAACGTTATTACATTCAAT
Source organism: Doryteuthis pealeii (assembly GCA_023376005.1). NCBI lineage: Eukaryota > Metazoa > Mollusca > Cephalopoda > Myopsida > Loliginidae > Doryteuthis > Doryteuthis pealeii. The sequence goes on along the minus strand of CM042177.1, from coordinate 15,689,180 downwards.
TTCAGACTAATGCCCTAAAGGAAGGCATGAAGCCTTTCATTCCCCCCGAACTATGGGTTAAATAGTATTACTATTCTTCTACAAGAATGGACTTTGAATTAAATAACCCTTGAAGTTTGATGCACCATTAAACAACAGAAACAAAACTAAAATGGCAACAACACTGAAATAACAACATTCACAATAAACTCTTCCTAATCAAACCCACTTTGGGAGACTGGAGACCAGCTTTAAGAAAGTGTAGAAAGGAACAAGTCATTGTGTCCTGATTACGCATTTGTCATACAAGACTAACGCACTCCTATATACTCAAACAAGAACAACAACCACAATGTGGAACATGTCAAACACCTTTGACAGTTGAACACTTATTCATGGAATGCAGGTTTTTTGCTCACATCAGAAACCGTTATTTTAAAGCAAACAATATGAAAGATCTATTTGAAAATGTCAACATGGAGGATATTCTTTCTTTTTTGAGGGAAATATAATTATACCATAGAATATAGACATGAAACTAATCAATATCATACAACATAATCCCCAATAATGCTAACACATTGTTAAAGCCAATTACTAAAAAGTATAAATATAAATACACTTCCTAACCGTTAGACATGACATAAACCCAGACGGGTTGATATGCCGTTAAATCAATAAACAAACAAACAAACAAAACTAAATGCCACTATTCTCAAAGAAGTTTCTCATAAAGAACTTCCCATGAATATTTACTTGGTTGGCTGGTTGGTTGGTTGGTTTTATTATTTTACGGCATATCAATCCTTTTCGGGGCATTTGATGTCAAATCAAGTCATTTTGATCAACAAAGAACTTTTGTTGCTTACGATAACTGCTGATCAACTATTAACTAGCGGATTGCTGTTTAACTTCTGTGTTAGAGCGGGAACTGCAAGATAACATTCAGAATTCAATATCAGAATTAGACGGAATCTTTGACATATTGGTGCAAGATTATTGTCTTATAAGCCCATAAAAACTGTAGCTAATCTTGAACAAACCATCACCACTTTAAACAAATAACATGTGTAGATTGTTGATTACGTTTTGTCCTAGTTAATTGTCATTTTATTCTCTCTCTCTCTCTCTCTCTCTTCTATATATATATATATATATATATATATATATATATATATATATATTATATATATAAAGATTTAGTAGGATATATATATATATATATAATAAAGTTATAATATATATATATATATATATATATATATATATATATATATATATATATATATATATATCCTACTAAAGAACGTCGAAAAATGTTTTTTTTTATTTTTTTGTTTTTTAGTATTTTATTTAATTCAATGCTAAACGTCATTCTTCTTCATCGGAGATGTATTTTGTATATATATATATATATATATATATATATATATATATATATATATATATAAGCACGTTAAAAACATATATACGAAAGATTTTAATTTATTTTTTTCAAATGTTACATGTCATTTAATATTCTCCATAAACCTTCAAACCGTAGGCGTATTTCAGTTTTTTTAAATCTTTTTTTCGAACGCATCCAAATTCTCTGTAGTCTCACCGTTTTAATTTCAAATATCAAATGTCTTGCCCTGATGACGACCGCTTTTTTGTATACTTAGAAATTTCTTAAAATTCTTTTTCTATTATTATTTTATTTTTATTTTGTATTTAAAATAATAATACACAGAATATAATGTGTACAAGGACAATCTCTTGGTCAAAAGACGTGTCGGCACTCCAATAAATAATTTTTATCCATTCAACATTCCCTTATTTATATTTTCAACACACCACACACACACACATACACACACACACACACACATATATATATATATATATATATATATATATATATATATATGATCTTTAGATTTGATAAGGCATCCTAGGTGAAGAAAAAATGTTGAATTCAAAATCTAAAGTGTTGTTCGGGAGAATATGTATACCATTCTTCTATTATCAACCCATTCAAAAAAGTATTGTTGGTCCTACTATGTTGCTATTTTACCACCCTAAATAAATCGTGTGTAGCTTGTCCAATCTTATTATAATGGAGATTGTGTGTTTGTCTGTAACCGAAACTATATAACAACTCAAATCACATTTCCCTTAGTTATTTACGTCATATTCTCCATGTTTTTTATTCTTATCTAAACGTCAATTATAAATAAAATTGTTTTACATTATTGATACTGTTGGTCATATCTACATACTAATAACATGCAATTGTATTTATATATACAATAGAATAGCTGTTTACAGTGGGAACGAGAAAACTAATTTGCATATTGATATTAAAGATTAGATCTTACTAAATATCTGTTTAATATTATTGATTTCTAATTGTTTGGATTTCATTTTAATGAATATGAGCAAAATCTCAAAGATAAATCTTAAAAGAAATCCATTAACCAGAAGAAATAACTTTATTAATATTTTTATTCTTTACTTCCTATTTTAACTAAATATTGAAACTTTTGCAATGACGGGAGTGATAAAGAGTAAGTTTCAGTTGTTCTATTTTTCGATTATACTCCCCTCTGGTTCAAGTCTTTTTATCTGCATTCTTATTTAGTTTCCTTAGCCTTTCTAATTCAATACAATATTTTATTACATTAAAACCTGAATACTTGCTAGTTATACTAATTATTCTAACTGTTGGATTTTCACTGAAATCTGAGTGACAGTAAGCCTTCTCAGATATTCAGAACTCTTGTAAGTTCCCTAACTGATTTTTATAGTGTTGTGGTTTGAATCAGTTCGACTCTTCCTCTAATCTCCAGTCCCCCCCCTTTTCCCCAATATCTTTAACAACGATTGGCATTACTATCACCTTTATGTTTCATAACTTTTTTAAGCTCTGTGACAGAATCCTAGTTATTTGTCCAGTCTTTTTGCCTTTCTTTATTTTTATTTTATGCTCCACTGAAACGGCAAAATCCTCTTGAGGACAATTTATTTTCTTCTTGTTAATTCTGGTCATCTGATTTTGATTGGATGATCATTCATTTCTTCTTCTTAGACAAGTAATAGTTGTTATTGTTCTTCTTCTTAGTTGTCCTTTTCATATTATTATTACTAGCAAATATATGCACCCTCCGGGTGCAAGTATTTAAGTTTTAATATAAGAAAATATTGTATTAAATTAGAAAGTCTAATAAGAAGGCAGATAAAAAGATTTGAAAAAGAGTGGGGGTATAATAGAAAAATAGAAATGAAACTTCCTCTTCTATGTCTCCCGTCTTTCATTGCTGAATTTTACTTATTTAACTATTTAGTTAAATTAGGAAATAAAGAATAAAATGACAGTTATTTTTTCTTGTTAATGGATTTCATTTAAGATTCATTGGAGAAATTTTTGCTTATATTTATTAAAATAAAACCAAACAGTTAGAAATCAATAATACTAAGCACATATTTAATAAAATCACATTTTTAATGTCAATATGCAAATTAGCCTTCCCGTTCACACTGCAAACCGCTATTTTTTGTATATATAAATACAATTGCATGTTATTAGTATATAGATATGGACAACACTAATAAAAAAGTGAAGTAATTTTATTAATAATTGAGGTTTAAATATAAATAAAATCATGGAGAATGTGATGTAAATAACTATGTTAATTGTGACTCGATTAGTAATATAGTTTCGGTTACAGACGGAAAAACACACAATCTCCATTATAATAAGATTATTATTATTATTATTATTATTATTATTATTATTATTATTATTATATACTCTTTGCTGATGGTATTTCACTGGAGTCTGAGTGATAACAAGTTTCCTTGGGTCTCCAGGACTCTTCTAAGTATTCTAGCCGATTGCAGCAGTCTGGATGGTCTCAATTCTTCCTCTGATATCCATATCCTCCCGTCTTTTTTTCCAAGTTTATGTGTAGTCAGACGCAGTGATTTTGTCCGAATATAATTTTCCGTTTCTATAACTGCAACGTCGACTATTATAGGATATGAGCCAGTCCATAATGTAGGGGTGTCAACTCCTCTACAACAATTATTATTATTTACTCCTTTTGAGTTTTCACATCAGTGTTAGCTGATGGTCTTTCACTGGAGTCTGAGTGACAGCAATTCTCCTCAGGTCTCCAGGACTCTTCTGAGTATTCTGGCAGATTGCAGCAGTGCAGTGTTCTGAATGGTTTCAATCCTTCCTCTGATATCCAAACTTTCCAAACCCTTTTCTAATCCTTTTGGGACTGTTCCAAGTGCACCAACTACAATTGGTATCACTTTCACTTTCATATTCCATAACTTTTTCAGTTCTCTGGCAAGGTCCAGATATTTGTCAATTTTTTCATTTTCCTTTAACTTCACCCTGTGATCCGCTGGCACTGCAAAATCCACCAGTTGACAAGTTCTTTCTTTTTTGTTAATCAACACTAGGTCTGGTCTTCTTGCTGGGATAAGGTGATCCGTTTTAATTTCAAAGTCCCAGAGAATTTTGTGCGTTTCGTTCTCAAGAACAGATTCTGGTTTATGCATATACCATTTTGTTGTGTAGTCAAAATTTAATTTCTTGCATAATTCCCAGTGGATTATTATTATTATTATTATTATTATTATTATATTATTATTATTATTATTATTTTTTCTCCTTTTTCTTCTTTCTACTATATATTTGTTGTTGTTCTTCCTCTTCTCCATTCTTTTAGAACCTCTTCTTTTCTTCTTTCTGCAAGTAATAGTTGATGTTACTCTTCTTCTTCCGACTATTCTATTCATCCGACCCTCATTTAATGTACACTTCCTGCAACTCAGCCTCAAGTTCCAGTTAACTTTGAATTACTTACGATAATTCCTGTCCGAATAATTACCGAGAAACTTCACTGGTGTAACTCTGCCCAACAAGGTTTCTTCTTCTTCTTCTTCTTCTTCTTCTTCTTCTTCTTCTTCTTCTTCTTCTTCTTCTTCTTCTTCTTCTTCTTCTTCATTGTCTACGTATCGTCTTCTTCTTCTTCTTCTTCTTCTTCTTCTTCTTCTTCTTCTTCTTCATTGTCTACGTATCGTCTTCTTCTTCTTCTTCTTCTTCTTCTTCTTCTTCTTCTTCTTCTTCTTCTCAAGTCATTAACAGAAGATGCAATCTGGCTTCATTGCACAGGAATGGCTCATCAAGGCGGCACTGAAGGGGGGGGGGGGGGCGCCAAGAAAGAGGAGTAGAAGGAGGAGGCCATTCACAACCATAAAACGTACAGTTGGGGCTGTTTCTCGAGATTTAAGCCGCTGTTGAGTAAGAAGGTATTCATAGTTATAATAAGTGTAGCTAAGCAGTACTTGCATGTAGAAGAGGTAACAATTAGAATTGAAGGTAATTAAAATGTCACTAGCGAAGAACTAATTGAAATTAGATAGATGGACAGATAGGAATAGACTGGGGATAAATAGATAGAGAGATCGATAAATAGATAGACCTGAATAAACTATAATAGATATATAAGATAGATATAAAGATAGATAATATTAATAGATTTTTATATATAGATATGATAAATAGATATAAAGATAGATAAATATAAACAGACTATGATACATAGATATGAAGATAGATAGATATGAATAGACTATGATATATAGATATGATAGACATGAAGATAGATAGATATGAAGAGACTATGAAGAGACTACACGGAATTAGCCGATTTAACATCACGGAAACATTTTTCAAATATACGGCGTTCATCAACTTCTTAAACAACAGATGATTACAATATCAGCGTGGGATAAGTACTATAAAAAAAATCACCTAGTACTTTCAATAACTCTGAAGATGGAATTTTACTTCCGAAAATATTTAGTTTTGAAAAAGAAAAAAAAAGGTTAAATAAATTCAACACATATTGCATTGTAAATTGCCTTCAAAATCTTTATATTACACACACACACACACACAATGCTTCAAAGATACTCTAAAGAAACAAA
>CM042177.1:15670713-15680713 GCA_023376005.1 Doryteuthis pealeii | reverse complement strand
AAGCAATATAAAAAACAAAAGAACAGGAGAAAAGAAATAGGAAAGAAAAAAGAAAAGAAAGAAAGAAAGAAAAGAAAGAAAAAATAAGAAAGAAAAAGAAAGGAGAAAGAATAAAGAAAAAGAAAAAGAAGAGAATAAAAGAAAGAGAAAAAAAAAAGAAAAGAAAGAAAAGAAGAAAAAGAAAGAAAGAAAGAAAAAGAAAGAAAGAAGAAAAAAGAAAGAAAGAAAAAAAAGAAAAGAAAAAAGAAAAAAAGAAAGAGAAAAAAGAAAAAAGAAAAAAGGAAAAAAAAAAAAAAAGAAAAAAAGAAAAAAAGAGAAAGAAGAAGGAAAAAAAGAAAAAAAAAGAGAAAAAGAAGAAAAAAGAAAGAAAAGAAAGAAGGAAATAAAGAATAAAGAGAAAAAGAAAGAAAAAAAGAAAAAAGAAAAGAAAGGAAAAAAAAAAAAAAGAAAAAGGAAGAAAAGAGAAAAAAAAAAAAAGAAAGAAAAGAGAAATAAAAGAAAAAGAAATGAATTGAAAATTTAAAAGAAAAAAAAAAAAAAAGAACAAAAAAAAAAAACAAACAGAAAAAAAGAAAAAGAAAATAACAAAAAAGAATTAAAAAAATAAAAGAAACGAAAGAAAAAATCAAACCTCAACTTCGAAAAAAAGAATTTTTTCAAAATTCGCTTCTAACATTTGCCATGCTTGTTTATTTAAGCGAAAATAAGAGTCTGATTCAATTCGCTTTACCGATCCAATCGATTCACGTCTAATGTTTCTTAGAGGCCAAGTCGAAAAGAAGACAATTCGTATCAAACAAGAAAAACGTTTGGGAGAATTAAACAACAAAATCACTAGGAATTGGTTTGGTTTGTTTTGTTTTATGGCATATCAACCTCAGTGGGTCATTTAAAGCCAATAAAGTTTTCAAATAAATTCATTCTTAATGGATACTCAATATTTGTATAGCTTAGCTTAGTTGTGACACAAGGCTAGATGCAAGAGGCACCCATTGAGAATCGAATTCATTGACATGGCCTGCTAATATTGCTAGCTAACCATTACACTTCATTTTCAAAAGGGTTTCGTTTCGTTTCGTTTGTTTTACGACATATCAACCTCAGTGGGTCATTTAATGCCGATAATTTTTTAAAATAAATTCATTCTTAATGGATACTCAATTTTTTAAATAAACAATTTTCTATTTAACCCATAGATGGGACTCTAACAGGTACTACCACACCAGGTCAGAGTGGACCAGCGAGCAATGGTGATAAAGGGGTGCTCCCTATCCCCCAACCCTCCAAAACTGGAACCTCACAATCAGATAGAATTTAACGTCATTCCCAGGACATGATGACCCGCAACCACCGCCTTCTAGCACTATTATGATTAAAAAACGGTTGTGGCTTGCCATATGGGCAGTTATATAGGTACTAGGTCTTGACGTTACCAGCCGATTGATCAGAGGGGTACCAGGAATTGGATGAATAAAACCGAGGTACACGTACCCCTAAAAAATAGCCTAAAAAATTATGACGTTCAACAAGGATGGTACCCCTAAAAGCAATACAATAAGCTAAGGAGGAGGTGCTCTAAAAGTAGTTTTGACTAACGGAAAGAGAGTCGCTTTGGTTTTGATTCAGTTTTATTTTCCTAGACAAGGTTAAAGAGCCCAGTCTATCCTACTATTTACGTATAGTTAGGGGGAGAATAGTTGGATTCGTCCTTTTCCTGTGGATATTAGCGTTTTAAAATGCAAATAGCCGTGTCCAGGATTTGAACTCACCTCACACTTTTTTCTTCTGCTGAAAACGAAGGAAGCAAATGGCAAACTATATTCACCCTGTTGATTCCAATGAAAGGTTGCATAAGTCAGACCACAGTGGGTCTTTTCCATTCATTTATGAAAAACTGGGAAGGGCTCCATAAATTGATTGATCTTTGTTTAACTATTGAATCATATCACTTAAATCAATAAAAATGAAAAACTTGATTTTGTACGTTTCCTTATTATATATATATTAAGGTGTATGCAAGATTTCAATGATGAGTAATATATTTTAAATGTCATAAGATAACATGCACGTACCACGAAATTTCTTTATATATATATAGATTTTATATATATCATCATCATCCCCAAGTAGTGCTGACAACACAGATGCCCGTGACTCTGTCTCTGTCTCTGTCTGTGTCTGTCTGTCTGTCTGTCTGTTTCTCTCTCTCTCTCTCTCTCTCTCTCTCTCTCTCTCTCTCTCTCTCGTTACCCACACGCACATGTAATTTTCACACACAGCCAGTAGTTTTTTTTCGACCTCTTCAACTTGTTTAACAGACCAATAAGTATATTTTCCCAAGTCATTCAAAAGTGTCTGACTAACGAGAATTTTGAATCTCGCCCCCCCTCTCTCTCTCTCTCTCTCTCTCTCTCCCTCTCTCTCTCTCTCTCTCTCTCTCTCTCTCTCTCTCAAGGTTGCTGCACTTACATAATTTTGTATTTAATCAAAAATATTCTGTTCAAAATATTTTCAGTGGTTTTGGTTGTCTCCAGCCATTTTCAAGAATGACAAATATGCTGGACATAGTTATTTCCAGCTTCCTCCAACATGATTTTTGCATTCATTCGATCTGAATTTACATTCCTTTGCTTGTAAACCAGAAAGAAGGTTTTTTTTTAAATTTACGCATTCTTTCTGGTCTGTTCTCTTTAGCCAAAAATTATATATATATATATATATAACTTTCAAAGAAAGAAAAAACTTATCAAACCGTCATTCCGTAATAAATTTATTTCGACCAAAAGCTCAAAAGGCTTTTAATTAAAAAAAAAGTTAATCCTCAAGAGGCCAACCTCTTTAGGCGGATTTTACAAAATAAAAGGATTCACATCAAGAAGGATTAATATAACCAGAAAATTTACAAAATTTAGGTCAGACAGCAAGTATAAAAAGGGTGGAAAATGTACTGGTAAAGTGACAAGTTCATTTTTTTCTGTGAAAACTAACCTAAGTTCGCTTTGATTGTTTTGTCTTTTTTTTATATACATGATTAATTCAAGAAAGCTGTATACAATCACGCCTCTTCAGTGGGGCTAGACATTTGAAGGCTACCTCCAACCGGGACGGAAACGCAATTGATTTATCCACAGTCAGTCTCCTTGCCGCTCGGCAATCATCAGCACCTACAGACTGCGAAAAGATGTTTATCTGATAAATGCATACATATGTATATGTGTAAAGGCCACGAGAGAGTGCTCCATCCACCCAGCGTTGCCTCTTGCTGATTGCTAGTGTCTTGCCTATATATATATATATAATATATATATATATATATATATAAGTATGTGTATGCTTGTGTGTGGGGATGCATATGTCTATGGTGAGGGCACATGGCCAATGAGTTTTGAGTTAGGTTATCCATTTGTTTTCACGTTTTTCGATCATTGATATTATGTTGATGTCTTTTTCAATTTTTTCTTGTGTTGGGAATTTAGCATCTCTATTGTTTGAGTGGAAGTCTTATTCTACGGATATTAATTTACTGTGATCCATAGATTGATTATTTGTCTATAGTTGTTTAGACTAAAATAAAATGGCTATTCTGACTTTCCAATATATTGTTTTTAGCAGCGTGTGCAGTCCAATAAATTACATTTTTACTTCTGCAATTTGATTTATGGTAGTACTTTCAAAGTTATCCCTGGGTGAACAGTGGCTGATTTATTTGTTTATATAGGTGTTTGTGATACCCACATTCTATTACCAGGTAGGGTAATTAACTTTCCTCCAAATGGCATATATGTTTTGAGATTTTTTATCCATTTGTCTTCTCTTCATTCAATTACTGATTTTGTTTTTAAATTTTTTCAATTATTCTTATGATGGTGAATTTAGCATCTCTACTAAAAGCATGACCATTTGAGTGGAAATGTTGTTCTACAAGTATCAATTTACTGTGATCCATAAATGTGATTCTTTGTTTATAGTCGTTTAGTCTAAAATAAAATGGCTATTCTGACTTTCCAACATATTGTTTTTGGTAGCGTGTGCAATCCAGTAAATAAATTACATTTTTACTTCTGCAATTTGATTTATGGTAAATTTCAAGTCTTTTTACTTTTAAAGCTAGTGAATGGGTTGGTTGATTTTAGGTGTTTGCAGTATAGGTTGTTCATAATATTATTACATGGTTTTCAAACTTTATTCAGAAAATCAAGAACAACACAACTTTTGAAGTGAAAGTAAAAGTAGTTACTGCTTACATTTGAGGCCTTGTGCCAGATTAAGTTAACTTTGTGAATGGAGATGTGTTATGTAATAGTTATAGGCATAAAATAACCCTAGAAAGATTGACATCTGTTAAAGTATATCAATCATCTATTTATAAATTTTAGTCTGGCACAAGGCCAGAAGTGTGGAGTACTTAGAAGGTATTAATTCACTATAATGTTTACAATCTGAAAGACTAGCTTGTTAATCATTACCCTAATGCAGTTGTTCCCAATATATGTGTCGCGACACACCATGATATCAGTAAGTAGGAGAAACTGCAATATAGTAGGAAAAATTTCATTGTAACGATGTAGGGCGATATGGAAAACGCCTCGGTGAGGTTTAAAACCAAAGACCATATCTGTACGCAGAATTCCAATGCAAGACGCTGTTCGCTGTTCCAGTAGAGTCTATCTTAGTGCATGAAATAGGTTCTATAGATTGAATCCACACCAACACATTAGTGTCTAGTGTTGTAACACTACATTCACTTTGAGTAAAACTAGCTAAAATTTAGTAGATATTATTATTGATTACTTTATAATTTACTAGAAGCAGTTACCTGGCGTCCCTATGTGTAAAAGATTCATGGTAAATTTTAAAGGTTTTTTTAGTTGTGGAGTTATTGAATGAATTGGTTGATTTTAGGTTTGCAGCATTTGAGTCCTGCATTGCTTCTATGCTAATTCTTTATCTCTGTTTCTGTGACGGTTGGTTTAGCTGGCTCTAGCCAACAAATTCACCTGTGGTGAAGTAACAAGAAACAACAAAGAAATAGAAAATTACACAAGCGGTCCCCAAACCCTGCATGCATATTCTGGTCAGTGGAAGGAGATACACTTGTCTGTCACAGATTATCCACAGACGCCCTGACGATGGTGGCGATGCCTTTTGGATTTTCACCAGAGCCCCTTTGGCTGGGTTGTGACCCTAATAACAATGGGTGCAAGACCAGTCCGGCTTTGGTGACCCTATCTGGAACTTAATTTCCCGACGACATGGCTCTTTGTTCTTTATATAGATTAATCCAAAATTAGTTGGATTAATTCAGTATATATGCATATATATTTACAAATAAAGAGTGATCAGTATCGGTGATACAACATATATATCTAGACATGCTTAGTGGTTGCTAGTGTCTTGCCTATGCGATCATCGGACTACTTATATATTGATCGGATGATCGAATGGATGAGAAAGTTTGCAGTCACCAAGGGCCGTGGACTCTATCCCAATACTACCATTTACAACCTTAAAATTAATATTATCCAACCCCACTCCCCAACTATCACGACCCGTCCGTATACATCATACACGGCCTACGCATCAGATAGTAAGAAAACATGCACGCGCGCACACACACACATACATGTATAGACACGAGCGCTCGCACGTAAGCACTATTAAAATACCGCACACTAACAGATCAACGTATTATGTGTGTGACCAGCCACTACGCGTACACAACCTTTATACTGCCCATAAACACTCTCATACATTCAATTCACTTTCACATATATACACACATCATTTTATCCAATCATACGCATCCCATGTCTATTGAATTTTTTGAAATTTTTTGAAATTTTTTCGATTTTCCTCATATTTGAAACATCTTCACCTGATGAATGCATCGCATGAAACCAATATGGTTGTGAAAAGTTCCTTTGTCACCCAATAAATAGATATGTAAAACCTATATATTTATCTTATTATATTATATTATATATATATATATATATATATATATATATATATATTATCATAATCATAATAAATTTGCTCTACCATCGTATTGAGCACTTTATATTTGTTATATCGCTGCCTGATCATTGTGTATCTTGCATCAACTAACCATTGTGACCTGTTCCACTGGTAAGTCACCTTTTCCGCAAATACCATATATATATATATATATATATATATATATATATATATATATAAACTGATTTTACTTCATTATCCTTCTCTGCCCAATATGGAGATAAAACACAATCTGCAGACAACAGACGGACGGATCCATCTATCTATCTATCTATCTATCTATCTATCTACTCTATAACAAATAGATATAGCTCTTACACCGGTAATTGAGCACTATTTTCCTTCCTCCGATACAAGATATCTATATATCTATCTATCTATATATATATATATATATATATATATATATATATATAGATAGATAGATAGATAGATAGATAGAGATAGATATCTTGTATTGGAGGAAGGAAAATAGTGCTTAATTACCGGTGTAAGAGCTATATTTATTTGTTATAGAGTACTATACAATTAAAAGGGGGTTGTTACCATTAATATCAGATCATCTTCTAGACAATCAGCCAATAAATAGGGATTATTCTTATTCAGTTTATATACATATATAAATCAATTTCTTATTTAATATATATATATATATATATATATATATTATATATATATATATATATATATATATATATATATATAAATGGATACATATATATGGACACGGTGAGACGAGTTAAAATCCTTGACGAGGATGTTTGCATTTCACATAGCGCTTTGGGGAAAGGTATGAAAGCTACTAATCGACCTATATATATATATATATATATATATATATATATATATATATATATATATATATATATATATATATATGGCGCAAAGTAGTTTGCCATCTTTCTCTACGTACACACGTACATTCTTATATATGCTTTATGTACACACAAATGCATACATACACACATATATATTCACATGTATACTTCTGCCCAACCCTATTACTATGTGACTCACGCACATATGGGTTTCCTCATATACATACACATAGTATATATTTGTTGCACTTTTTAAAATAATTTGGAGACCTTACTTTCGGAGGGATTTTTTTACCATTAAGACATGCCTGTTTTGGTGTTTTGTAGCTGAAAACTTTCTCTATCCAAAGGTGTTACACAGACACACACACACACACACACACACACACACACATACACACACTGCAGACTGACCATGAATGGGTTAAAACTCTTCCTGTTTGAAAAAGAGAATTTGTCTATTTTTGAATTTGAAATGTGTCTTTTTCTTTCAAAAACTGTTACACTAAAGATATACAGTTGTGTCGTTGGCTTGGAGACGCGTAGTGGATGTCCTGATGACGAAACGATCGCATGACTTGCACGCTTTTTTGGAACGTCAATGTTTTTCGTTTTGAATTTAAATTATTTTCTGCTTCTCTCTCGATGAGTCCGGATTAAAAACAAGCTCTGAAGATGATTTTTATAAATCGAAATATTGTTCAATATTAGCTATGAATATGATATAAAATATTTTCATTTTATAAGGATTGTGTGTTTTCATATCCTTTTATCTATCTATCTATCTATCATATATATATATATATATATATATATATATATATATATATATATATATATATACTTTCTTTGGTGGGGTACCAAGTTTTGGGGTTTTAGGATGACTTTAAACTGGAAGCAGGTAACTGGGATCCAGACAGTTCCGCAAATTGGTTGATTTTGGTTTAATTAATTAATTATATCCCTTAATCAGTAAAAATCAATAACGAACTTGGTGTTTCTTAGTTAGAAGGATTTTAATGTGTATGCAAGATTTCGAATATGAGTTCTCCCCGTTTGGGAGTTTGGCATGTACGTCGACACGTATATGTCAAACTTCCCCTTATATATATATCGATATGTGTGTGTGTGTGTGTGTGTGTGTGTGTGTATGTAAATATTACTTTCGGAGTGACTCTCAAACACGCTGTTCACCGCTGGCAAAAACACAGAGCCAATAGAAGGTCTATGTGGAAAAAATACTATTTTTCGCTGAAAACTTGCTTTATCCAATGGTGTTATTGTGCCTCCTGTAACCGTGGAAATGAATGGAGGCATTATTTTCGGAGCGTCCTTCATATTTTTCTTAAGATGCATAAAGCTACTATGACAAAAGTATGCAAAGCAATCGAACACCAGAAAGTAATCGATTATTTCATCATCGATCACTTAAGGAGTAAGTCTGTTTCATTGCGAATGAAATCCTTGAAGCGTCGCATTGAATTTGCGTGATTTCTTCCCGGCGTTAAAATTTAATCTTTCAAGATCCTTTTAGCCTCCCCAACTTTTCACTTTTAGGCCTTTCGCCACCCCCACCCCCCGCCGCCCTTTTTTTTTGCAAGTTTAATTCCTCTTTTTGAAATTTTTACAAAAGCCAACATTAGAAAGGCATAGTTGGGGGTGGTGTTGAGGTTGGTGGATTGGGTGCCGCTCCACCGACTTTTTTTTTTTAAATCCAATTTTATTTCTCTTCGAAACAAAGCCGTTTCACTAAGTGAATGAACATTAAGAAAAACTCAATCTTTTAAAACGTCTTCACCGTTTTTATTAAGATGTTAAATGTTTAATCCTTCCACTGCCGTATGCGACTTTTGTTGAATTTCTAACGCCGTGTTGTATGCAACTATTAACGAATCTTAAGCTAAGTGCCGTCTGCGACTATAGTCGAATTGTGCAACTATATATATAACACAAATTTCTAGACACACACTTTGAGCGACTAATGGCGAATTTCTTAGTGCGAATATAATCAAACTAGCAGGACATGTTGATATATCGTAGTCTGATAATTTAATTATTACAAAGTTTGATATGTTTACGTAAGAGCTATTGCATTTAGTTCAGTATGTAAAAAATATAATAATCTGGATGGAACACTCTGACTTTTTTTCTTTCATTCTTTTTATCTTTTCATTTTATTCGATTGAAACGGATTAGTGTTATCACTTCCGCGCGTTCACCACCTCTCTTTATCTTTCCCCTACTCTCTTTCCTTCTTATTATATTTTTCTGTGTAGCATGTCCAAGGATATAAATGCTACGTGAAAGGTAAAAAGCCTCGTCAAGTATTTGAACTCGGGTTGCCGTGTCCATTTCCTTAGACAATAACCATTACTCACCAAGCGCCACGCAGATCTTATACTGTGCATTTTTGGCAGCGTTACTATCGAGATATACAAAACCAATGACCACTTTTAGACATTTGCCATTCACCAGAATATTTAGTTCTGTATATGCTGGCCATTGAGCTGAAGTGATCACAACTTGAGTCTATGATAGGCTGCAACAAATATAGGGCACAATAACACCTTTTGATAGAGCAAGTTTTCCGCTATAAAGCAATATTCTTATTGGTCTTCTTAATATGAATAAGCAGCATAAAATAATACCATAAGGACATATTATATCAAAGACGCAACTAAATAGCAAGTGTAGGATGAGGAGAGAAATAGTTGATCACATTAAGATGTTAAATGTTTAATCCTTCCACTGCCGCATGCGACTTTTGTTGAATTTCTAACTCTGTGTTTTATGCAGATATTATCGAATCTTAATCTAAGTGCCGTCTGCAACTATAGTCGAATTGTGAAACCACAGTCGAATTTCTAGACACCCACTTTGTGCGACTAATGTCGAAGTTCCAGCGCTATTCTTAGTGCGAATATAATCAAACAAGAAAACCATGTGGATATACAACAGTATGATAATTTAATTGTTACAACGTTTGACTTAAGAGCTATTTTAAAATAGTTCAGTATGTAAAAAAATATAATAATGAACCTTATGAATTGGAATTTGGCATGTGACCTCTTTTAGTTGGTCAAAAAGTTTTGTAGCAGAATGCATTGTCTTTGGAAAATAACCAACGTAAAATTAAAAGGAATTGAAAAAGAAGTTACATGTTT